>OX596014.1:6178940-6777395 GCA_951394025.1 Heteromyza rotundicornis | reverse complement strand
CTTGTCTATTATTGCTAGAATAAAGCTCTAAATTACAAATATCAACAAAATTTTCCAAAAAAAATCCAAGCAGAATGCACAAAACGAAATAAAACTTTGTTTTGTCCGTGATAAAAACTATTGAATGCAAAAGTAAAGTTTAAATATTTCAAAGGGAGTGAAATGAATAGTCCCGCTGAATCGTCCCTGCGTGTATTTTAAGAATGAAGGAAAAAAATTTGAAAAATGTAAATTCGCCGCGAACGCACGATTCAAAGAAAATGAAAAGTTCAGTAAAGTTTATTTCCAACCCTGGTATAAATACATATTTAGTTTTTTAAGGACCAAAGTATTTATTCAAACAGATAATAAAAGTAACCCAAAAAATTCACAAACAAATTGGGCCCTCCTAGGTCAAAATTAACACGGATTATACAACATAAACTTGATTTTTTGAAAATCATTTTTCAAAATTTGGAGTAAAGCTTAAAATTACGAGAATACAGTAGAAATGGTAGAGAAATCTTAAAAAAATAAATCCCTCTAAGCAGCTGTTTTTTTAAGAACACCCCAACTCCTTCAGGCGATCGACAAAGGATGCTGCAGTTAATGGTGAAGCTTTTAACTTTAAATGTAAAATTTCAGCAAAATCGGTCCCGGATTTCAGAACTACTTTTCATATATGTTAGCGCAGCAACTTGGACATTTCTCAAATTCAGAATCGTTCCGTAAGACTTCCCACTATATTTGAAATTTCGTTCAGTACACCAGGACTTATTTTAATATAGATTTCTGTGCGTAGTAAGCTTCCAACTCTATACACAAAACCGTTAATCCGGACCAACATGATTCACCCAGAAACAAAATAAGAAATTCGTTTTTATTCACTGGGTTTTTTGATTTCATGTTCGATGACGTAAAAATAAAAACATTTTTGAAAAGCTTTGGCCAAAACTTCGGCTATTTTTAGAAAAACCGCAGCCGAATGTGTTTTTTAGGCCGAACCCGAAGCGGAAGCCTATTAATCGTTCTGGCTCTAATAAAATCCTTCTCTTTTTTATACCGTGCACACTAGTGTCCGAGGTAGGGAATATTTTAGTGGATATTAGCACCCAAAATGGGTAGTTCCAAAATTAAATTGGCAGTTGAAAAAACAAATATTTTATTTATTTATTTATTTATTTATTTATTTATTTATTTATTTATTTATTTATTTATTTATTTATTTATTTATTTATTTATTTATTTATTTATTTATTTATTTATTTATTTATTTATTTATTTATTTATTTATTTATTTATTTATTTATTTATTTATTTATTTATTTATTTATTTATTTATTTATTTATTTATTTATTTATTTATTTATTTATTTATTTATTTATTTATTTATTTATTTATTTATTTATTTATTTATTTATTTATTTATTTATTTATTTATTTATTTATTTATTTATTTATTTATTTATTTATTTATTTATTAAGTCAGCCCAATGGTACAATATACAATAATCTTAACATTAAAACCATTGGTCACAGCAGATTACACAATATAGAAAAACATAAAAATATACATATATTTTACATGATTATTACATTATTTCTTACGAAAATACCTTAATAGATTATATTTGAATTGCATTGTGTTGCCAATATGTTGCAATGTGTGTGTTAAGGAGTTCCAGAGACTAATTGAATAAAACAAGTCTATTGTATAAGTATTTTGGTTCTTTTTTAAAAATTATTTTATGTAACATTAAAACTGCTCTGTAGTCCAGTAGATTGCTAAAAGTCACTGAATAGATTTTATGTGCAAAAGATGGCACGTGGCCAAACCTATGTAAACCGTATATATATCTTGCAATAGTATTAACAATTGTATTGAGTTTTCTCTTACTAGTAGAATCGCAGTTCGAAAAAACCTTACACCCATAAAGGAGCGTGAGAATTAGGTAGGTTTTAGCTAAAAAAAATCGGATTTTTATAGGTATAAAAAACTGCGTGGGCCAAAGCGAGCGAAGGATACCATATAATTTACCGCAAACATTATTAATATGCGTATTCAACGAAAAGATTCTGTTGAACGTAATGCCAAGATTTTTTGCGTGGTTAACAAATTCAATTTCAGAGTTATTTATAGACAGTTTAGGTAATTGGGAGATGTCAAAGGCTTTTTTATAAATCACTACACACTGAGATTTTTTAGGGTTAATAGATAGTCCGTTTTTTAGGGCCCATTCATCGACAGTCAGTAGACAGAAAAATTTTTGGTTGGTGAATCTAACCAAAAAAATTGTTAATTTACCAACCCATACAAAAGTTCGGAGAACACGAAATCGGAAACAATTTCCATCGGTTAATCTAAACGATAAAAAATTTATTTTTTTACCAATACAAAATTGTTATTTTACTTGTACGCGAAAGCATGAAGTATGCATTAGGCATGTCAATCCCGGGATCCTGGAATAAAATTGGCGAAAAGTTTATTGATATACTCGTACATAAACTATATGAGTTATACATAAAAAAAATATGCAATACGCATTGCAGAAACTTGTACCAATGCGTGAAGGCAATTTAGGCATATTTTCATTACGTCAACAAATTTAAGCAAAAAATAGTTCCAAACGGTTTGCAAGTTAGTAGACTATAAAGCACTCAAATCCATTTTGTTTAAATGGAAATCGGATCAAAAAATACATCGAACATCGTTCGGGACATGAAATTCAAATTTCAATTCCGTATATTAAAATGTTCGACAAAATGTTCAGGTCAAGAGTTGTTCGAGAAATGTGGATCAAACGACACATTTTTAAAATGATCTTATTCTGACCGGAAACCCAAGATTCCAAAGACCAAATCTATTCCGATTAGTATTTTATTCTACATATTTTAAAGTTATTCAAACTTTTTTCTAATATTCCAAATCAAAGGTGTGATAAATTCCATTTAAAAAAAATCCAATAAAAACCTTGAATATTGTTAGATTATTTGCGCAATTTCCAGAATATTATAGTATGGGTATATTAAAAGCAATTCAATTCGATTTAATATAACATTTTTTTACTGAATTTTGGTTGAATTGAAAAAAATCCAAGTCCCGGGATCCCGGGATTGCATTTTTCAATCCCGAAAATCCCGGGATTGGCAAAGGTCTCGAAAATTGACATCCCTAGTATGCATAGAACATGTTCTATTTTTAGATTGAATAGACTGTGCAGACTGTGTAGAGTATACTACATTTAAAAGCACCAATTCATCTACGCGAAAGCATAATGTTTTCTATTTTTAGATATATGTTATATTTAACAGACTGCACAGAGTATACTACATTTAGTCGCTCGTTGAATAATGTTAGAGCTAGCTCAAACTGCTAAGGGCTTAGCGAGCTGCAAAAACTCCCAAGAGTTCCGGGTTCGAATCCCGGGATAAGTGAGTAAAGCAAGTTGAAGTTTTTAAGTAAATAAAAAGTTATTACAAATTTGTTTATAACAAATTTTGTGTATAAAAAAAGAAACAGTAAGAAAATAAAAATATCTAAAATATAATAAATTTTTTGTTTTTGTAATAAATGAAAAAATAACAATTTTTGTGGGTTGCTAAAAAATTTTTTTTGGTAAACTAACAATTTTTTCAACGTTTATTTTTAGATTTACCAACTTTTATTTTTCTGTGTAGGCTGGAATTTAAGTTTTGGAGGCAAGTTCCGATTTCCTCCATTCTGCAAGAGACGTATAATTGAACATCGTCCGCATACATATGAATTAGGGCTTTCCCGGGAAAATCCTGGGATATTTTTTCCTAAATCCCGGGATTTTCGGGACTACATTTTAAATGAATTAGTCCATAAAAAAAATTTTAATACAAGAAAAATACAACTTTTCATCGCTCATAAAATATAAAAAAAATCGTGTAAGCAGAAAAATAGTTTTTGACAAAATTTGGACAACCCCAAAATTAAAAAAAAGTTAGTTAGAAAACACAAAACTTAAAAATTTTTAATTTATTAAAAAAAATTACATATAAAATTGTTTGTGCTTGAAATTTTTTCTTTAAGAAAAAATAAATTTATATTTATTTCAGAAGAAAATTGATATTTTCAGTCTTAGCGAACGCACGAAAAAGAATTTCTTAATAAAAATAATTAAGTAAAACTGAAAACTGATGCAAAAGTAATTTCAGAAACCTTATTCAAGCATATTTTGAATTGGATTGTGTCTTTCCTAAAGAAACGGAAACTCAAATACTGAAAATAAAAAAAATGCCTTTAATAAATTGAAATTAATGTTTATTTATTTAAGCTAAAACTATCAGTTTTGCAATAAAACCTATAAAAAACATTTTTTTATTTTTTTAAAATGCATTTTGGTTGTGAAAATATCAAATCCCGAAAAATCCCGGGATCCCGGAATTGCAATTATCAGTCCCGAAAATCCCGGGATTGTGAAAAACCTTCGGGATTGAAAGCCCTAATATGAATGGAGCAGTTGTCTAAAATGTCAGGTAGGTCATTAATATAAGTAGAAAAGAGAAGTGGTCCTAGAGCCTTGCGGTACTCCTCGCGACAGTGGCAAAAAACTGCGAGAACAAGCCTCCGCTGTAAACAGCCTGTGATCTGAACTTAAGATAGGATCGAATAAGATTTATAGCAGTAGAGGAAAATCCAATAAGATTTGATAACTTTGTCATTAGTATATTATGATCAACAGTGTACTGGAAGTAGAATTTTAAATTTAAGGGGTGGATGGATGAAGGAGGTATGTGATATAAATTTAAAAATGGGTTTTATGCAACTATTTAAGATGTTAGGTTCATCTCTTGCCCTAAATTCTTCCCAAATTTATTCACCATGTAGCCGGAGATTCACAAGTTCAGAATGCGATATGTATATATTTTTGTTTAATATTTTATAATGAAAGAAGGCAGAGCTTCAGTCATGAATGGAATTTAATCAATGTTCAAACCAAAAAACGATTTGTGTGATTGACAAAATAGGCAATTGGAATTTAAGTTTCAATGATTTCCACAATTTCAAAAGGGAAAAAATTTTGATTTGTGCATTTACTCGAAATAATTTGTATGTTACATACCGCCTTCATCCTCCACCCCTTCAATTGTAGTTGAAATACCCCCACACCGCAGGAGTTTAGAAGTACCTCGAACAGGGACGTAACCGGAAAACAATTTCGGAAGGGGCGTACATTTTTTTTCCAAAAACTGAAGAAAAAACTATAAAATGCAAACAAAATTAAAGTCAACAACAGATAGTATTTTTATATCCCCACACTCACTGTGGCAGGGTATACTAACTTTGTCACAACGTTTGTAACGCCCATAAGGAGGCGGTCTGTCTGACAGACGGACATCGCTAAATTGACTCCGGCGGTGATGCTGATCAAGAATATATATACTTTTCCATACCGGACACGCCTCCTTCGGAAAGCACGATAGCGGTCGCAGTTTTGGAGATATCGACTTGAAACTTTGGGTACATGTTTTTCTCGTGAATACTGAGAATCAGCCAAATCGGACAAAAACTGGGCGTGGCTCCCATACACCGAAAAAAAAGGTAAAAATTTTTCAAGTCTTTTTTATTGTTGTATTCGATTGGAAATGTTTAGAAATGTATTTTTGACATGGTCCGAGGTTCCGAAGCCACATATATAAGGTCTAAATGGGGTCTTGAGACCAATTTTTTTTTTTGGTGGATTTAATTGGAAATTTTTAGAAATGGATTTTGGACATGGTCCGAGGTTCCGAAGCCACATATATAAGGGTCTAAATGGGGTCTTGAGACCAATTTTTTTTTTTTTGGTGGATTTAATTGGAAATTTTTAGAAATGGATTTTGGACATGGTCCGGGCTCCAAAACCACCTATAATTGGCTCAAAATAGGGTCTTGAGACAACATTTTTTTATGATCGAGGTACTTCTTCCTACTGTGTGGGGGTATTTCAACTTCGGTATAGCCGAAGATAGTCTCTAGTTTTCTTTAAATTTGCTGATTTTTCATAAAAAAAAGGAGATTAAAAAAAATTTGCAAAAAAACCCGAAGGGGAGTTGATGAAAGTTTCCAATAACTATAACTTTCACAAGGTGTAAACCATGATATTCGAAGCTTAATATCGCAATTTTTACAGTTTTTAAACGAGGTTTCTCTTCAGTTCTGTTAAATTGCATTGCAGTTCCATACTTCATAGACTTCATAGATTTCTATTACTTCATGGATTTCGATCCCCAAACCCCTGACCTCGAACATACAAATATTTTATCTCAAGACCCCATTTTGAGCCATTTAGAGGTGATTTCGGAGCCTCGGACCACGTCCAAAATCCGTTTCTAAAAATTTTAAATCAAATCGACCAAAAAAAAATTTGGTCTCAAGACCCCATTTTTTTTTGTCTTATATGGGAGCCCCCCAAGTTTTGGTTCGATTAGGCTGATTCTCGAACTTGATCTAAGTTGTTAAGAGGAGGAAAACATTTACACAAAGTTTCAAGTCAATATCTCCACACGATAGCGAACGCTATCGTGCGGACGGAATTTGTGGATTTTTATACCCCCACACTCACTGTGGCAGGGTATACTAACTTTGTCACAACGTTTGTAACGCCCATAAGGAGGCGTGAGCGGTATGGAAAAGTATATATATTCTTGATCAGCATCACCTCCTGAGTCGATTTAGCGATGTCCGTCTGTCTGTCCGTCCGTCTGTCCGTCTGACCGTCCGCACGATAGCGGTCGCAGTTTTGGAGATATCGACTTGAAACTTTGGGTACATGTTTTTCTCGTGAATACTGAGAATCGAGAATCAGCCAAATCGGACAAAAACTGGGCGTGGCTCCCATACACCAAAAAAAAGGTCAACATTTTTCAAGTCTTTTTTATTGTTGTATTCGATTGGAAATGTTTAGAAACGTATTTTTGACATGGTCCGAGGTTCCGAAGCCACATATATAAGGGTCTAAATGGGGTCTTGAGACCAATTTTTTTTTTTTGGTCGATTTGATTGGAAATTTTTAGAAATGGATTTTGGGCATGGTTTGGGCTTCAAAACCACCTATAATTGACTCAAAATAGGGTCTTGAGACCACATTTTCTTTATGTTCGAGTTACTTCTTCCTACTGTGTGGGGGTATTTCAGCTTCGGTATAGCCGAAGATAGTCCACTCTCTAGTTTTTTATTTTTTTTGCATATTTTTAAATTTTTAATGCATAGTGCACTTTTTAAATGCATATTTTCGAATTTTTAGTGCACGGGAATCCGCATTCTAGTAATTTCTATATCATATTTGTACATGAAAATGGATATAACAATGGCAGAGATAAACACATTGAAATATTTACATTGTAGTAGCAACTATTTGTTGACATATACACAGAAAAAAACCCATTGTAGAAATAACTCCGATCGTACTTATTTCTACGTTAAAGCAACTTCATTAAAATCAACTTCACTAAAATAACAGTAAAATGAAGTTAAAATAAGGGTTGGCAACCGAACCGTAACCGAATCCGAAACCGAATGAAACCGCTTCATTTTAGGGAGCGAAACCTAAACCGAAACCGATTCGTCGTAACCGATTGAATAGGTTCAACCAAAACCAATTGAAAAGGTTACGGGTTTTTAATCGGTTTTCAAAAGGTTTTCGTACACAAAATTGACTTGAAGTTTTTTTTTCCTAAGAGAAAACTCATCGTATTTCATTTATTTATTTCATATATTTTTAAAATATAGGAAATATTTTTTTAAATATTCAATAAATCTTTTTATAAGGCCGGTGCACACAGAGGCGATATTCGCTATATAATTTCAGAACCATTTTCATATTTAGCTTCGAAAACGCAAAGTGCCTCACACAGGCAGCGATTTCGTCGCAGTAGATTTTTTTTTTTTTTTTATATTGTTATGGAAACAATCAAAAAGTCTGACTGAAATGGTTCTGAAAATTACTATTTTGTTTGTTATTTATTAGACTACTATGGAAACAGTCAAAAGGTTTATTTTCAAACTGATTCCAATTGGTTTTGAAACTGGCTTTTTGTGTTTGTTATTTATTGTATTGCTATCGAAACAGGCTGAATAAAAAACGCTATATTTTCAAAAATACAATTATTTGTGACAAAATTAATTTCGAAACCGCCTGCGGCAGGAATAACGCCTCAGTGTGCGCAGGCATTTTTATGGTTTTTGAAAAGACTTGGAAATTTTTCGCTTTTTTTTCGTAGTTTTCGTCCGATTTAGCTGATTCTCGAACTTGATCTCAATTCGGAGATAAAAACGTAAACCCAAAGTTTCACATCGATGTCTCAAAAAAAAAAACATTCCAGCCTGTATGGTGACAGAAAGACGGGGATATGGCTAAATCTGTTTTCGATGCTGATCATGAATATATATTCTTATCCATACCGAACATGCGTCCTTATGCACGTTTCAAACGTTGTGTAGGGTATAAAAACTAAAAATTTAAGCAGAAATTTGTTGGAAAATGCGATTAGATAAGGAAATTTGGTAAATGTAGTTAGATTCAGCACCCTTGATTTATATTGAATTGATATAAAATTTCCTAATAACCTTTTAGAACCGAAACCTTTTCAATCGCTCCAACCAACCGAAACCTTTTCAAAATCAAGGAGCGAAACCGATAACCAAAACCGATTGGCAAGTGGGAGTAAAACCGAAACCGAAACCTTTATTCGATTCGGTTGCCAACCCTGTTTAAAATACGTCAAACTAAAGTCGTCCACTTTGAAATAAAATTGACAATCTCAAATTAAAATTGCACCACTTCAAAATAAAAATTGTACAATATCGAAATAAAAATGCACCACCTTAAGTTGAACTCAACAACTTCAAAATAATTTCGATCCATTTTGGAATGAAATTTTCCAGTTCAAAGTGAGTGAGTATATTCTTCTTTGCCAGAATATCAAGAACGTTACAAGCTTGATTTCAGGTGGTTCATTTTCGTTCCCAACAAGGATGAACAATCTCAAATTGAGATTGAACCACCTCAAAATAAAAATATTAAATTTTTAAATAAAAATGCACCACCTCAAATTGAAGTTGAAATTTTTTTAAAAAACAGAAAACAACTTCAAAATGGAATTGTCCTTTCAAAGTTAGGTTGTTCGTACTTGTTTTAAAAATTTTCAACTTTACCAAACTATCAAGACGGTTTCTACTTGATTAAAGGTGGTTATTTTCATTTTTAGGTTGTTTTTTTCTGGGTGTAGGTCTTTTTTTTATGAAAGATCCAACTATTTTTACTTGAAGACGATATCTGCATTCAATTTTAATCAAATACTGTACAAAAAACCGTTTCTACAATGGAGAAGAATGCGGGATTGACAATATGCCTTACGGAATTTTATATACATTTATTAATCTGATCTCTTCCCAAAAGTCGCATATATTGTACCAAAAATGTCAATGTATTACCAAAGTATTTTTGTCTTTGAAATTGTACCAAAAATAGTACAATTGTATCAAAAATATTCCCTGTTTCACACTAATTAAATGTAAAATTTCAAATCTATCCGATATCGCCGATCTGATTTCAATGCACTTCCTAGTGGCTCTTGGCAAGTCTGTGCTGTTTTGTAGCTGTTCAAACGTTTTCGTGAAATTTGCGATGGATGGATGAAGAGCTAAATCGGTAGCTGCCATCAAACCAGTTGTTTCTCCGCACACTTTTAATGCTTCAATGCTTTAATTTTATTTTAGGAAAAATATTTCTTAGCAAACGGTTTATATTGTTTTAATTTTGTAATATTTTTTGCTCCTCAGGGTAATTGCCATGTACACTATCCGACAAATTTGAAAAGATCTTTCATTTGAGAAGTTTGACCAGGGTTGCCAACTTTCAAAGAGCTCAGATCCGGAGATGTGCTTTCGTTAATTTTTTTTCGTAATTTACCCACCATTTTATAGTAAATTTCCAAAATTTTCCTATCGAAATTTGTCATTTAGATATACCAAAAATACTTAATGTTATTTTAACAAGAATCTCTGGTTATTACATCATGAATATATCCCATACATCTTTGAAATTATAGGTGTTCTGTGTACAATACAATTTAATTTGACTATGACTCAATGGTGTCGAAAAAAACGGAAATAGTTAATCAAAAATTTAACTTCGTTAAATTAAAAAGTTAATTGCGTTGAAAAGTTAACTTATCTAAAAGTTAAATTAAATAGTTAAATTCTCTATGGAAAATTTTTTTTTTCCAAAAAACGCATAAAAAAAACATTTTAACTATATACAATTGAATGCCTGCACTCACAGACCCTTTTTTCGACCAATTTCAGCCCTCTATATGCAAATTTAACTTAAAAAATGAAAACTTTGTAAAAATTTTACAAAACGAATTTGCCGACGCGCTTTTTTTTATTGGCACTACGCACCCAGAGTTCCAAGTTGATTGGAAAATGTCGGCGGCGGCTAAACAGTTTCGCGCCGACCATAATCGATGTCAATATCGGTTGAGCCGACACAATCGACTCAATATTTCGCCGCCGACCAAGCCGATACATTTGACGACTTGGAACTTTCAATTTTTGTCAACAACACGAAAGAGTTCTGTGTTTACAATTTTTCAACAGTGTGGCTAGGTAGATTATTAAAAATAGTATGAATTCTTAATTTTTTTTTTTGTACATCCAAAAATAAAAAAATTTTTTTCGTTTCAAAGTTAACTAATGCTAGTTAATCAAAGAAATTTAACTTAACTAAATGAAAAAGTTAATGGTTTTCGAAATTAACTGAAACGTTAAAAGTTAACCAAAAATAATTAACGAAGTTAAATATTAAATACTATTAACGAATTAACTAGTTAATGCCCAGCTTTGCCCCAAGGGTTCAGTTATGCCAAAGTGTGGAAAGCCCAAAAGGAGACATGGTCAGTAGGGAAAAATATGTATTCTTAATCAGCATCACCTCCAGAGTCGATCTAGCGATATCTGTCTGTCATTTTGCCTCTTAGTTATTGAGCTGGCTAATTTTAACACTGCTATATTTTCGCTTAATTTCTTTATGTGGGTTCATCGTGGAAACAATTTTTTATTATGTTTTGAAAATTTCTCGGTATCTTGAAAACTCTCATACAAAAATATTTTGGGTCGTGTTTTTTAAATTACAGAAAATGCTGTTTGTTAACCAAGATAATTGTGGCTGTCGGATAGTGTTTGTGGCGGCTGGATTTTTGTGTAACATGGTAAACCCAGCAACAACATGATGATTACCGATATACGATTAATGTATCAGTAGTTTGGAATAGGAACTTTTGCGGTAACTGCGTCACACAAGGTTAGGGTTGCCACAGCTACGAAAACTCACAGACTTTCAACCAGCATTTTTTAATAAGCAATCCACGTCTTCTACAAAAAAAAATAATCAGGTTTCTTTGAATTATCTTCGGTCTGACCGATCCACGTCTTCTAAAAAGTCTGACCGAAGTTAAAATACCTGTACTTGCGAAGACGATACGTTTATAGACAATTTTCCAATAATTATATCGATAATTTTTCGTTATTTATACCCTGCACACTAGTGTCCAAGGGAGGCCGGCCCCCAAACCCAAAATTTCAGCTATACTCCTCTAAAAATCAAGCCACTGTGTCAAAGTGTTAATCGATTGTTAATCGATTAATATTTTTACTTGATCGATTAAAAGTAGGTTAATAAATAAATTAAAGTGGAGGTCCTTCGAGTTGCTGGACATCGACTTTAAACACTTAATTCGATTTTACTTTAATTTCTTTAATTCATGTTGCACGCAGAGAAAAAACATGGTTGACCTGATTATATTTTAAGGGGACCATATTATGATTGGCGAAATGTTTGCACCAACCATGGCATGATTGCATACTAAACATTTACATGATTACAGCTAGCCATTTACATGATTGAAAATAAACATATAATGATTGCAGCCAAAAATTTGCATGATGGTTACAATCATGTTAACCAATTTTTATTCAACTTTCAATTGAATTTCAACATCTACTTTTCAATTGTTTTAAATTATATTATTAATATTTCAATGTAATATTAGCTGATTGTTATATTATATTTAAGAAATAATAGTTCATATACATTTTTCTTTACTTACTTACGTTTGGCCGTGCCGAGATTTGAACCTGGGATACTTGGGTTGCTATCGAAGCGCGTTAGCACGTTTAGCTACTACTGCCTTGCATTTCTTTTGTTCTAAATGCATACATATACTAATCATATCGATACCTTAAAGCGTAACCATCCTATGTCCATTTTTTCCAAACTGTAGAAAACGCAAAACAAGTTTTGAAATAAATTTTTCGTTATTATTGCAGTTTTGTTTTCTGGGTCCAATATTTTTCTTTTGTAGCTTAATCCATCTTTGGAGTGTTGAAAAAAAGTTTGAGTGATAACTCGTCATGGTTTTAAATTAAATGGAATTCTTCTGTGACATTCAAATTTGTTTTCATACAAAATTTCATTATTTTGAGTTCCCAACTATACTATGTCCAATACAATTTTCGGGACATAGTATAACTGCGCTCTTTGAAATTGAATTTGTTTATTTATCAAAAACACAAACCAATAATAATTTATTGCTTGAAACACTAGATGGAGCTGGTGTATTTTCATATCAAACAATCAAATTTCACAGTTTGAAAATAAAAATGAAGGAATTTTAATGTGTCAAAAATCTAATACAAAAACCTTTTTTTATATTTTTATGGAATAAGCAAAGACAACAACTCAAAATTCGGACATTGCAGAAAAGTAAAAATCTACCCAAGTACTCCGGATCGTGAATACTCTTATTAATATTAAATATCCAATCATGTACATTATTGCCTCCAGCATGCTTTTGGCATGGTTGGAATCTAATCATAATATGATCTCTGAAATCATAATATGGTCTCTATAATCATTAAAATATAATTTACATGATTACCCCAACCAACTATGGTCTTTATAATCATAGCATTATTGTAGCAAGTAAATATGATCGCTGCAATCATGCTCCAACCATATTTTTTCTCTGCGTGTGTAGAAGTTGAGAAGTTGAAAAAGCAAACATTCCAATGTATACATTAGAGTACATTATGGTTGTACTAACTGAGATCTGGTAGGTAAGTACTAGAATGGTGTACTTGAGGGCAATGACATATGAGGCATTATTGTAGGTCTCCTGGAGACAAATATTAAAATCGATATATTATACATTAAAATCGGATCATAAATAGAGACAATATGAAGAAATATGTCGATGCGCTACCTCTACGATCGGCCAAAAAAAAAAAGTAAATTTTTCCGGAATCTCCTTTCAAATATGCTTCGAATTCTATGATGTGCGGTTAACTTTATTTTTTCCCTATAAGGTGATACGGTCTAATGCACAGCCTTCTTGTTTTAAAATATAAATTCATTGTAAAAACCGTATTTTTTAATACCCCTAAAAGAAAAGTAGAATTGGAAAAGCGTATTTATGAAGGGCTACTCGACTTAAGAGCTACTCGACTTAAGATGTTGTGTCAAACTAGGTGGATTGAAAAACACGAAGCTATATCGACTTTTGTAAAGCTGCAGCCATACGTTATAACGTACGGCTATAGTTAACCTTATTCGATAACATTTTACAAAATATGTTTACTAAACAGTGGCGCCAATTCAAACCAATTTAAAACTAGCAATCACACACATGTGCCTGCTGGCATCAATTGACTCCGGGTGCTGTCAAAGTGTGGTTGTTTCCAAGGCAAAATTGAAAATGAACACTTTTTGAGAGAGCGATAGGCTCATCAACGCGAATGGTTCCGAAGCTCTCTCTCACCAGCACACTATGGGATAGAATACAATTATAGGTGGACAAAATTGAAGCAGTGGTTTGATATACTTGAAACTTGGTATAGTGGGGATTTCGGGGTCGCTGACCTCAAGGTTGACATGAAAATAAAATTTATTTGAAAATAAGATTTATATTCGAATTCGGTAAAAAGTTACATTTTTGTCGAGAAACTTATAATAGGGGGGTTTTCGGGGTCACTGAACTCAAATTTGACGTACCAATACAAAAATTCAAAATGGCTTTGAAAAAAATAATTTAAGTTGTTGCTCAAGATGTTGTTTAAAAATCAAAAATATTCAAAAATTGTTATTTCCCCGAGTTGTTTACAAAAACCATGATTTCTTAAAATATGCAAAAAAAATTGGTGCCAATTTTTTTGATATGTTGTCACTAATGAACTAATGAACAAATTCGGAGCTTTATAGCTTGGACATACGCTAGACATTTGGTGTTTTTCGTGCAAAAGTTATAATACTAAAATTACCATAAGCGCGTTTTTCGCGGTTACCGCGAAATGGAGCATGCTGGAAAAATTTCATAAACATATTCGGATTCAGCGTGACAAAATACAATAGTTTTTCAACTCCATTTAACACACAAAAAAGTATTATTTATCTGTTATTATTTTTATTTCCCCGAGTTATTTTTCAAAAACCGAGGTTTCCCAAAAAGTTCAAAAGAGTTAAGTCTAATTTTTTGATATGTTGTTGTTAATGAACCGAAGAAGAAGATTTGTTTCCCGGTTTAAAATGTGACAACTGAATTATACTTTCATTAATATGGTATAACCAAAGCTGGGCATTAACTAGTTAATTCGTTAATAGTTAATTAACGAAGTTACATTTTTGGTTAACTTTTAACGTTTCAGTTAATTTCGAAAACCATTAACTTTTTCATTTAGTTAAGTTAAATTTCTTCGATTAACTAGCAATTTTATTATTGAATGTAAAAAAAAGTAAAAATTAAGAATTCATACTATTTTTAATAATCTACCTAGCCACACTGTTGAAAAATTGTAAAAACAGAACTCTTTCGTGTTGTTGACAAAAATTTAAAGTTCCAAGTCGAGACGGTGTGCCTACACCCAGAGAAAAAACAACCTAAAATCAAAAATAACTACCTTAAAACAAGTAGAAACGTTAATGAAAGTCTGGTAAAGTTTTAAATTTTAGAAACAACTACGAACAAACTTATTTTCAATTTAAAACTTAAATTCAAAAATAAACACACTTATTTCAAAGTTGTTTTCCGATTATTTCAAAAATTGATTTAAAATCGTTCAACTTTGTTTCAACGTTGACAATAGTTATTTTAAGTATTTTTCTCTTTATTTCAAAGTTGTTTCCATTAAGTTGAAAAAATTAAGGAGTAAATACGATCGTACTTGATTTTACTATGTTACTATGTTACGGCGAAATATTGAGTCGATTGTGTCGGCTCAACCGATATTGTTCACACGCCGATTGAAGCCGATTATGGTCGGCGCGAAACTGTTTAGCCGCCGCCGACATTTTCCAATCAACTTGGAACTCTGGGTGCGTAGTGACAATCAAAAAAAAGCGCGTCGGCAAACTCGTTTTGTAAAATTTTTACAAAGTTTTAATTTTTTAAGTTAAATTTGCATATAGAGGGCTGAAATCGATCGAAAAAAGGGTCTGTGAGTGCAGTCATTCAATTGTATATAGTTAAATTGTTTTTTTATTCGTTTTTTGGAAAAAAAAAATGTTTTCTATAGAGAATTTAACTATTTAATTTAACTTTTAACGAAGTTAACTTTTCAACGCAATTAACTTTTTAATTTAACGAAGTTAAATTCTCGATTAACTATGCCCAGCTTTGGGTATAACCATCCATTGTAGTAATTAAAGAACCATTCTGTATGGTTTTTCCAAAAAAAACTATAAAAATGTGAGTTTAAATATGCCAAAATAATAAATAGAAACAGGTCTTTTTTATTATTTTTTTTAAATTTCTACTTGCTGTCTTCCCTACTTGAAACGGTGGAACCCATGGGTCATTTTAATATGAAAACATGTTAGTTGGAGAATTTGGAACAAACCCTTATACTTAAAAATAGTCTAGGGTCAAATTTTTTGTGGGGATTTTGTCCACCTTGAATTGTATTCTATCCCATAGTGCAGCAGTGAGGCCAGGTTGATGTCTTGGTGTCATTTTGACGTCTTTCGACCTAAATTACGTTTTGCCTAAATTACGTTTTCTCATGTTTGAAGATTGAAAAATATAAATAAACTATATACCCGGCGTTGCACGGGTTGTATAAAAATCAAAAAAATTAAAGAAAGGTATGCCGAAGCTGAAATACCCCCACACAGTAGTAATTTAGAACATAAAAAAATGTGGTCTTGCTCCATTTTGGTTTCAGAACCTGGGACCATGTCAAAAATACGTTTCTAAACATTTCTAATCGAATACAACAATAAAAAAAATTATAAAATTATTACTTTTCTTGACTTATATGGGAGCCCACCCTAGTATTTGTCCGATTCTCGAAGTTGCTCTTACTTTTGAAGTAAAAAACATGTTTCCAAAATTTCAAGTCAATATCTTCAAAACTGCGACCGCTATCGTGCAGAGAAATGGATAGACGAACGGACGGAAAGACGAACATGAATCGCGAAATTATCGTAAGTGGTACTTTTTTCGAAAACCATTGTTTTTATGCAAAATATACATGAAACAGTAAAAACGTGTAAGAGAATTGTCTTCGGTCTGACCGAAGCTAAAATACCCTGCACAAGGGAGTACGATACATTCTGAGACCATGTGGTAGTAATTTTATCGAAAATCGGTATTTTATCGATAGCTTTTCGATATTTTGTGTGGGAGAATGAGGATTTGTCGATATTTAATTTACAACTTTTCTAAATTTTATCGATTTTTTGTCGAAAGTTTTTCGATTTTTTTCGATGTTTTATCGATAATTTTTCGAAAATTTATCGATTTTTTATCGACAAGTTTTCGATAATTTATCGACATTTTTCAACATTTATCGATAATTTCCATTCCCTGATGCATTTAAAAATGTTGTTCCAATTCCATTTCCCGACCAAACGGTTCAAATCGGTTCAGTATTTCTCAAGATAAACGAAAAAATTACAAATTTGGGGGCCATTTTGTATGGATGTCCGATGATGCACATTTTCAATACCGTCCAACCATTCGGCAAAACAAGAGGAATTGGAGTCATGTCGCGGATGATCCGCGGATGCGGAGCTCCGTCACATCCCTACTATATATATATATATATATATATATATATGTATATATATATATATATATATATATGTATATATATATATACTCGCTTAAAAAACTATTATAATGTAATAAAACCTCTGCACCTGTGCTATGTTCTGTTGTTCAGTCACAGAAAACAAATGAAAAGCAAAAAATGAAACGGCATTTAGCGCAATGGTGAAGCTGTGATCTTTTCACCACGGCGGTGCCAGAAATGTCTCACCGCGGTGTCACGTGTTGTGTATGCAACAAACATCTCACCACGGCGCCACGTATAATCTATGGATCTGATCTATGCTAACTGAAAAATAAGTTATGGTAACCCCAGAAAGTATGTAATGGTCTGCGGCAGTACTTGCATTAATAACTATGATCCTGAAAGCACGCAAGCCTTTCGCTTACAAATATATGCAGTGAACTATGCAGTGAATTGGCTATTTTCACGATTTTCACACTTTTTCGGGTGAATTTTCCGGGTTTGACCGACATAGAATCGTACCACCAAGACGAAGGCAACACAAAAGAAATTATCCAAATCGGGTGCTCCCTTGATTTCTGATGCGATGAGTAACACATTTCGTGACTTTGTTTTATATATATATAGATGTATATAGTCCACCCATAGCAAGTTAATAAAAGGGTTATTAAAAAGTTGCAGCTTAAAAGTGAAAAAAAAGACACAAAAGTGAACAAAACTGGATTTTCCACTGTTTTGATGAAATCTTAAAATTTCGGTAAAAACACGATTTTCACTTATATGGGTGGTAGGCGTGGCAGTCGACCGATTTCGCCCATTTGCAATACCAACTCTTCTAGGGCCTAAAAAGGATAAATCCAAAATTTCTTCTAGCTCCTGCAATCGTGTTTACAAGAAAAGAGGACGGACAGACGGACATTTAAAAAACATGTAAACTTTTTACAATCGGATGTAAACTCATCAAATTTCAGAACCAATAATTGTGAATTTACTTTAAGATTGTGGTTTGAATAATAAATATTCACAACCAACTTTATTTCTGAAACCTAAGAAGACGCAAGAAAATGTTATAACATGAGAATCAGACATATTTGGTATTTCGTGTATTCAGTGACCTATAGTAAAATTTTACGGGGAACATTTTTCTTGAACACATTAACCCGGTAATTCCTTTATTTCGGTCACTTTTTTTTACCGAAACCAAAAAAAAGGGAAAAAAATCGATTTAAAGTGGTTAAAAAAAATGTCCGATATATTGTGCTGGTTTGTGTAGTTTAAAAAAGTCTATTATTTCATAAAGTTATTTGACTAAAAGCAATATAAAGAAATACGTGCATGTAAAAACATGATTTGTAGAGGTTTTTTGTAAATTGTGCAGCTCACGGATTACAGTTGCTGAAGCCGAAATATTTTGAGAATCGTCATAAAATAGACCAAATTACATTTCCAGGAGGTGACCCGGGCAACTTTTTTTTCGAGGCTGTTTAATGTAGATATGTAGTCCAGTCATTTTGTGTTTTTCCTCATACAAAAGTTACAAATATTAGCGTATGCAATTTTTTTGCGGAACTCATTCAAGGGTGTGTCCTAAGCATAATTCCAAAATGCCGGGACTGTAGACAGCTGCTATAAGGAGAAAAGTGTTTCTACGAATATCTTGGAAACAGGAAATCTTCTGGTATCATTTTGAAAAGAATTACACTGCCTACTTTTTAAACTAAAAATGTTTCCATAAAGTTGATAGCTTGTATTAAATAACGGGCCAAAGATGTAGATATGGTTTTTGTGTAATATCTTGTAACCGGTTGTGCGTACGTTGACAGGACCAATCTTTCTCCACAATTTTTTTCGAGTTATAGCTCGGAAAACATGAAATATATTTTAGACTAGCATTCACCCGTGGCGTTCCCCACGTAAAATACAGACATTCACAATAGAGAAACGAAGTGGAAAATTTCCTCCTGCACACATAGCTCGAAATTACCCGCAAAATACGTTATTCCCAACACTCTAACATCCCTGATCATTGTGAATAAAGAGAGAGAGCACAAAAACTACATAAAAAAAGAACTCTCCATTCTCAGCGACCTAAACGCAGAAAAGAGTGGAAAGCAAAATGCAATAACCCGTAAGCACAAACTATGTCAATGTAATCGAACGGAAATCAGTAAGCATAGGATAAAATTTGGAAAGAACTAAATACCGAAAATTAACAAATATGATGTTTTAAAAAAATATATGGAAATCGGTTGGTTAGTTTTTGCCCCCACCCGTTACAACCAAATTGGCGTTTTAATTTCATAAAAAGTAAGGATAAGGATATGTTAACTTTTGATTTTAGTTTTTGAGTTTATTATTAAATGATTACCAAATAATTTTCAAACGTTTGACTTTTGAGAAATTCTTTGATATCAAATCACAGACAGCTTGCAATGTATGCGATTTTTAGTTTTTCAAATGTAAACTCACATAACTGTAAAACATTTCAAAGCATCACCCACTGTTGCCAAAGAACAGTTCAAAGCAGCATAGTTTCCAACCAAAGCTGGGCGTAGTTAATCGGGAATTTAACTTCGTTAATCCGATAAAATAATTTCGTTGAAAAGTTAACTTCGTTAAAAGTTAAAGTATAAAGTTAAATTTTCTATAGTAAAATAAAAAAATTTGTTTTCCAAAAATTTAACTTCGTTAATTAACAAGTTACTGCCCAGCTTTGTTTCCCACGCATAAACAACCAAAATGTCTACCAAAATTGCAAACTATTTGTTTTCGTATTTATATACAGTATTCTTGTACGAATACTTGTGAAATTCTTTGATATAAAATTATTTCAAAATCAAACGTAAATATTTTGTCCACATCGAATTCAAATAACAAAGAAAGATAAAACGCATTAATTGTTTAAATGTAAAAAACACATAACTGTACAAAACCTGATCACACTAGGGCTTGGAATTTTTGGATGTTTCAAATCCCGGGATTTGAAAAACAGAGAAAACATTTTTTTTCTAATAAATTAATTGAAATCTAAGGAAATCATATATTTGTAGTGTCCGACCAAAGGTTTTTTTTCGGCCGAAGCCGAACTTCCGCTTTATTTTCACATTCGGCAAAAACCGAAGCCGAAGCTCGATTTGAAGATAAAATGAAAAATATTCAAACATTTTTCCAAAGTATTTATAGAATTTTTTCACGATTGCTTGTTTTGAATATAGGAACGGTTTATTTTAGTGTTATTAATTTTTTTGGAGTTTATTATAACTCTATGTTCCAGTGAAGTAGAACGCAGTACTCCAAAAAGAAAACCTATTGATCCTTAAAGTTTTTTTGATACTAAACAAGATTGCGTACCAGATATGCTCTATCTCTACAGAAATGCTCTATCTTGTCTAGTTTAAATGGATTTGCCAAAGTCCTTTAACGTTACATACCCCAGACCTATTGCTTCTTTAAGGATTTTGGATGCTGAACTTGATGGTGTTAAAAAAGGCGTATTTTTAAATACAACGCGAAACTGGCAACAATAATGTATAAATTAGAAAAAATTCCATGGTTTCTAAATTCTGTAAAAATTTTTATCTTTTACATATATTTGACATTCGGCCGTACATCCCTGAAAAGCAAATCGACAATACATTTTTTTGGAGCAGACAACTAGCTAAAACAGCCAGACAGATGATAAGTATTTTTTTCGCGAAAAAAATTTTTACTTTTGCCACAACCCAACAGCTAGCAGCCGATAAACTAAACAACCACCTTTTATCTTGTCTATTTCAAATATCACTTGATACGTAGCAATGCTAGCAGCGAACTTCGCTTCTACCGGGTAGAATCTACCCTTCCACCTCCTTCCATCTCTACGTCATGTTTCCTATTAAGAGTACAGCTAAGGAAATTCTTGCCATGTTTTAAATTCGTTTGACAAATCACTGCTAACTTATGTTTTGACTTTTTGTTGGTTGCTTCCTTGGGGAATTATTTTAATTATTATTATTATAATAAAAGGCATTATTTCATTTTGGTTTCACATTTGACTAATGGATTTATAACTTT
Organism: Heteromyza rotundicornis; assembly: GCA_951394025.1. NCBI lineage: Eukaryota > Metazoa > Arthropoda > Insecta > Diptera > Heleomyzidae > Heteromyza > Heteromyza rotundicornis. Next base: position 6,756,285 of record OX596014.1, on the reverse strand, counting down.
CTGTTGGCATTTTCTCTTTTCCTCCTAAAAAAAAACGAACATTTGCATATTCTTAACAATACAAGGTGCTGCCAGATTGCGAAAAATCACGGATATAGTTACAAGAATTAAAGAAATTAAAGCATTACGATATCAAGCTTTTTTTAAGCGTTTTTGTTATCAAAAATTCTAGTCAAATTGCAAATTCGAAACTAATATTTAGAAACTTGCTCACGCTTTTACTATTGTAACTTTTTTTATAGGATTTGTTGGGATTATTACACTCAAAGAATTTTTTCGTTCGTAAGAAACGAAAAATTAGACAAACACACTTCGTTTGTTGTTTCGTTTCCGACCAACGTTTGAGTAACGAAAAAAAAAATTTCAGCTCAGCCAGGATTCGAAAGCGGGACGTAAGGTTTACAAGTTGCGCACCTACACGCTGTGCCACTGAGCTACTTTCGTGCTGGTCGATAAAAACAAAGCATATATCGAATTCGATTTTAACAATGTAAACGTTCATTAGCAATAAGTTTTAAATTTGCAGCAATTTAAAAACGTTTCCAATAAAAATATTGCATTTTACGTTTTTAAATTGTTGCAAATTTATTTATTATTTGCGGCAAAACGACTTAATTTCGAGCAAATGTTTTTTGTTTGTTTTTTCGTTTAAGTTTGTATTCAAAAGTAGTATATTTGCAGCAAACGATCTCCAAACATAATAATTCTTTGAGTATATCTTTGACACACTTTATTCATTTTAAATGTTGGTAACGAAAATAAGTGTTTCGTTGAAACAAACATAAAAATATGATTTTGAGGAAATCGAAAAGCATAAAATTTCTTTTTCGTGTTCACCTTCATATTTGCTTCATTACACTCAGAAAAAAATCCTATAAAAATGAGTCAATAGGACACAATACTATGAAAATAATAGTAGAAACCAAAGCTGGGCATAGTTAATCGAGAATTTAACTTCGTTAATCCGGAAATAGTTCATCAAAAATTTAACTTCGTCAAATTAAAAAGTTAATTGCGTTGAAAAGTTAACTTCTTTAAAAGTTAAATTAAATAGTTAAATTCTCTATAGAAAAATCTTTTTTTCTAAAAAACGCATAAAAAACATTTTAACTATATACAATTGAATACCTGCACTCACAGACCCCTTTTTCGATTTCAGCCCTCTATATGCAAATTTAACTTTAATGAAAACTTTGTATAAAAATTTTACAAAAAGAATTTGCCGACGCGTTTTTTTTTGATTGTCACTACGCACCAAGTTGATTGGAAAATGTCGGCGGCGGCTAAACCGTTTCGCGCCGACCATAATCGGCTTCAATCGGCGTGCGAACAAATCGATGTCAATATCGGTTGAGCCGACATAATCGACTCAATATTTCGCCGCCGACCAAGCCGATACATTTGACGGCGGGCCAGGCACACCATCTCGACTTGGAACTTAAAATTTTTGTCAACAACACGAAAGAGTTCTGTGTTTACAATTTTTTAACAGTGTGGCTAGGTAGATTTTTAAAAATGGTATGAATTCTTGATTTTTACTTTTTTTTTACATTTAATAATAAAAAAAAATTTTTTCATTTCAAAGTTAACTAATGCTAGTTAATCGAAGAAATTTAACTTAACTAAATGAAAAAGTTAATGGTTTTCAAAATTAACTGAAACGTTAAAAGTTAACCAAATATTTAACTTCGTTAATTAACTATTAACGAATTAACTAGTTAATGCCCAGCTTTGGTAGAAACTAATTAAATAAATAGGAACACTGATTTAAATTCGTATTTAATAGTATTCATACCAATGTATCAATAATATTTGCATGCCATTGACTCATTTTTTTCTGAGTATACAGTCGTCAGAATATTTGCTTCTAAAAATTCCAATTTTTGAATTTTTTCACATGTTTGTACTTTTTTAATAAACGTTTTTCAAAAAATTGGTTGCAAGGTGCAACCAGCGACGACAATTCAGCGTATTTCAGAAATAACACAATTCAACAAAATTTTACTTTTGGATGGAACATTTGATTTTCAACATTTCAGATGAGTGTTTTAGAATGAGAGATTTCCTTTTTAATGATACTATCCATTTAAAAATCGATTGTTTAATTATTCAAAAATTAAAAATTTTAAACATTTTCTGAGTTTGTGTTCTTTTATCTCATAAAATAAAAGAGATACGACAACATAATATTCCAAAATAATGTAATTTTCTTTCAAAAACATTTAAAATGTTTAAAATCTATTCATCCGTCCAAAAGTTATGTTATTAAATCTATTCAAAGGTCCGTTATTGTCTATAACTCAAAAACTAGAGCTGATCACGGTTCCCGGAAACAACTTTAAGGTGTAAAAAAATGTACCACAAATTCTGTGAATGCTGTTTTTTAATATAGCCCTAGCATTATTAAAATATCTTTAAGTTATGATATCTTTGAGACTAATATATTTGATGTATGTTTAAGTAATGTTCCATGTATTTCTAAGAAGGCTTATAAACTCCCTTGGTACACCAAACGGCTAAAAAAGCTTAAGAATTTGAGAAACAAGTTTCTCAAGAAGTTCAAATCCACTCGTAATCCTAATTTCAAAGCCTGGCACTTGCATTATTCGAAGGAGTTCACTTGCCTTGATAAGTTTTTATACAGGAATTATATTCTAAAATATGAAGCAGAATTAAAATCTAACCTGAAAGCTGGTGATTTATTAAATCTAAAAATCCTGCTCAAACATTCCCTAGGTGATAAACGTGCTAATTCCGCACGTAACCTTTTGCTGATTTTTTTCTGCTCTAATTTCGTTTCAGATTCCGACTCTGACCCTGATGTCTTATTCAATTTAGGACATTCCTTGGATTTTGGTGGGTTAGTCTTAACTGATGATGATGTGCTTATGGGGGTTCTAAATCTCAAATCCTCTTTCCAAATGGATGTTGATGGTCTGTCTGCTTCTGTTCTCAAAAATTGTCCTTCTCTTGTCCGTCCGCTTAAAATCATTTTTAATAAATCTCTGTCTTCGGGTGTCTTTATTGATGCATGGAAAGTTGCTTCTATTATCCCTATCTTTAAAAGTGGAAATAGAAATAATATTGCCAATTATAGACCCATTTCAAAATTGTCAACTGTGTCAAAACTTTTTGAGAGTATTATAAAAGTGAAGTTATATTTTGCCATTAAGAGTTATATCTGACCTAATCAACATGGTTTCGTCCAAGGTCGTTCTACAGTGTCTAGTCTTGCTATATTTTCCGATGACTGTATATCTGCGTTTCACGATGGTCTCCCGGAGGATACGATGTATACGGATTTTTCTAAAGCTTTTGACCAGGTTTCGCACGTAATCGCCATTGTGTTGTTGTTGTGGACGATGCCTTCTCTCAGCCTTTTATAGCCTCTTCTGGCGTTCCACAAGGTAGTATCTTGGGGCCATTACTGAAAAGTAATGGCCCCAATGGATGAAAATCCTTTTCATTAATGACATTAGTTCTTGTTTCTTAACTTCAAAATTCTTCTATATGCGGATGACTTAAAAATCTATTCCATAGATATACTTTGGATTGCTCCAATCTACAGTGTGAACTTGATAAAGTTTATAGTTGGTGTTGTAAGAATCGTTTATCCTTAAATATTAATAAATGCTTCCATATGTCGTTCTCAAAGTTCCGTAATGTGATTCGTACTCCTTACACAATTTCCAGTTTAATTTTAGGGATTGTTGACCAAATTAAAGACTTGGGTGTAATTTTGGATTCCAAGTTTACTTTTGTCAATCACCTAAATTGTACTATCTCTAAATCTTATGCTATGTTTGGCTTTCGTTCGTCGTAATAGTTCAGAGTTCAGTGATCCTTATACGCTCAAATTATTGTTCACGTCTTTTGTCCGGTAAAAGTTAGAATATGCTGCTTTTATTTGGAGACCCTATCATGTTTGTCACATTAATCGCTTAGAACGCCTTCAAAAGGTTTTTACTGGGTTTGCGTTGAGTTCTTTAAAATTTAAGGACCCTATTCTATCTTTTAATGCTCGTTGCCAGCTTATTAATTTTAAATCTCTCCAATGTAGAAGATCGTTTCTGTCTTTGCCATTCATTTCCGATATTATTCGTGGTGATAATAATTGTCCTGCTCTCCTAGAGCGGATTACCTTCAATATCCCCACTCGAAATCTTAGACGTTTCGATATTTTCTTTATTGGCCGTTATAGAACGAACTATGCATTTAATGCATCAATTGCCAGAGCGTTAATTGAATTTAATGTTTTCTCAAATTCTGCTGCTTTAGATTTTTCATCTTCTAAGTCAATTTTCAGAACTATGTTACTTTTACTAGTTTAATTTTTTAGTCTGTAAGAACTATTATTGTTCATAGATTAAGTAATTAAATAAAAATAAAAAAAATAAATGGGCAAGAAAAAGTGGGATCCTTTGTAAGCAAAGATCTTCCGAGTGGAAGGACGATGCAGTATATAATGAAATGAAACAAAAGCCAGAGATTCAAAAGTCTGAAATAATTGTGCAGAGCGAGGGATTGCTTTGGTTAGCCAATTTACGAACTCAATTACCAAAAACGAAGATCAACAACAGTATCAGCTTCGCTTAGTGGATCTCTATAGAAAGACATTTCCAGTGGCTTGTAAAACCAATGTTGGAAATATCTTGAACTACTACATCAATTGAGAACTGCTGGGCCGTGTGGCTCAAATTTTTGTTCAGTTGTTCGTAATTGCCAGGATAGGGACAACAATCGATCGATTAATCGATAATAAAGTATTTTTTTCCGATTGTCGATTATTTTTAACCGATTATTGCAAGCCTATTTAATCGAACAATCGATTATTTTTTTCGATTATCGATTTTTGACCATTTTGACCATTGAATTCTTCAATTTTTATTTTTGTATTATGTATTTTGACGTCCTAAGCCCGAATGTGAAAACAGTTTTTGTGGCAAAATTAAGCTTGCCAAGATACAAAATTTAGAATACAAATTGCGGAAATTATTTTAAAGAACATTTTTTCTGCTTTTTAGTCGGTTTAAGGGAATATATTCAAAAAAAACATGTTTTTACTTTTTTTATTTTCCTCTTTTTAAAAAAAAATTGTTTCCCTTCCTCCCCGTTTTCAACCCCCCCCCCCCTTTTCCAAAAGTCGAAAATTTGTAACTTAAAAAACCGAGCTATAAATAGGCTCCATCCCCCTCCCCTTTACCACCAAACTCCACAACAACCCCCAAACAAAGAGTATAAAATTGAATTTTGTCAATAGGAACCCACCTAGCCTAGCCTGAAGGAATCGGAAGTTATGCCATGTTTGAGATAAAGGGGCTTGGGTCCCCCACGGCCCAACGCCTCTGACGGACCCCAACATTTAATATAATGCATTGTCACCGGAGTTCTATCTATACAGCTCTCTAGCTTATCTGGAAGTGTATGAAAAAGCTCGCCGATTATATAGCCAAAGCAAGTTAAAAAGAGGGTTATAAAAAGTATGTAATTTTGAAGGATTTTATTTGAAATAGAATTGCATGGCCGTACTTGACAACAGCTGTCCATTGAAGATATCAGAAACGCATTTTCGCCTCATATTTGAATCATATTTAAGACACATTTTAGAGTCAGACTTCGGACTTATCTCATACATTTCATCCTACCCCTACAGAAAGGGAAACACGCCATATACAGCTCCTATTAGAGTCTTTTCTGAGCGGAACGAGAGTCTTAACAGAGTCAAAAAAGAGTCAAATTGTTTTCTTAGTAATTTTAAAGCGATTTTTTTGGAAATCTTAAAGAATTACAACATAACAGTAAATTTATTCCAAAAATATAGATAAATATATTTTTTAACACAAATTTAAATTTGAAATTCAGGGTTTTTGGTTACTTCAAAACTTGCAATGACAAACCAGCCAAAAACCCTTAATTATACATCGAAATTGCGCAAATGAATTTAAAGGACATTTATTTTCTGCTTTTTATTCGGTTTAAAGGGTTATATTTTAAAAAACTTGTTTTTTATTTTTTTTATTTTCCTCTTTTTTTATATATTTTTTTGTCCTCTTTTTTTCCCTATTTTTCCCCCCCTTTTTTTAACGTTTTTTCCGAATGCGAACCTAAGTACAAAATTTGTGTCCTTTAGCTGAAAAAATAAGAAAGTTTGTCCATCCCCACAAAATGGTAGACAATTTTATTTTGGTTTACTTTTAACGTTTCAGTTAATTTCGAAAACCATTAACTTTTTTATTTAGATAAATTTCTTCGATTAACTAGCATTAGTTAACTTTGAAACGAAAAAAATAAGAATTCATACTATTTTTAATAAACTACCTAGCCACACTGTTGAAAAATTGTAAACACAGAACTCTTTCCTGTTGTTGACAAAAATTTAAAGTTCCAAGTCTAGACGCCGTCAAATGTATCGGCTTGGTCGGCGGCGAAATATTGAGTCGATTGTGTCGACTCTACCGATATTGACATCGATTTGTTCGCACGCCGATTGAAGCCGATTATGGTCGGCGCGAAACTGTTAGCCGCCTCCTACACTTTCCAAACAACTTGGAACTCTGGGTGCGTAGTGACAAATTTTTAAAAAGAAATCGATCGAAAAAAGGGTCTGAGAGTGCAGGCATTCTATTGCATATAGTTAAAATTTTTTTTTATGCGTTTTTTGGAAAAAAAAATTTTTCTATAGAGAATTTAACTTTTAACGAAGTTAACTTTTCAACGCAATTAACTTTTTAATTTAACGAAGTTAAATTTTTGAATAACTATTTCCGGATTAACGAAGTTAAATTCTCGATTAACTATGCCCAGCTTTGGTTTTTACTAGGGCTCTTGAAATTATTCGAATAATAAAAAAACCGGTTAACCGAACCTCCGATTAGTAACCGTTTGTACGAATACTATTCGGTTAATGATATTCGATTAGTCGCTCAGCTTCGACTATTCGATTAACCGTTCACTGTCGACTAGTCGGTTAACCGTTCATATTCGGTTAACCGAATAAGAGATCAAATCGAAATCAAAAGTTTCAACTGCCAAAACGAAAATTACAAACGAAATTAAATTTGCTGAACGTCGCACATTGCATATGATTTCTCTTTTGAGCGTGTAATTGAAGATTTCGATTTTTTAATTCATAATATTCGACTAACCGAATATCAACGGTTAACCGACTAGTCGACAGTGAACGGTTAATCGAATATTCGAATGCGATCGACTAGTCGAATACTTCTAATCGAATAGTAATAGTCGAATAGTTAGGTATCCGGATTTTTCTGGTAATCGATTGTTCGAATAACAACAGCCCTAGTTTTTACCCTCCAAAGAAGACGGAAAATTCAAAAAATCGAAAAAGGTGTTTTTTTGTGTTGGATTTTGTGTGAAATCGTTCTGGAATGGCTTTTCGAAGAGAAAAACGGAAAATTCTAAGTGAAAATTCTGGAAAAACCAGGAAAATTTAAATTTTTTTTCGATAACAATTTAAATTTGTCTGCATGATTTCATGCTTTTGAACGAAAAAAATCCATGCAATGATTGGAAAAACACGAAAAATCTAGAAAAAAAACACATTTGGCGTACCAAGGAATAAGGACGTCGATAGCTTGAGTTTCATTATTCAAAGTAAAATCGCTGGAGACCTGCATTCCTACAAATCCGTTGACAGCGTGACCGACGAGGATGAAGCAACTAACTATACGACGGAATTTTCGAACTCGCTTGTTGTGCCAGGAACTCCGCCGCATAATTTACAGCTATAGGTTGGATCAATCATAATTGTGTTACGGAATCTGTTGTTGTGTAATGTGTAATGTTGTTCAAGCAACAATCACCAATTGAAAATGCAAAGGAGAGGAAGTCCTTATATGTACCACGAATACCAATTATTCCAAGTGATCTTCCAGTTCAATTCAAGCGGATTCAGTTCCCAGTCCGATTGGCTTTTGCGATTACAATCAATAAATCGCAAGGCCAATCATTGGAAGTCTGTGGAATTAATCTCGAATTTCCCTGTTTTTCGCACGGTTAGTGTCACGTGTCGGTAAACCGTCTTCGTTGTTTGTTTTTGCGCGGGAAAGCAATTCGAAAAACATTGTTTATCATAGCGCTCTTTACTGATTTCGATTTCATCCAAATAAATCACAGTGAAATTTAAACGATCTGTGCTTTATTTTCACTATGTAGTGTATCTGAAGGCATTAATATAATCGAAAATATCGCAATTAAACCAACATTAAGTTACTTGTATTATAAGAAACTTTCAAATTCCATTTCTCAACAACTTCTAGTTCGATTTTCAATTCCTTAAAACTGGAGGAAAGATCAAGAAATTACCTTTCCAACAAAAAAAAGAGTACTGGATTATCTAAATCAGTTCAACCGCTAAACAGTTTTTACTAATGAAAAGCTGTAAAAATGCATTATGACGCCTAAAAAAAATTGAGAGGAGGTGGAGGAAAACCCAGCTAGGGTTTTACTCCCACATACAATACTATCATCCCACAAAAATTTCGTAGAGGCCCTAAAGAATTTGCCTCAAATTGTTGCACAGTGTAGTCAAAGTGATGACAAGTTCATCTGACACAGGTGGCTCAGTTTGAATTGACATATCATATCATAATTATTTACCTGGGTTTGGTGTGGCTTAAAAACTGATTTGGGGCGAGACAAAGTTCGCTGGGTCCGCTAGTTTCTATATAAACAATGGTTGTTTAAGTGCAACTGTACCTGAAAAATCGTCAAATCATAGTGACCTCTAAATATTGTCCGGTTTGGTTCAAACTCGCATTTAAACATAGTTTTTTCTGCAGTACATTTATGTTTTCATTTTTAAAACAAATGTTTTCCATTTCAATTGTCTTGCTCTTTTGTTAGTCGTTTGAAATTGATAATACTGTTGTTCTTTTCTAATACTGTTGTTATTTTCTAATATAATACATACCCTCTGCTAAATAATGTTAACAGTAGACCAACCTGTTGAGCGTTTAGCGCGCCATCCAAACTCGGTAGGCGCGGGTTCGAATCCCGGTCTCGAATTTGAGAAAATAAAAAATTAACTAAATATAGTAAATAAAATAATTCCAAACAAAAAAAAATTTCTTATTTTGAAAATGTTTTAAAATTGAACATTTGCGTTAGAAAATTGGTTTTTAGCGCACGTGTTTTAAAATTGAACTAATCTGAACAAAGCTCTATTTTAAAAAGAAAATCGTTCAATTTTAAAACATTTTTCTCTCAGTGTAGGAGTATAAAAATTAGGAAAGTTAAGCAGCCCTCACATATTGTTGACGGGAGTCAGGGACATCACCAGGAAAAAATTCCGGGGGGGGGGGGGTGGTGGTGTTATTATAAATTTGTTTTCTAATGCTGAGGAAAAAATCTTTAAAATCAAAAATATATCGTTTTTTTCAAAATAAATCTTTTGTTTTTCATAAAAAAAAGTAGATTAAAAATAAAAAAATATTGCTAAAAACCCGAAGGCGAGTTTATGTTCGAACACCCCAAAGTATGTTGAAAGGATAAAAATATGTAACGTAAAAAGCTCACGTATTGCTTAAAGAGAAACGATTATGAAGCTTTTCAATGAATCCAAATATAGAATTATGAATCCACTTTTAAAATATTCAAGAGCAGTAGTTGAATAGAGATTTGGGGAAGGGCTCTTGCCACCTCCTCGCTGCGCCCTTGAACATCTGGTGTATTCCATTCAAAATTTCCATTGTAAAAACCTGAACCCTGACTACTTTCATAACTTTTAAAGTTGTGTTATTAAAAACGTGTTTTATATAGATTAACGCAGGACCACTTCATTATAAAAAAGGTGATTTGGTTGATATTTTCAAAACGAAATTATAGAAAATCTTATGAATTTTGAAATTAGCAATTTTACATAAAACATTGTAATCAATCCACTCAGATCATAGTTTTTTTTTAATTTGTCGGATAGTGTAATTAGAGTAAGTGGCTCTGGCGTTCTTTACAACCGATCCATTCTGCGTTTGCGGTTTAAATGGCTAAACAAGTGCTTCCTTCTCATTGTGTCTTTTTTTGTAATCTTCTACAAATCCCACCAAATTGGATTCTCTGTATGCTTTTGCATTGTTTTTGTGTGATTCCATTAAGAATTTGTTGTTGGTCATTATTTTCAATCCGTTTCCCCCCTGCTTATTCAACGATGCAACAGAATATCGTGTGGAAGAATAAAACTGTCTGCCACAGCATATCAATGAGATCGTTTCAAATATCATTTTAACATAATTTATAATGACTCTGCCACAACCGCAAATGTGATAATGAGAATATATGTATTGGAATAGTTGATCTGATATATTTGGCCCAGATCAGTTTCCCATTTGGATTGAGTAACGTACAACAAATAAATGCAAATATCCCACAGAAGTAAGTAGTAATTTCCCATTCAATCTTACACCATCGGATTGAATTCTTTTTGCACTTTGTTTCCGGTATCATTTTGTTATTAAGTAAAACAGTAGAAGAAAAGAGCTAAAGTGGACATTAAAGACTAACCGCACAAAGCTTGATTGTGTTATTAGAGTCAGGGGCGGATTATCCCCTTCTCTGGCCTAAGGCTAACCAACCAAAATGAGCCGAATATAAAAAAATGTCTAAAAACCAATTGAAAACGAAAACATTTTTGTAATTGGAATGTTACAAACGCCCGCACACAATATGATCCATTTAGAATTACGTCGAAGATAAATAAATTTGCCCCATTTATTGGTGGTTTTGAAACCACGGATCATATCAAAAATCCATTTCAAAACCAATTTCCAATTGAATACAACAATAAACCAATTTTGGAACGACTTGAAAAATGTTCGCTATATTTTTTGGAATTTTGTAATGGATGATGGATTCTTGTCCGATTTGGTAAATTCTCGAACTTCATCTCAGTTTGCAGGAGGAAAAATTGTTACCAAAGTTTCAAGTCGATATCTCCCAAACTGTAACCTGTGCTAGCATGTGGACAGACCAAAGGACATGGCTAAATCGGTTTCGTTTTCTGTTGTGATCACGAATATAAGCCATAAGCCTCCTTATATGGGTTACAAACCCTTTTTGGTATATAAAATAAATGCCAGATTCATTGCACGTACACAGAAAACAAATTCGTAGTGCCAACAATTTTATACTTAATCTCAACAACTTCTGTGGTCATTTCATGCCCAACAATGTTGAGTTGTACACATAAAAGTGGACGTTTTTTCAAATAACCCGCTTTTGATTCAACAGTTTTTCTATTTGGCGCAAATTGTGAAAATGTTAATGTAATAATCAATAAAAAACTTTTTGTTTGTTTTTTTATTTTTTATATTTCATTTATTTACTTTATTTTATATATTTGTATTTTCTTACTCTTTTTATACCACCACACTCACTGTGGCAGGGTCTACTAACTTTGACACAACGTTTGTAACGCCCATAAGGGGGCGTGTCCGGTATGGAAAAGTATATACGGTGCTATACAACATTTTGGACGATTTCATGAAAATTACAGTACATAACCTTATTTTCAAGTTGGAATTTGATGATTTGAAATTTTTATGAACAAGACGTTTTAATTCAAATATGAAAAATGGTTTTATTGCACGAAAAAATGGCCCACACAAATCGAATCAAAAAATGACTTGTAGTTCGGTACAAAAATTGATTTTTTTGATTTGAAAATGGAACTCTTGCAAGAAGGGCAAATATAGCAGTGTCAATACTTTTTATAATTTTCGGATCAAAAGACTAACAAAGGCCTATACTAAATGTTTGTTTTAGTCGTAATATATAAGGATTTTGGCAATTTTTGAATGCAACATGGTGAAAAATACATGAATCTCTTCATCATTTGTCTATTTTAAACTTTTACGGATTTTTTTTTTGTTTTTTTTTTTCATCAATATAGGTACACACAGAAAAAAAAGTCGTAGTGCCAACAATTTTATACTTAATCTCAACAACTTCTGTTGGTCATTTCATGCCCAACAACTCAACGTTGTTGTATCAAAAACACAAAAGTTGTTGTCTTTTCAAGTTGTTCCGCTCTTGATTCAACAGTTTTTCTATTTGGCGCAAATTGTGAAATTGTTAATTTATTAATCAATAAAAAGCAAAAAAATACTTTTTTTTTTTGTTACATTTTACATATTACATTTTATTTATTTATGTATTTGTATTTTATATTTTCTTACTCTTTTTGTTTATAACAATTTTTAACAACTTTTTATTTAATTAAAACTTCACAACTTACTTATTCCGGAATTCGAACCTGGACCTCTGGAGTTGCAGCAGTGCGCTCTAAGCCCTTAGCAGTTTGAGCTATCGCTAACATTATTGAATGAGCGTCTAAATGTTGTATACTCTGTACAGTCTGTTAAATCTGAATTCTGTTAAATCTAAAAATAGAACACATCATGCTATTGCGTACATGTATTGGTGCATGATCGAGCTTCGCATGTCGAACGAATAATGTTCAGTCACGAAAATGAAGTCACAGAAGCAGGGTCACGTCTCTTCTACTCATGATATGAATGAATAATCAACAAAGAAAACAGTTTTGATGACAGTTTTTCGCACTTGGCGTAAAGATAAGTTCTCAAATTCTCTCAATTTAGATTTTCAAGAATAATATTCTTATGACAACAATTTTAACTTTGAGTTAAAAATTTTATTCTAGTTTTCAGTTTAAAAGTTTTTCAACATTTGTGTGAAGAGCGCAGTATTTGGAAAAAATATTTGCATTAAAGTAATTAATCTTAATACAAAGATATCATTGTTGGGGGAAATGCTTTTTCGCTACAATTTTTCAAGAGCTTGAAGTATTTGATTTGACTGCGGTTTTTTGTAGGAAGCTACCAGCTGCAACCACTACATTACCTCCGATCAGCTCGGAAGTAGCCACTACGATCTAGCTCTTTCCTAGCGGTGAAAAATTGGCCCATAAACATTACTTGTAGTCAGTTAATAACCAGTTACTACGACTTAGCTACATACTACCTACATACCATTCTCAACAAAATACATTTATTTCCCATTTTATGCACTTCTCTCTTTGACCATACTGTACGCACTGATTTTAATACTAGAATGCCAAAACCGAATTCGTTGCTTTTGTATTTATGTCGCACAGGAGTGCTTAATTTTCACATTTTTATTAATTTTTATTTACAAAATTCCAATTTTTTCAAACATTTTCAATCAAAAGAAAATTTTTTATTTTAACAAAACGAATGTCATTTCCCCAAAAGAATATTATTTTTTTTATATATGTACGAACCGGCTTTATGACAAAAAAAACACTTTCGAGATATTTAACCACTTTTTGTTACTTTATTTAATTTTTTGAATTATTTTTTTTATACGAAGCCACCTTTAAATCACAACTGATTAGAAAAACTGATTTACTCACAGATTACTCGGTTTTTGTTCGGAAATCTTCTCTCAAAGATAAACGAAACAAAGTCAAACACAAATCACTGAGTTTTGTTTGAAACCCACTACTATAGAAGCATTACCTGAGTCTAGTTCGGCACCAAAATACAGCTCAACAATTGCTTGATTCACCCATTGTAACTATAAAATACTATATACCATATATATCCAGTAAAATGGGAGCCAGTTGTTTCTTGCAGGGTACTCTGTAAAAAAAATTATCGGTTTGGTTCTGGGCTCGTCATATCGTCCCTAATCGCGAATTTATCGTATGTGTGGTTTTTGAAATTTTACAGGATGGTGTTTTGTATTTTTTTGCGAAGAATTTTGTATGAATACAATGAGATACGATCAAATTAACAGCTAATTTTTTTTACTGTTTCATGCATATTTTGTATATTCTAAATAAGTTGTTGGTGTTGATGGTCCGACATGTTTTCATCAAATTGCGCATATTGAGGTCCACTACATCTGCAGTTAAGCCCAAGTCCCTATTGTTTCCACATCGTTAGCGATCCAGTCCACAAACCTCTTATCTTGCATTCAGGGTCTCAACATTTTTCCGCTCCAGACAGTTTAGAGATTTATCTTTTTTTTACAGATTTTTTGAGCTCTGTCAGATTTTTAGATTTTTACCCAGAAACTACAGATTTTTTATAAATTTAACAGATTTTACAGATTTTTACAAAATGAATTCAATTATACCCTAATTTTTCTTAAAATGTATTCATATCTCGATAAAATATTTATTTGCGAGTAACTGAAGATCTTGAAACACATAACTGCAAGAGAAGCTACATTTTTTTCCCTTGAATCGTCCTCGAAAATACAAAATTTTTTCAACTTTGGTCTTCAAAATGCTTGCACGTTATAATTTTGTTGGTATTATTTGTTAACACAATTTGTTTATCTGTACATTACCACACCAAACCAAAAAAAATACCAAAAGTACCATCAAATCTTCAATTTTCGTTGACAAAATATGGCCGATAGTGATACATTTCCAATTTGATGTTACTGCTTCTTCATTTATATGAAAGAGTGGGGAATTGATCTGATACCAACTAAATTTTGATAATAACGTAAATTTACATGAGAAAATGTGAAGAGAGAAAAAAATTTGATAAGTAGTGTTGCAAGTTTGATGTTGTAAATTGATAATGCAGTGTAAAACGTGATACTATCAATTTATTGTTTTTCATATCAATTTAACAAAAATAGTATCAATATGACATGAAAAACGAATTTGTACATTAAATTAAAATTGAAAGGAAGCCAATTTCCATTTTACATGATTTTTTTATTTCAGTGCAACAATTCTGCTGAAGAAGTTAACAAAAAATGTTGATTTGAAAAGTACAGTAAATCAAGCTAGCTTTAAACGAATGTATCCTTTGAAAGGAAACTAACCCACCGAGGGTTTTGCTATTCTATATAATTGCTTTCGTCCCATCTTGACCGTTACCGTTGCTTGAAACATGTGTTGTCAATCATACCATTTTCTATAATTGTTTACAGTATTAAAAGAGTGGCTTGTTATTTTTACCTTCTCTACACAGAAAAATAAAAGTTTTTAAATCTAACCGAAAAGGTTGTTAAAAACGATCCAACCAACAAAGGAAGTAAATATAAACGATAAAAAATTGTTTAGCAACCCACAAAAATTGTTATTTTTCATTTATTACAAAAACAAAAAATTTATTATATTTTGTTTGTTTATTTTACATATTTTTTTTTCCTCACTGTTTCTTTTTGTTTATTATAATTTGTAATAACTTTTTATTTACTTAAAAACTTCAACTCGCTTTACTCACTTATCCCGGGATTCGAACTCGGACCTCTTGGGAGTTTTTGCAGCGCGCTAAGCACTTAGCAGTTTGAGCTAGCTCTAACATTATTCAACGAGCGTCTAAATGTAGTATACTCTGTACAGTCTGTTAAATATAACATATATCTAAAAATAGGACACATCATGCTTTCGCGTACATGTATTGGTGCGTCTAAATGTAGTATACTCTGCACAGTCTGCACAGTCTGTTCAATCTAAAAATAGAACATGTTCTATGCAGACATCATACTTTCGCGTACAAGTAAAATAACAATTTTGTATTGGTGAAAAAAATTTTTTTTAACGTTTAGATTAACCGATGGAAATTGTTTCCGATTTCGTGTTCTCCGAACTTTTGTATGGGTTGGTAAATTAATAATTTTTTTTTGGTTAGATTTACCAACCAAAAATTTGTCTGTGTATTAGTTCTTTATTGCAAGAGAGCCGATATGACATATAGCGAAGAGTTAAAGTAATTTTTTTATGTTTACGAAATGACCTGTTGTGTAAAAGTTGCGACACCACTTTTTTCATTGTAATTTGTTCTTATTAGATCCCGATCGGGTAATGGGCTTCGGCATCGGCTTTGGCCATTCGGCTTCAGTTTTTCCAAAAATGGCCGAAGCTTTTCAAAAATGTTTTTTATTTTTGCGACACCGAAAACCAAAAAACCACAACACATGGAATTAAAACGAATTTTTTATTTTGTTCAACGGGTTCAAAAAATATGATTAAAATTTAACTTAGTAACCATCGAATCAAATTGCGTGGCATGGGACCACAGTTGCCACAAAGTACGTCCTTGGAAATTTTCTGGGTGGATTACCGAATTTGAAATATAGAGTTGGAAGCTTACTACTCGCCCTGATATCTATCTTAAAAGGAGTCCTGGTGAACTGTTTGAGCATCCTGAGCCTCCTACCCCTATATTTATACCCCCACACTCACTGTGGCAGGGTATACTCACTTTGTCACAACGTTTGTAACGCCCATAAGGATGCGTGTCCGGTATGGAAAAGTATATATATTCTTGATCAGTATCACCTCCTGAGTCGATTTCGCGATGTCCGTCTGTCTGTCCGTCTGTCCGTCTGTCCGTCTGTCCGTCTGTCCGTCTGTCCGTCTGTCCGTCTGTCCGTCTGTCCGTCTGTCCGTCTGTCCGTCTGTCCGTCCGCACGATAGCGGTCGCAGTTTTGGAGATATCGACTTGAAACTTTGGGTACATGTTTTTCTCGTGAATACTGAGATCAAGTTCGAGAATCAGCCAAATCGGACAAAAACTGGGCGTGGCTCCCATACACCGAAAAAAAAGGTAAAAATTTTTTATTATTGTATTCGATTGGAAATGTTTAGAAACGTATTTTTGACATGGTCCGAGGTTCCGAAGCCACATATATAAGGGTCTAAATGGGGTCTTGAGACCAATTTTTTTTTTTTTGTGGATTTAATTGGAAATTTTTAGAAATGTATTTTGGACATGGACCGGGCTCCAAAACCACCTATAATTGGCTCAAAATAGGGTCTTGAGACCACATTTTTTTATGTTCGAGATACTTCTTCCTACAGTGTGGGGGTATTTCAGCTTCGGTATAGCCGAAGATAGTCCACTCTCTAGTTTAAATATAGTAGGAGGTTCAAGGAAGGATTCTGAATTTGAGAAATGTAGCCCAAATTGCTGCGCCAACATATATGAAAAGTAGTTCTGGTGCTGAAATCCGGTACCGATTTTGCTAAAATTTTACATTTAAAGTTTAAAGGTTCACAGGTGGTATTTACCACCAACTAGAGCATCCTTTGTGCATCACCTAAAGGAGTTGGGGAGTTCCTAAAAAACAGCTACTTAGAGGGATTTATTCCTTGAAGAATTCTCTACCATTTCTACTAAATTCCCATAATTTTATGCTTTACTCCAAATTTTGAAAAATGATTTTTAAAAAATCCAATCTTTCTTATACGTGATATATGGGATAATCGGAGGCTCGTGTTACACTGAGAAAAAAATCAAAACGAAACGTTGTCGTAACGTTCCGAACCGTTGTCAATTTCTGAATGTTCTGATTTTGACAACAACACGTTTCAATATTTTTGAAACTGCCCATTAATGAATTGAAACGGCACATTGATGAATTGAGACGCAAATGTTGTTGTTTCAAGACTGAACATTTTTGTTTTGCGACTGAAATGTTTGTGATTCCATAAATTGAAAATACAACAAAAGGTTATTGCAAAGGCCTATTTTTCAAATTAAATTTCAATTCATATTTTTTTTACTCTAAATTATTTTTTTAAACAACATTATTGATATTTCATTGTTATATTTTATTTACGAAGTAAAGAAATGGTTTAAATTTCTGTTAACTTACCGAGATTTGAACCCTGGTCATTCGAATTCATAAACGAGCCCCTTAGCACGCTTGCCTACCGCTGAGTGTATTTTGCAATGTTTTAACTGCATACATATACTATGAAACTGCTTGGTTAGGATTTGTAACGGTTTCAGTTCTGAAATATAACTGAAAACAGTTTTACTTTTTAGGACCGTGTTTATTTGAAAACATATTACTTTTTTTTCGGAGGTCGCTGGTCACGAATTCGGGGTTTGATTTGCTGCTCTAGATTTCTTGAAATCGACGTTCAGTACCTCAAAAATGCAACAAAAATAAAATCGGCAAATGCAGATCGGTTTTTTTTGCACAAATATAAATACAAATACAAAAAAATTTAAAAAAAAGAATCGAAAAAAATTCGGTCTGACTGAGATTCGAACCTACGCTCCAGTAAATCATACCATTTTAAAAAACTGTTTCAGTTGTGTTTTAGAACTGTGCGGTGTTGAATTTTTCGTAACGATAGCCGTTTCAAATCATAACCATGCAGTTCTGATTTTTTTCCCTCTGTGTAGTTTTGACCTAGGAGGCCCAAATTCTTTTGGTTACTTTTATTATTTATTAAAATAAATGTGTATTTATACATTCGAATTTTAATGAAAATACATGAAAAAAGACCGTTTTTAATGGTTTTTTTAATTAAGTGTCGGCTTCAGCTTTGGCTTCGGTACAGGCCTTTGGCGTCGGCCGAGCATAAAGCTGTTTCGGATTTTAGCCACAAAATCATCATCAGCACTCTTTCGACAATTCTTGTTATTCCAAGACACCTCTATAAGAGGAAAAAGTCATGATACAATACAGAATTATTCATTCCTTGCATGAAACCGATTCCAATGATGAAGCGCGAATGGCAAAAATTGCAAACTGGTATTTGCTTCTTATTGTAAAATACAGCTTTTTCTACTAGGCAGGTTGAGAAGTTTTCTCAAAGTCCAGCTTAAGACTGTTAACAGTGAATTTTAATCTGAAACACACACAAACAATTCATTACAAAAAACGACATTGTTTGTTGTCGCATGGCTTCCCCTCCTTTGGTTTAGATAAATTCAGATATTATCGAGCCAGATATTACCAAAAACCAGCCTTGGCCGAGTGTACAGCTGTTTCGGATTTTAGCCCCAAAATCCTCATCAGCACTCTTTTGGTCATTTCCGTTATTCCAAGACGGATTATAGGTTGTTGTTGTAACAAATCCCAAAAATAAATAATAAAAGATAATAACTATTCAAAAATAAATAATAAAAGATAATAACTATTCATATAAGATTTCCCTATCAGATTTTCCGCTCAGGTCAGTATGGAATAACCTATCGCGAAATCAAGCTGTACAAATGCACTACTTATTAAAATATACTTTTTTAGATTTCAAGTTCTTGGGAGCTCCCACCTAGGTAGCGCTTGTTTAATGCTGTATTTGCGCCAGGGATGATTTTTTTGGTACAATTGTACTTTTTTGGTACAATTTCAAAGGCAAAAGCACATAGGTACTACATTGACATTTTTGGTACAATGCGAAGATATCAGATTAATAAAAAATTCATTGAATTAACTTATTTTCCATTTTTTTCTCAAATATTTTTGTTGTTAAAGATTTGTTTCCAGCACTTAAATACTTGTAAAACTTCATTTAAAACTAGAGAGTGGACTAAATACCCCACACAATAAGTCCCATTTGGAAGTACCTTGAAAAATTGTAGGTCCCAGGTCGACATTTTGCCCCATTTATATGTGGTTTTAGAACCTCCGACCTTGTCCAAAATCCGTTTCTAAAAAATTCCAATCGAATCCTCAAAAAAAAAATGTTGGTCTCAAGACCCCATTTTGACCGATTTATATGTGATTTTGGAACCTCCGACTATGTCAAAAAACCGTTTCTAAACATTACCAATCGAAATACAGCAATACAAAAATTCGCTTTTTTGGTCGTTTTGTATGGCAGCCCTGCCTACTTTTTGTCCGATTGGGCTGATTTTCGGACTTGATCTGAGTTTGGAGGAGAAAAATATGTATCCAAAGTTTCAAGTCGATATCTCCGAAATTCGACCGCTATCGTGATGACAGACAGACGGACAAAACTAAATTGACTCCGGCGGTGATGTTGATCAAGTGCCAAAGTGAATATACCCTGCCACAGTTTGTGTGGGGGTATAAAAAGCTGTCATATATAGAGCACTAACAAAAATAGTATGAAGGCAGCGGCAATGCTCCAAAAGACAAAAGCGCAATGTAAATTTTTGCTTGTCATCTGTAAAAAATTCTTCCTAATACAATTTTACAGCAGTAGAAACTATACCACTTTTTTCTTGGGTCGTTTCTTTAGAGCTGGAAACGAAGCTTTACGTTGCACTTATGTAACGTTAAAAGTAACTTTATATAGCGTGATTTTTATTTTTTTTTATTGAAACTTCTTTGTTAAAAGCTTTATGAATTAAAGTATGCTTATAAATACATGTAACTTTATTTCGTTTTTGAACATTAATAAACTTTTATGTTCGTATTACAAACTATTTTTAATTATAAAATTGGGACATTTAAGTGTTGGTACTTTTACGACAGATTTGGTACTGTTTTTGTTGCCTTTTTGTACAAAACGGAACAACCCAAATATCATCCCTGATTTGCGCACTTAATAGCTTTTTGTAGGAGCATAAAATTCTATTTATTTTGGTAATTGTTACTCATGCTTTATCATAATGTTATGATGGCTAATTTTTTTATTAGGCGAGTTTGATGTAGACTCTAGACCTCAAGGAACGTCTCCTACATTTTACAAATTTATAAGTAAAAATAAATTTCGAATTTCCAATTAGTTTTCCTTTTGGCAGCAAACCATTTGATTTTTTTAAACAAAAACGCTTTATGTCCTTGTGTTAGTTGTTGGAACCGCTGGGAAGAAGTATGTCGGTTATATGGGTGACACTATTTGATCCGCTCCGGGTGACACCCACCTCAGGAACGCCACTGCTCAAACCCCACCCCTGTCGCATCATAAAATAAAGAAAGACATTTTAGTAGCAAAAGAAAAATTCATGTCTAAAAAATAAATTCATGTCTTTTAATTTTTCAGAAAAAAACGTAGATTTAAAAAAAATTGATTATGAAAAAAGAATTTATTCTAAAATTTATGTATTGTGTTCATATTTCGGGGGGGTTTCGTTACCTTAAAGCCCTCCAAACCCCCATCCCCTTCATGGGTACGTACCTGCTTTCATTTTGAAAACACTTTCTTTGATGTACATGTAAACTGTGATATTGGAAGCTTAATAGCGAATGCTAAAACTGCAATTTTTCCAGTTTGTGGTACACGAAAGTTTTTAACAAAAGAAAATATTAAGGAGATACGGAAATTTCTCTAAAATTCTGTTAAATTTCATAATAATTCCATACACCACAAACCACCCCCCCCCCCCTGGTTACGTCCCTGGTACCGAAATATTGCCCTCTGGGGGTTCAAAAGTCCCAGAACCAGTGAAATGTACTGCAAGAAAATTTTCAAATCCGTTTGCTAACCGAAAAATCTGTAGTTTACAGATAAATCTGAAGCCTGGCATCACTGATACAGTGTATTAAGTTGGAGTGGCAGCATTGAACTCTATACTCATTCACTGCGTGCTCTCGGAATACTGAGTACATTTTTTAAATTGTATTATGCTGACTTGTGATTTGGTTTTGACTACCTGCGAGACTTGAGGGAGTGTTGCATATTGTGAGCGTAGTCGATAGATACGTGTGGCTATGTGTGTGAGCTAAAGAGTGAGTGAGTACGAATGTGAGTTTAGTTTTTGTTGTCTAACATGATATACCCACTCAAGTACCAGCGCGTGCATTGATTGGTTCGTTACAATAAAGTAGATCCCACAACGAGACGTTGATTGGTTCAAGATAGAGTTCGTACTGCGGTTTCTTGTTATTCATGTTTTCTTTCAAGTTCCAAGTTTATTGACATTGTGCGTAGATATATTGTAAACGCTGTAATGCCATGTGTTGCATATTATTCAACTGATTTTTGTCCACTTTTTCCACATAAAGAAACAAAATTTGTTTCGTCGTTGTCATATGATATCCATTATATAGATTTTAAAGCCTATTTTGGTTATTTTAAATAAGGCTCCAAGCGAGGCCGTAGCCAGAAATTTGTGTTGGGGTTCTAAAAAAAATTTAACGAAAAAATTACAAAAAGAAACACTACCTGACTTCCAAAAAAAAAAATTTCTTTCTCGACTGGTGATAATTTTTGATGAGGTAGTCACCCAAAACAGTTCAGTTAAACTTTTCTAATAGTTTCATTTTCAAGATTTTTTACCAAATGAGGCGTTTGGAAGCAAAGTGGTCCAATCCACATCGAGGTCAAACGAAGATAAATCGATTGTAATATTTGCAATATCTTTAAAAAATGTTTAAAAATAGTTTTCTGTTTTACAATCCATAACTTCTGACATTTTTGTTTTTGAAACCCAGTGAGAAGTTATATTCAATACTTTTGTAAGGTGGAAATAAAAAAGGAGCTACTCGACTAACGATGTTGTGTCAAACTAGGTGGGTTGAAAAACACGAAGCTATAGCGACTTTTGTAGAGCTGCAGCCGTACGTTATAAGCGCCTTAGATGAAATAAAAACTTGGATAGATTCAAAAACCTCCAGCGGTGCTGATTGTTTAAGCAAGTCGATTCTAACATCAGAATTTCAAGTATGTTATTTATAGTCTCAATCTTTTACCAACTTATGCACTCAAATATATATTTTATATATTTTCCATGCCTGGTTTCAGATTTCTTGTCAAGTATTAATTTCAATTCAGAGCATCATTGTTCCTTTAAGTAAATCTCTTCAAACTGTGATTATTGATCTGGTTCATGCAGTTGACTTAGCCAATTGTGCACATTCTAAATTGCAAAAAATTCGTCAGTCTGCAAAATCACATTTTAAAACAATTTTTGTGGCAGCGGAAAATGTTTGCAAAAAAGCTGAGGCTCCGAGCATGCCGAGATATCGTTGATTTAGAAACACCTGAGGACTACTGGCGTATTACAGTTTTTCTGCCATATACACAGAAAAAGAAATGGTCGGTAAAATTAACCGAAAAAAGTGGTTGACGTACAGAATTTCAAAATGTATGAAAATTGTAAATTTTTTAACCGAGCTCATCGGCAGTTTAAACTGACAAAAAATGGTAAAAAAATAGTTTAAATAACTGAAAATAATTGTTGTTTTACAGAAATTGTATGTTCTTTTACCGCAATTGTTGGTTAAATTTCTTCTGCGAAGAATTTTTTTGTTTGTATTGTATGCAAATATGCCAAAATCAAAATGCTTTTAAAGCTGTGCCTGTTTCTATGTATTTTTTTTATCGGCACATATATGTATGTATATTACTTAACTTGTAAAATAATTAAAATAAAAAAATAAAAGTTTAAAACGTAAAAAAATTTTCCATGTATAATTTTTAAATTTTTTGTTTATCTTGAAAAAATCCTGTCGGCGGCCCTGGGTTAGACCATTCTACTTTTTTTTTAAAAATAGGATAGACAAAAGCCGCTTCAATGAGAAAAAAAAAGAAGAAAACCGGAAAAATATGGTGATTAATCTTAAAATTACATGTTTAAAATGGATTAGCATTATAATTAAATAAAACAATAACGTCATTACCTTCATCTTCGCACTCTCCAAAAATTCCACAGTCTACAAGGAAGGCCGAAGATTATAGTTCTAGATAAAATCCATGACAAACAGGTGGTATACATGGTAACAAGTCATTTAAATCTTTAATTTTTAGCTCATCAATTGGCCGACCATTAGAAATAAGCTTAAGTAATAATTCATTTAAGGGTATTGCATTCCTTTTTGATTATATTTCGAAATAAAGAAGATTTCAGCAAGAAAATGTAATTTACAATTTTTTAGCAATATTTAGGTAGGTAGCAAAGAAAAATTTTAAACAAAAATAAAAATTATTGATTCGAAAACTGGAACTAATGAATAAAAACATATTACTATAGTGAAAGAAAAACCAAACAAAATATAAGAACAAAAGAAGCGAAAATAATGTGCTAATATTTGGCATACACATTTTTTACACTGACTTTTGCACTGATAAATTTGCCTAAATTGTCAGTGCAAAAGTGAAACTTTTATTTATCATAAATTAGGGAATGCAGAAATAAGCAAGGGTGATTTTTTTTTAAATAATGTGAACCCAGTTGAAGCATAAAATCGATTTTGAATTTTTGTGGATTGGACCACTTTGCTTCCCAACGCCTTAAATGTACGATGAGTAATTCCATATCGAATCGACAAGGTGTTTTCCTCTACCTCTCCGATTTTATAGAAATTCGATATATAACAGAAGAAGCAACGATTGCAAGAATCTTTTTTGTTCAGAATCAAACAGGCTTTGCAATTACATGTCAAATACTGTAGAAGGAGGTGTTTTTGAGTTGCAATTATTAAAAAAAGTTCTTTCTTTAATCGAAAAACAATAATGCCAAATTAGGCAAGCACTTAGGTAATAGGTCAGAGTACATTTGGAAAAAATAAGCCAAATCGCTTGGTAGACTCATTGATATTTTCAAGTTCGAAAACGTATATGGAATTGGCCGGGATTAGACAATGGGGCACCGCACATACAAGTCAATATTTGAAAATGCTGTAATAGCGCTCCCACACAAAGTTTTCCAACGAAATTTGGCAAATGGCTTCATGGTTTCAACTCTAAGCTTAATGCAACATATCGGCGTAATTGGAAAAAGGGGCGTGGCACCGTCCATACAAACCAATATTTAAAATTGCTGTAACTGGCCTCTCATTTAATGTTTTCCAACAAAATTTGGCAAATGGTTTCATGTTTTCAACTCTAAGCTAAATGCAACATATCGGCGTAATTGGACAAAGGGTCGTGTCATCGTCCATACAATTCAATACTTCAAAGTGCCATTCTTGGGCTCCCATTCAATATTCTTCAACGGGAAATGGTTCTATGCCTTTAATGCAACATATTGGAATTGGACAGCGGTGCGTGGCACTTCCCATACAATTCAATATTTTAAAAAATGTTACACTTGGGCTCCCAATGAACATTTTTCAACGAGACATACTATAAGACCCCATACAAACCAATGTTCCAAATTGCTGTTTCGTGAATTCGTTGGTCCCTTTATTAAATTCCGCACAACTGCTTCAGTAACAGTACTGCTTCCCTTACGCAAGTTTTTTTGAAATTGTTTCTCGTCACTAGAAACTCGACAATTCTTCATCAAGTTTCAATTGACAATAGCTCTCTATTGGGAGAAGTTACGAATAATTTAGTGGTCTTTCCCTCCACATTTTTTCGACGTACCGCCTCTCTCTTTTATGTAAAATGGGGAACCTGGTAATGCTCTTGAGTCCATTTTAACATAATTTTCGTCATTCATTATAATGCATTCAACTACATCTCGAAACAAATGGTCGTTCAATTTTCGAAGCCTTGTTATCCCGACTTTCACTTGTCTTTCACTTTTGTTTGGTACTTTTGGTTTTTTATAGGTATTCACATTATGGCTTTGCTTTACTCTTTGGACCTTAGAGGCATTGGTTCCATTTTTTTGTCAAATCTCGAATTGATATTAACTTATTTTTGATTTTAAAGGTTAGTACCTTTCTATCAAATTTCTGATCTCTTGGCCTCTTTTTTCTTCCAAATTTTGGCATATATATGAGAGAAGAGGTATCTCTGAACTTATTATAATATTTTTGACACCATTTAAACTAACTTTGTAGCATTTCGTTAAATATCTGTACGAAATTCCTCTTTTTGTGAAGTAACTGGAAAATTCTGGAAAAAAAAACAAAATGACTTTTTTTTTAAATGTTAATGAAAAGTAAATTAAAATAGATTGGTTTTTAATACAAAAAAAATGTAAAACCTTAATTATACCCCCACACTCACTGTGGCAGGGTATACTAACTTTGTCACAACGTTTGGAACGCCCATAAGGAGGCGTGTCCGGTATGGAAAAGTATATATATTCTTGATCAGCATCACCTCCTGAGTCGATTTAGCGATGTCCGTCTGTCCGTCCGCACGATAGCGGTCGCAGTTTTGGAGATATCGACTTGAAACTTTGGGTACATGTTTTTCTCGTGAATACAGAGATCAAGTTCGAGAATCAGCCAAATCGGATAAAAACTGGGCGTGGCTCCCATACACCGGAAAAAAAGGTAAACATTTTTCAAGTCTTTTTTATGGTTGTATTCGATTGGAAATGTTTAGAAACGTATTTTTGACATGGTCCGAGGTTCCGAAGCCACATATCTAAGGGTCTAAATTGGGTCTTGAGACCATTTTTTTTTCGGATTTGATTGGAAATTTTTAGAAATGGATTTTGGACATAGTCCGGGCTCCAAAACCACCAATAATTGGCTCAAAATAGGGTCTTGAGACCACATTTTATGTTCGAGGTACTTCTTCCTACTGTGTGGGGGTATTTCAGCTTCGGTATAGCCGAAGATAGTCCACTCTCTAGTTTTATAAGCAAATCAAAGTTTGCAGTTTCTTTTCGGAACAGTCTTTATTTTCTGCGTTTAAGCTCTCGTATCTTAAAAACCGTAAAAGATACAAAGTTGTAGGGCTAACAATTTTTTTTTTTAAAAATCTTTACAAATTTTTAGAATGTATCCATTTTGAAGTTACAGTATGAAAACCACAAATAGGTCATTTTTGGCGTTTGCAGAAAAACTGTGAGTGCTGGAAAAATTTCATGGTTATTTTCGGATTCAAGTTTTATCATTTAACAAAAGTACTGTAGACCAGTGTAATTTTTCGACAGTTTATCGATAATATCCATTTCCACATTTCCTATTCCATTTTGTTCCGCTCCAATTCCATTATGTTTCATTCCCAATACGTTACCATTACAATCAAATACAAGAGACGGCATCAGTGGAGTCAATTCAGATAAATCTTTTGGAGGGGCAAACAAAAATTTGTGAAAAAAATAGTTTTTTTATTCGTCATACGCCCAAATTTATTTTGGGCCTTATGGCCGTTCACAAGGCGGCCTAAAGCCCAAATTTAATGTTGGGCTTTATGGCCATGGGCGATATGACCGGGCACCGAAATTTATACTGTAAGCCACTGTAAAAATGTGAAGTATAAATTTCTTTATTATTATTTCATTTTTGTTTGTTTGTAGCTTTTTTAAATTGAAAATTGTCTCGAAATATAAAAGGCCTAGAAAAAAAATTATTTATTTAATTGTGTTATTTTTTTTGTAAAATCTCGTGCATCCTTAATGTGTATATATTTATGGATTGTCGCAAATTTAATAATGTGAACATTGGGTATCATAGGAAAGGTCTAATCAATACCTTTCAAATGGGCGGTTTTTTTGGATGAAATAATTGGTCACACCTCCTACAGCACCTAATTGGAAAGGTATTGATTAGACCTTTTCTATGATACCCAATGTTCACATTATTAAATTTGCGAAAACCATAAATATATACACATTTAGGGTGTACGAAATAAGCTAGGTTTTTGTGAATTGGGTGAAAATAAGTGAAACGGGCCACTTTGAAAATATTTGTCTCCGACTTTCAAGATAGTAATGGCATTCGGTAGAGGTATGAATATTTTTACCCCCTATATTTGCGAGTTGAAAATTTACATATTGATTTTTTCTTTCGGCAATGTTTAGAAATACCTCAACATGAAAAATTTGGTCTCAAGACCCCATTTCGAGCCATTTATAGGAGCTTCGGACCACATCAAATTTGGTTGCAGGACTCCATTTTGATATGTGGTTTTGGAAGTTTGGACCATGTCGAAAATCCATTTCTAACCATTTACAATCGAAAACAGCAATAAAAGAAACTGCCAAATTATTATTTTTTTTTTCTTAATGGGAGCCCACCCTAGATTTTGTCCGCTTTGGCTAATTTTCGAACGTGCTCTTACTTTTGAAGTGAAAAACATGTTCCAGAGAACTGCATGAGCACGTGTTTTTCTGTATATCAACACCGCACGCTAAGCGATAAGTATAAAGAATACTTTCAATAAAGACTTCAATCAGCGTATGATTCTTTCACATACTCAAGTGTAAAATTTGTGAGTCGTGCAACATCTCATCTTCGTCGCGATCTCCGCGACGAATGGTATGTAAGAACCTGTTTTACCAATTTGCACCGATATAAGCCGAGTACGAGAAAAAAATGTTTTGTCTCTGAGGAGATACGATGAAAGCAGGTTCGCACCACTTGATTTTTATTAAAGCAACAACAAAATATTACGCTGTGAGATCTCCAACACGCGCGCAAAATGTAACAATAAGTATGTGGCGGGTATCGCTTGCATCCCATATTTCTGCTTCACATAAATGAGCATATTTAGAATAACTTATACTCAAAACATATGAGTGAGAGACATAGTCTAACACAGCTACGTCGTTTATGTTTTGAGTCAAGGTGATTTTTCCAAAGGTATTTTTTGTGAGTGAGACATAGAAAAACTATGTATTCATGCGGTGTACAAGAGAGTGCGGTGCACCGCAGGCATTCTCTGACATGTTCCCAAAGTTTCAAGTCGATGTCTCCAAAACTGCGACCGCTATCGTGCGGACAGACAGACGGAATTCGCTAAATCGACTCCAGTGGTGATGCTCTTCACTTTTCTACTGTGCAAGGCTTTAACTAAAATTCGAGATATATGTATGTTAGAACTATTATAGATGGGTAATTCCATGTCCTTTTAAGTTGAGAATACTATAGACCGCTACTTGAGCTGTAGTTATGAACTAACGTTAGAGATTTGAGAACCGATAAGTTGTTTGGGTATTTTCCAAAAGCCCAAAGCACTTGGTTCGGTCGAAATAATCGAAATTATCGAAACAATAAGTAATTAAGATAGGGTGGCTCGAATGAAAGAATGTGTATTTTATTTTCAAATGTTTAATCAAAATAAATTTTGATTCATTTTTTTTAAATTTACAAAAAATGACTAAAGCTATGAAAAAACCGGAGAAATTATTCAAAAAACCGGAGAAAAGTTCAGATTCCCGGAGTCTCCGGGCAAAAACCCTGTGTGCGGCAAGCCTACACCATCTTGTTAAGCATCCAAAAATCCTTTAAGAAGCAATAGGTCTAATCTTTGGAGTATGTAAGATTATATGGACTTTGGCGAATCCTTGTAATTTATGCCAATCCAATATGCAAATTCCTCATGTTTAGACTCAAATTTAAAAAACTAGACCAGATGGAGCAATTCTGAGGACACCACCTTGTTCAGCATTAACAAATCTTTAAGGACTAATAGGTTTGGTTTTTGGAGCACCAAGCTATATTTCAATGTAACTTAGAGAATAAATATACTTCAAAAAAATTAATGGTACTAAACTAAACCCTTCATATATTCAAAAGATCGCAAAAATACAAGTAATAGTTTGTTTTGAAGGTGAATGTTAGCACTAAGGGATGACATAAACAGATTTGCTTGAAAAATATTAGCCTTTCATCATGAATTTTGGATTATTGCCAATTTGGATATTTTTGACTGTTTGGTACTGAATTCCTGAAAAACCTGACGTGATGGAAAACGTCATCTTGTTCAGCGTTAAAAATCTTTTAAGAAAAATTAAGTTTGGTTTATGGAGTCTCAAAACGTTCAAATTTTGCAGGGTAGTGTTATATCTTATTTATTTTTGAGCTCATTTATACTAAAATTTTTTTAGTAAAATAGGTTGTTACAACAACGGACAAAAACCAGCCTGGGCCGAGTATACAGCTGTTTCGGATTGGTCTAATGTTTGTAACACCAAGAAGGAGACGTGTCCGGTATGGAAAACTATATATATTCTTGGTCAGCGTCACCTCCTGAGTTGATTTAGCCATATCCGTCTGTCCGTCTCTTTTCTTGTAAGCACAATTAATTTTTTTGGCAAAATTCGAAACTCAATTGGAAAATCTTTTTTTTTTTAACGAACGGCCGAAAAAGCGAAAAACGGAAACCTAGGGCCCTATCATGAGTGTCGTTTATACTACGATAAACGACCTGTGTCGTTTTTTCCATCAAATTTCTACCCATTGTGAATCTGCGTATCATCGATGTCGTTTTTTTTCAACCGTGTCGTTTATACTACGCTCATTTTTGTCGTTCGGATTTTTGTGATCGATCAGATATTTTTCTCAAGCTTTTTCATGAAAAAATTAAAGTATTTAATGGAAAAATATTTTTTGTTCGTTACAAAGTTGATTGTTTGTAATTTTCATAAAGGATGCAAGAAAGTAGTAGTAAGAAAGTAGTTAGCTTACAGATAATTAATTATTGCAGATGACATTTTCCAATCTATATTTTTCTAAACTAATGGGGTCGCTGAACACGAAAATCGCAATTATTTTTTTTTCCTTCGTTCCGTTTACGAAATATTACCAATTTTAAAATTTTGGGGTTTTCCTTATGTAAAAACGGTAATTTCGGTAAATTAGAACATAAAACGAAAATTTAAATACACATTTTAATTTTTTGACACGGCCAAAGCCTACAACAACGATTAAATAAATACAAGAAGGCCGATAACAACAACAATCATGCAAGGAATATAAAATCACAATCATCGGATTAAAATTGACTAATTTATGAGTGCAGAAAGTTCGATTTAATTGAAATTTTTATATTTGGAATGGTTTAATAAAAGAAAATTATGGTTTTTACTCAGAAATAAACAAAAAGTTGAGAAAAGGTAAATTTAAGTAGATGTTCGCAAGTAAGATACAAATTAGATACCATATTTTGGTATGTTGTTAATTTGTTGCTGACGATACACGGGACCTTTGTTTGCATTTTTACTTTTGTGGCATTTTCGTTGCTTGACAAATCGCTTTTTAGTTTAGTTTTCTTATTTAAAAACTAGAAAACTATCAATCAACTATAGCAAATTAGTAATTTACGACATAAATGCGTCGCAGGTCCAACAAACATATGCGATATCTGTTGTCTATCATACACAAAAAAACCACAATTCACAATAATGCATCTTATGAATTATTCACAATAATGGCGTTCGATGGCCATACTTACTAATGTACAAAAAAATGAACGAAGAAAAAATTAAAAAGTACCCACTGATAAAATTAGACCAAAAACTAGAGAGTGGACTATCTTCGGCGATGCCGAAGCTGAAATACCCCCACAAAGTAGAAGTTTAGAAATACCTCAACATAAAAAATTTAGTCTCAAGACCCCAGGTGGTTTTGGAGCATCGGACCAACCAAAATCCGTTTCTAAAAATTTCCAATCAAATCCACCAAAAAAAAATTTGGTCTCAAGACCTCATGTTGGATCATGTCGAAAATTCATTTCTAAACATTTCCAATCGAAAACAGCTATAAAAAAGACTTGGAAAAGGTTGAGCTTTTTTTTCGTTATATGGGAGCCACGCCCAGTTGCTCTTGAAGTTTCAAGTCGATATCTCCAAAACTGCAACCGCTATCGTGCGGACATACAGACGATCAGACGGACAGACAGACGGACATGGCTAAATCGACTCCGGCGGTGATGCTGACCAAGAATATATATATTATTCCATACCGGAAACGCCTCCTTATGGGAGTTACAAACGTTGTGTCAAAGTTAGTATACCCTGCCACAGTGTGTGTAGGGGTATAATCAGCTGTTTTTTTTTGGAAATAGTATTTTTGAAAAGGTAATTGAATTTCTTAAATAAAAATAGAAAACCTAAATGATTTATTTGTTTAGTACGAAATGGGAATGAAATTGGAACGAAATTGAATTGGAACAAAATTTTGAAATGGATCTGGAAATGGAAATTATCGATAAATATTGAAAAATTATCTTTAAAATATCGAAAAATTATCGATAAAATTTCGAAAAAAATACCGATAAAATATCCATAAAAACCGATAAAATATCGATTAAAAATCGATAAACTTTCAAAAAATTATCCATTTTATATCGAAAAACGTTCATAAAATGTCGAAAAAAATCATACCTCCCAAAAAATGTATTGTCCAAAGCCCCCCGCCATCACTGAAACAACAAAAAGTATTCCCAACAAACAATTAGATTTTATATCGACTCTAGAGCGACTCGATATTAAAAGGTCTTTCCAAGCGCGGATCCAGGGGGGCGGTCACGAGAGTCATTTCAATTGACAAAACAATTAAAATTGCTAATCAGTGTCAGTTTTAGCAATTATAACTCAAGAACCAAAAGAAAGCGGAAATGTTCGTAAGCCAACTCGTAATTAAAGCTTAGTTTCAAGCTCTGAAGAAACGGGTCAAGAAAAATTTGGTCGAGTTTCTTATGCTGTAAAATTGTATTAGAGCAGAATTTTTGCACAGATGGCATTGCCGCTGTTCTTCATCCACTTTTGCTTTCTATTTTGGTTAGTGCTCTAAATTTGGCAGCGGATAATGTTAACTTTCTAAAGAAATTGGAAAAAATTCCAAATTTTTCAAGAGGGCACAGAGTGAAAACAAATTTAACCGAAGTGGATACGAGTTAGTGGTCCAATCCACATCGAGGTAAAACGGAGATAAATGGATTTTAAAATTTGCAATATCTTTAAAAAATGTTTAAAAATAGTTTCCTGTTTCACAACAACTTCTGGCATTTTTGTTTTTGAAATGGAGTTCTCTTTCGAATATTATTAAAAAACATAGTAAATGTTGCTTATTAAAAAAATTTTGTGGGTGGGACCACTTTTGCACTGTGCAATTTTCTAATAGATTAAACAAACATGTGGGTTAGGCCATTCAACATTTTTATACCCCCACACTCATTGTGGCAGGGTATACTCACTTTGACACAACGTTTGTAACGCCCATAAGGAGGCGTGTCCGGTTTGGAAATGCATATCAGCATCGAAAACTGAATCGATAAAGCCATGTCCGTCTGTCCGTCCGTCTGTCTACACAATTGCGTTCGCAGTTTTGAAGATATCGACTTGAAATTTTGGGAACATGTTTTTTACTTCAAAAGTAAGTGCAAGTTCGAACATCACCCAAATCGGACAAAAACTAGAGTGGGCTCCCATATAAAAAAATATTAATTTTTTTTCCAACTTTTTTTGGAAATTTTTAGAAACGGATTTTTGACATGGTCTGAGGCTCTAAAAGCGCCTATAAATGGCTCAAAATGGGGTATTGAGACCAAATTTGTTTATGTCCGAGGTACTTCTAAATTCCTACCGTATGGGGGTATTTCCGCTTCGGCATAGCCGAAGACAGTCCACTCTCTCGAGTTTTTTTTTAAATAGGATAGACAAAAGTCGTTTCAATGCGAAAAAAATAAGAAATTACATATTTAAAATAGATTAGCATTAGAATTGAATAAAACAAGAACGTCCTTACCTTCATCTTCGCACTCTCCAAAACTTCCGTAGTCTACAAGGAAGGCCGAAGATTATAGATCTAGATAAAATCCATGGCAAACAGGTGGTATACATGTCAACAAGTCATTTAAATCTTTAATTTTTAGCTCATCATTTTCATATTTTTTTATAACATCATATTTGTGCCAAGGAAGCGAATAGGGTACTTTTTCTTATTTTCGAAAAGTAAATATCTTAATTTTCTGTGTTAAGTTCTATTTCAAAATTGTATCCTATGCTTACAGATTTCCGTTCGATTGCTTTCATTGCTCTCCTCTCTCTTCATTCACAATGATCAGGGAATGATTGTGGGGAATTACCCATTTTGCGGGGATTTTTAAGCTAGGAGTAGGGGAATTTTTCCATTTTGCTTCTCTGTTGTGAATGTCTGTATTTTGTACGTGGGCAAAGAAACGGGGGTAATGCTAGTTTATCATAAATTAGGGAATGCAGAAATCTGCAAGGGTGAAATAATATGAACTCAGTAATAGCATAAAATAGCCTCAAATTTACGAAATGAAATTTACTTATCAATTTCTTAGCTTTTTTTATATAAACATGTGAAAATGTTAATTTAGTCACAATACATAAAATTCCATCGTTTGTCTGTCGGTCCGGATGTTTGTCCTCACCTTCCTGAGGACACCAGTGGACCTTGAGAGCTGAAATTTCACACATATGTCCTATGCACTCTCGAGCCGGATTTTTGATTTTCCAAAAGGAGGTGAAAAATGGGCGTATAGATATCGATGTAGCTCTCCTGAATCCACCAGTGGAGCTACAATTCAACATATACATTCTGTGAGACCATGGCTAGAGATTCTTGAGCCGGATTTTGGGTTTTTCCAAAAGGAGGCGTGGCAATGTGGACTGCAGAAAGTTAGCTCTGCTGAAGCAAATAGTGGAATTCGAGAGTTTAAATTTCACACACATATTATGTGAGACAATGGCAACAGATTCCCGAGACGATTTTTTTTGAAAAAGAGGCGTGGCA
This sequence comes from Heteromyza rotundicornis, assembly GCA_951394025.1. Taxonomy (NCBI): domain Eukaryota; kingdom Metazoa; phylum Arthropoda; class Insecta; order Diptera; family Heleomyzidae; genus Heteromyza; species Heteromyza rotundicornis. Next base: position 6,722,283 of record OX596014.1, on the reverse strand, counting down.
ATGTGCGATTGTCCGTACGAAGTCACGGGTGATACTAGTAATCAATAAAAACCAAAAAAAAACACTTTTTTTTTGTCTCTTTTATTATTTTGTTTGCTTATTTTATATATTTGCATTTTTTTTATAACAATTTTAAAAAACTTTTTATTTACTTAAAACTTCAAGTAATATCCCGGAATTTGAACCGGGAACTTTAAGTTTAAGTTTACAGTGCGCTCTAAGCCCTTAGCAGTTTGAGCTAGCGCTAACAATTTTGGACAAGCGTCTAAAGTATACTCTTTACAGTCTGTCAAATCTAAATTATTTTAAATCTAAAAATAGAACACATCATGCTATCGCGTACATGAACGAGCATCGCATGGCGAACGAATAATGTTCACTCACTAAAGTGAAGTAAGCGGGTTCAAATCTCTTCAATTTATGATTTGAATGGAACATCAACCACGAAACAGTTTCACACTTGCCCAGTAGTCAATTTCGCAAGGCCTATCCGATAGAGACATGCCTGCACGCCTGCTATGGGAAGAAATTGCACATTCCATCCTCGCTTCTAGTGGACATACATATCACATATTGTTTTGGAAATACATTTATACCAAAATACCCAAAATTACCAATAATACCATAAATTTCGTTTGCTAAAAAAATTTACAATTTTCAAAAAATTTCGGTACTAAAACCGAAAAACCGTTAACTACCATGAAATCAGCGCAATGAATCAGATATCAAATCACAAACACCAGAAAGTGTATTGTAATACATTTTCAAATAATTATTACATCCTTTAATAGAGGAGGAGAAATCAAATTGAATTAACTCTAAACACACAATTTGCTATGTAACTGCGTTAATGAGTCGATAATGTGTATGATTTTTTTTAATTCGAATTATTACGATAAATTTCTGCAATTTGTATAAAAAAAACTCAAAGTTACAAAAAATTAAAATTTTCAATCAAATTTATGTTTGAAGTAAATAAAATACTTAAATACTTTTCAAAACACCCATTTACAAAAAATACATGAGATCTAATATACGCAGTTAGATCATGGTAAAATAATGCCAGCAGTAGACGAACGTGCTAAAAGGCCGCACACGCCTTGTCAGTAGCCAAGTGTCCCGGGTTCAATTCTCAGCTGTGCCAAAACGCAAGTAAGTAAATAAAAATATATATGAACTCTTTATTTCGAAAATATAATATAAGAATCAGAAAATATAACATTTACATGCCAAAAATTTAATTTATAATCAGTGAAAATTATAAATTTAAATTTAATTTAAAATGAACTAAAAAGGGAAATTCTTCAAATAGATAATCCCAATATATTTCTTGGGCTATTTTTAGCTCAGCCAATCAAAGGCGAATATAGCGGTAGAACGAGGAAACGGAGACAAATTAAAAAGACACCATCCAACTCCGCTTCTACGACCATGCCTGCCAGCAGGCATACGCATGGAAGCGACAGACGTAGGCCAGTTTATTTGTCCCGTTTCAAATAAAAAAGGAGTAAAGGTTGCAAGCGGGGAGGGAAGGCATCTGCACTCGTAAAGAGGCATACTGGCATGCCTGCAGACACCTTCTTTTGACCACTGGGAAGAAGCAGACTGGCATGCCTGCAGACACCTTCTTTTGACCACTGGGCTATTATACATTTTATTGTTATTTCCATGAAAATTCTATAACGCAGAGAACGGAAAGAATCAATGTTATTTCTTTTCTTTCAGCCGTTAAAGGCGAAAGAAAAGAAAAAATAATTAGAAATTCGAAATAAATTTTTACTTGTAAATTTGTAAAATGTAAGAGACGTTCTTTCAGGTGTGGAGTCTACATCAAATTTTCCTAATAAAAATAATGCTAACATACGAGTAGAGACAATTGGCCATCATAACATAATGATAAAGCATGAGAAACAATTACCAAAATTAGTTCACATTTTTTTAAGAACTACAAAAAAGCTGCTAAATGCTCCAAATACAGCATTAAACAAGTGCTTGCTCCCAAGAACATGCAATGTAAAAATATATATTTTATCGAATTTGCAAAGCTGGATTTCCCGATAGGTTATTCCATATCGACATGAAACGCAAATCTGATAGGGAAATCTTGGATGAATATCAAATCGAAACGATTTTTGAAAAAATTACCCTCTACTTCTTCGATTTTAATGAAATTTGGAAGGTAGGTAAATAACAGCGAAAAAACAATATAGCGTCTCGTGGCTAAAACAAAATGGCGCAACGATTGCAAGAATCTTTTTTTGTTCAGAATCAAACAATCTTATTGTATGCATATTTTTGGCTATTTTTTTAAGTATCTTTTTCGAACATATACATTGTTGAACTCGAAAATATCAATGAGCGAATTGGCTTATTTTTTCCAAATGTACTTTGACCTATTACCTAAGTGCTTGCAAAATTTGGCGTTATTGTTTTTCGACATAAGGGTGAAATACTATTTTAAAAATATCCTTATGAAATTTTTTTTTTTAATTTCTTAATATTTTCAATTTAAATACATTTTCTTCTACAGTATCTGCCATGTAATCGTTGCTCCATCTGTTACTTTTCTACCTTCCAAATTTCTATAAAATCGGAGAGGTAGAATGAAACACCTTGCCGATTTGATATGGAATTACCCATCATAAATTTGGTAAAATAATCTTAAAAATTTAACTATTAGAATAGTTTATATGAACGGTTTTGTGTGACCACAACATATTTGTTTTAAATCATTTAACATAAGAAATTAGTGTGGGTTATCCCATTTTTTTTGGATGTCAGGTAGTGTTATTTTTTGGTATTTTTTCGGTACTTTTTTTGGAAACATTTTTTGAAATGAACTTTAAGGACAAAACTGGATACGCCATTGTGTTTAGAAGGCCAAATACACAAAATTGGAAAATGTCCTTAAAAAATTAAGCTTTTTAATGATATCATTTAAACTTTCAGGACAAAACTGAAAACGACATTGCGTGTAGGAGGCAAAAATACATAACAATTAAGGATTTTTAATTCGATATTGTTCAAAGTGTACACTATGCGACAATTAATCGTGAAAACAGGTGAACATTCCTAACATCAATATTTTTTTCTGAAATTTTTACTGCATAGTCTTAGTGTAAATAGGAACAAAACTTTTTAACCATCCAAATAAATAACTAGGGCAGTGCCCTGGCATAATTCTACTACAATGTTTTAAAATGTAATGACTGCTTTTTAAAATTTGTAAGCTCTGTTTTAAAAACCAATGCACTCAATTTTTCTTTCAGTGTACTACTCTCGTAGAATTTCTATTGCTCTACGCAAAAAATGTCATCTACTCACCTTTCTTCAAATCTCCCCTAATATTGAATATCTACTCCCCTAATATCAAATATCTACTACTTTCGTCGTGGCAAAAAGTGACAACCCTGATGCCCAGCCAGTATGCCTTAAATGGTACTCAAACACTTTCAAGGGCAAAGCGCGACAAATAGATTGTGAAGCAGAACACACAGATGCGCCATTATTAAGCCAAATGTCATCAACATTTGTGTGCATGGGTGTTTGTTGCCATTAGATGAAAAGAGATCACAACTGATAGAGTAGTTTTGTAATTTTTTGTATTCTTTTATTTATGCTTGCTTGAGTTTTTGTATGTTTGAGTCTGTGATATGAATAAACGAATAAACGGAACGAACGAACGCGTGCACGCAACAAGACCCACGACGACCGAACTGAATCGGTGCGTCTGGTTCGTCTTCATTGGTTCTCTGGTTCGAATATGGTTAAGAAGAAGAAAGAATGTAAATGTTATGCGGTTGGTTGGTTTTTTTTACAAGAAAGAAGTCTTGCTGAAAAAACAAAATTCAAAACACAAAAATGCGCGCGCGATCCGATGCGTTTCGAATGTAGGCCGAAGGCGAAAGGAGACCGACTATAAAATAACAACAACCAACAAAAAATACTGGATATACGACATATGAGTAGAAAATATTTTCAGAAGCATTGGAGGATCGCAATGCTTGGTGTACTGAGAATACACTATAGTTATTTTATGTTTGTCCAACACTAGTCGCAGTTAACATTAATTTTAATAATACACACGTATGTGAGTTGAATTGTTTATCCACTAACGTGTTGCGTGTTGTCTTACAGTTTCGTCATTTTTGCACTGGGATCTCACTTTTACCGTCCTGATTTGACACACATTACATAACCAATGACGATATTAAAAAAAAAACAAATTTATTGTGTATCGTTATCGGAACGTTGTGATAACATCTTTACAATGCGCGGGTTAGTATTAAAGTGACAACGTAGACAGGAACACGTTACCCTATATTTCGGTCGTTTTAAAAATGCACAAAACAAATATCGAAATTTTACAATTTAGCAGCAAAGTGAATACAAAAATATGCCAATAACTACCAAATAACAATATAATACAAAAAGAATTTCAATACAAAAATAAAATAATAATTGAAAAAATTTTGATATCAAAAGAAAGAAATATCTACAATATTAGATTATTATTATGTTAACAAAAAAATCGAGTTGTAGAAAAAGTTGCAAATTATAATCATATTATTTTTAATAAAATAAAAAAAGAATGAAATTTTTGTGAAATGTTTAAAAAATATTAAAACAAGTAAAACTTGCGAAATTGGTAAGACTTAAGATACAGTCGGAAATACATACATACAAAACTTCCGCTAAATTCTGAAAAAAATACAACAATAATTCGGGAAATTTAAAGAAAATCATTTAATAATAAATGTTGTAAGAATTGTGTGTGTGTGTGTGTGTTGTCAACAAATACGGTGCAATTAGGTGTAGCTATGAAACTAGTAGAAGTATTATAAAATATATTAGAAAACAAAAAATATTATTAAGCTATTACTTCGACGCAATAAACAAAATGTGCTTTAAATTTAAAAAAAATATACGAATAAGTGTGCGGGTACAATTTTAAATATTTATAGTTCAAAAACTCAAAAACAAATTATATCAAAATAGCCAGACTGAAGCACAAAATAAGAGAGATTACCAGAGAAATAAGCATGGACTTATCAACAGCCTACCGCTACAATCAGAATATGATGGAATATTATACATGTAATGCAGCCACTTCCAGTATTTAATAGAATTTCTAGTGTTGCCATAATTCCCCAAGCCCATATAATGGTATAACTTTAAGCGAACATCTGTTTATAGTTCCTCTTAGAACAAATGTTGGGTTATTTTATGATGACCCCCAAACTTTAGGACTATAACACCGTTCGACACTAAAAAACGTACATGATCGGGACTGACAGATTCTGTTAGAGGGGGCTCCCAGTTTTTCTAGATCAATTCTTAAAACCATTTAAATCGCATTTATGTATTTTGCACGGGTCGAACAAACACACTTGTAAAACAAAAATTTCAACGCGAAATGAAAATTTTAATTATTTCAACTAATTCTGCGACCAATATCCTCTTAGTCTGTCTACGGCATTATACAAATTTGAGGAAGAGTCTTCTGAAATATTTATGGAGCCAATCCACATAAAATCTTGAAACTCTGTTTGGATTGAAGTGTTATTGGTTTTGACCACAGAATTATAAGACTTAAAAACTAAGAAAAGCCAAATTTACTGGTCTATTCTGAAGCGTGACAAAAGTTAAAATTTTCTTTGAATGTCAATGAGGTTTCAATCCTGTAACCGCGCCAGAAAATACCTGTAAAGTTTTTTTCTTCCTTAGTAATAAGATAATGGAATTGTTTTTTTTTTAAATGTATATCCTTGCATATTGTTATTGCTAACGCAGGACCTACAAACGGACCTACAGCTTCCATGACTTACCAAGCAGACATCACGTGGACATATTGGCACTACATCCGTTGAAGAATATTTTAGGATGTCTGTATTCATACCTTGCGTTGAAGGTTTAATTAAAAATATATCATAGGCATTGACTGGAACTGAAACGAATATCGGTTCCGTTTCTCAGATTTAAAAATATATCGGTCCCTGACCATAGGTTTATTTCAAATGAAGATGTACTTTCAAGTCTTCAGGTAAGGCTACTCCATTCTCAGCACCTGCTACTAAGCTATATACATGCCCATGATTTCCTTAAATTCTCATTTGAGCATAGAGATCAAACCAAATTATGTGCCTACATCGCTCATTCCCTGCAATAAGGACACAACTCAGAATTCGGGTTTTAGGTGTTATGAATGCCACAATGATCCTCAGATATTTATCTATATGCCGCCAAAAAACAGATTTCATACCTTTAATTTTTGATGTATTTTAAACTTTTATAAAAACATTCCGAGTTCTGTAATTCATATAAAACAGCGAAATTTGTAATTTCAAATCATGATTTCTCTACAATACCATTTTTTGAGTTGTGTCTTTATTGCAGGGAATGAGCGATATATCCAGTTGCTAATATTTTCAGATACTTATTTTTGGCTTGGCTTCACCTAACCATGTTAATAATAATTAAAGGGGATTTGCACTGCGACCAGTGGCGCACCCAGGATTTTTTTTCGGGGAGGGGTTTTCAAAAATTGTTCAATTTAGAAAATTATCATATTGATATTCTTACTAAATTTATTAACTACTTTGAATTGGATAAGTTAGTAGCTAGTGAGTATAGGTACCTGCTAGAGAAATAAATCACGAAAGGTTTTGGCAATCCCTTGTTTTCTTTCTTGCATCCCATCCTCAGAATTTTAAAATATTTTTTTTGATAAAAAAGAAAAACGTATGATGTAAGTCTTTTTCATGCAACTGAAGACAAAAATAGCTTATAACTTCCATTACACCGTTCGACACTAAAAAATGCACTGTTAAATCGCATGTTTTCATTTTTCATTGAACAGGATGTAAATTCATCTCGCCAGACTAAAAAAAACTCCGATATTTTCATTTAAAAAAAAATTTTTTTAGCTTAGCATTTGCTGAATTTTTATGGAGTGAATTTTTCTACAATGAACAAATTTTTTAGCAGAAAATTTAACTCTCATGCGTTTTTGTCTCTATGTTATGAATTTTTTCAAACAATGTTTCTAGTCCAGCGTGATGAGTTTACATCCTATCGTAAAAACTTTACATGTTTTTTAAAGGTATGGTTTTCCTCTATCAAATGCATAATTAAATTTTGGGAACTCTTATGTGCAAGTTAATACCCTACTATACTACCCAAGTAACACCGCTTGTTGGTTAATAGTTGTGACATTCGGTTGTTAACTATTTTCGCAACTATATAAACATGAGTACCGTCCGCAAATAGTAATTAGAGGGTAGTATTAAAAGGTGTCACAACAATTCTGTGTTGCACTCCTAGAGTGAGCGAAGTTTTGAGATTTGTGTACATACTACATATGACAACCAAATGTCAAAAATAATTACCATGTGCGAGTGAAACGGATATATAATGAACATAAAATATATAAATATTATGAAAAGAATGTAAGAAAAAGAAAACTAATTATTGAATCCATTTTAGATTTGTGATGTAAAATATGCAACTATGAATAATTTAATTTCATAGACAAACATAAAACTTTGAATGCGAAATAATTGTCAATTCGTACACAAATTTGATGGGGAACACAATTTTTACCGCAAATAGATATGACATTTGATACTTAAATGCGCTATGGAAGCGCAATATTTAATTATTTTATTGCGTTGTTGAAATATGTGATTTTTCGGAAATTATCGACATAAATATTGTTCCCCACAATATTTAGAAGCAAAAAACACCTCTTGGTGTTTGCAATTCATCATAGTTTGGTCATAATTAAGGTTTGCAAATATTTTGAATCTACCCTGAGAAATCAATTATCGGCCTTAAGAAATCCCTACTTTTCCCTGCACAACAATAATATTTCTACAATGTTTTTTTTGTTTAATCCAGTCATTTGAAATATCAGTCTCACTGAGGGAACATAAAAGTATAAAATGAACATCAATTCATTAGGGCATGCGCGAAATGCAAACTGTTGCGACGAAAAGTCACCAATTTTTAAAAAAAAAGTGTTACTATTTTTTTTTTTAAATTATGCGCTTTTTTCCCTTGGAAAATGTTCTACAAAATACTTCTTAACCATTTTTTCTCTACGAGCAATAGTTTTTCCTATAATTGCAAGTTTGTAAACTCTCCTCTCAAACAAAAAGTTTACAAAATCCAAATTATAGGAAGAATTACTGTTCGGAGAGAAAAAATGGTTAAGATGTATTTTGTAGAAAACCAGCCAAAAACCCTTAATTTCAAATCGAAATTGCGGAAATTAATTTAAAGGGAATTTATTTTCTGCTTTTCAGTCGGTTAAAGGGTTATATTTTAAAAAACTTGTTTTTTGCTCTTTTTTATTTAATTTACCTTTACTTATATACAATTGTATCGAACTGCAAGTCATTTTTTGATTCGATTTCAAATCAAAATACGTATTTAACATCTAAGACCAATAATTTGCACACAATGTGGGCCATTTTTTCGTGCAATAAAACCACTTTTGCATTAATCCGAGTACCCGTGTCTCCAAGTTTTTCTGCATCAATTCTTAAAACCGTTTAAATCGCATATTTGCATGTTGCACTTTTCCCAAGCAAATTATTTTATTCCTGAGTATTTTCGGGTTTTTAAAAAACCCAATTCAATTTGATTATTTTACGAAAAGTCTGCTAAAGACTAAAGCTTATCTTCTTGCTACAGTGGTATTTATAAGTATTGAGTTGCTGACAACAGCAATTTCTATGTTCATCACCAAAGACAAACGCTCCATACGTTTGGTGCCAAAAAGTAGAAGGAGTTGTCGTAGTACTTAAATTTTTTGCAAGTCTAATTATTATGTGCAAATCAAGAAAAAAACCGAAAAAAGGCGTGGTCGGTCAATTCTAACGCCTACCTCCCATACAAAAAAAAAAATTCAAATCACCCTAAAATGTGTTCCAAATAACATATGAACTTAAAATTTTGGTCGCGTACACTAGCAAATATGACAAGCTGAATTATCTAAAGTGGGCGTGGTGGGTTGATTTTTTCGCCCAGCTCATGGTACAAATCCCAATAAATCAACTGTAAAAATTGTATTTGAAATGTTATATGCCCAAAATTTTTAATATAATATGCGTTGAATAGGTCTGCGTCATATATGTCGAGATGAATGTTTCAAGATAAAAGCAAACATTTTATTTTATTTTTTAAACGAAAATTATGTTATAGTTTCCAGTATTAATAATAAAACTATGAAGTGTGCTTTTTGGCAGCAAAAATTTTGAGTTGGTGCAAAACTTTGTATATTAAACTACTTTGTGTCTCAAAAGAGCACACATCCTAAAAGTATGCACCAAATATTTTTTGAAAAAACAACCAATTTGAGATTTTTTTTCGAAGAAGGTGAGACCTAATTATGAATTAAAAAGCGGGGGGCACCTACGGGCACCTAGACTTGGAAGAAATTTAATGTGGACATGTTCACCTTTGATTTGATAGCAAAGATTAAGGTGAAATAAGTGGCATTCACCTACATAAATGCCATTATGTAATTTTGTAAAATTCTTTTTGAAACATTCAAGCAAATGTGAAAATTTACAACTAAAAAGCTATGAAAATTGAAATGCATAACCGCGAAATTATTAGCAGAGAACCGTACTTACTAAATATCCGAACCTAAAGATTTGAAAACTTAGACGGTTCTTTTTTTTTACGTCCACTTTTTGCAGCAGAAAATCGTCAAATTTAAAAAAGATGGCTAAAAGTTATTGCAGCAGCGAGTACACGCAATATTTGAACCAAATCTTTTTAAAACATTACTATTTGGATATTAGGCTATAGAACTGCATTTTTACATTTTCGAAAAAACATAGTCGAAAAAGGTATTTTTTGGCAGCTGCGCCCCAATGTGCGTCGCTGTGAAATGCATGGTTTCTGGACAGTGGTGTCAATTTAGAAAAATCTTGGGGGGGGGAGGTGTTTGTTGCAGTTAAAAAAATTACCGAAAAATAACGAAAAGTAACACTAACTGTCATCCAAAAAAAAACTGGAATAACCAACACTAATTTCTTTCTCAACAGGTGATAATTTTTGATGAGCTGGTCACCCAAAACAGTTCATATAAATTTTTCTAATAGTTTAATTTTTAATATTATTTTACCAAATGTAAGATGGGTAATTCCATATCGAATCGAGAAGGTGTTTTCACTCTACCTCTCCGATTTTATAGAAACGATTGCAAGAATCTTTTTTGTTCAGAATCAAACAGGCTTTACAAATACTGTAGAAGGAGGAGTATTTGAGTTGAAATTATTAAGAAATTAAAAAAAAATTTCATTCGGATATTTTTAAAATAGTATTTCTTCCTTATATCGAAAAACAATAACGCCAAATTTTGCAAGCACTTAGGTAATATGTCAAAGTACATTTGGAAAAAAATAAGCCAATTCGCTCATTGATATTTTCGAGTTCAACAATGTATATGTTCGAAAAATATACTTAAAAAAATAGCCAAAAATATGCATACAATAAGCCTGTTTGATTCAGAACAAAAAAAGATTCTTGCAATCGTTGCGCCATTTTGTTTTAGCCACGAGACGCTATATTGTTTTTTGCTGTTGTTTACCTACCTTCCAAATTTCATTAAAATCGAAGAGGTAGAGGGGTAATTTTTTTAAAAATCTTTTCGATTTGATATCCCCTTAAGATTTCCCTATCAGATTTTTCGTTCAGGTCGATATGGAATAACCTATCGGGAAATCCAGCTTTGCAAGTGCGATAAAATATAGATTTTTACATTGCATGTTCTTGGGAGGAAGCGCTTGTTTAATGCTGTATTTGGAGCATTTAATAGCCTTTTTTATCCGTGTATTTTTTTAAGGTCAACCATTTCGGGGGGGTCCGGAGCCGTACATCCCGCCCGTAAATACGGCCTTGTTAATGGGGTTCATTTAAACCTAAATGAACGATGAAGTGTAAAAATCGTAAATATCGGCAAAATGGCTGCTGCGGTCAGGTTTTACATGTTAAGAAACACTTTTAATACAATCTTGCAGCGACAAAAGTAAACAAATCAAAAGCTAAGCCAATTTAGCAAATTAAAATGGAATAATATGAGCTAGGCGACAGCGTTTTGCTTTTCCACATTCCTAAAAATAATAGAAATTAAGAAATATTTGCAAAATTTGTATTTGCAAAATTACATCAGCAATTTTTCCATTTGTTTGTTTATTTCAAGGGACAGCTGACAGGGTGGTCGCACACTTTAGGAAACCACATTTCGAAACGTACTTTTAGACCAAGCTATTTTTTAAGTTTTGTACATTTTTTTTATAGATTTTGTCAGTTTCTACAAATTTTTAACAACATAAGTGTCAACTAGAAAAAATTCCGCACTTTTGAAAATGACAAATTATTTTCAATTTTGTGGATTTGATCTTTTTTCTCATAAAATAAAAGAGATACGAAATGTTCCACAGTAGAATACTAATGTTCTATAACTATCAATTTTCTATAAAAAGTGTTTAAAATTGGTGTGACTAAAAGTCACATTTACCGCGAAATGAAGCCAGCTGGGGAAAAACGCTATTTGACTCGGGTGTGTTCCAACGCAAATAATACTTCTTTATAAATCTCGCGATCACCTTTATTAAATTTTTTTTCTTTGAAAATATTAATTACCATCGAAAATAAAATTTGTTCAGTATATAATTTAAGTGCTTTGAATATGTAATTGTTTCTGCAAAAGGCAACCCATATTCACCGCGTAGATCTTCGAGGTAGCTTACGCTTCAAAATAGGCTCGGAAAGGATGTAAACTTTTTCCCATACAAATTCTAACGGAAAGTTTACAGGCATGTAGATCTACAAGGTTTAAAGGTAAAGTGGAGTACCGTTGTATGGTATAGTAAGGTATTAACTTACACATAAGAGTTATTAAAAAAATAATTAGATTTTAAAATTTAAATATGTATTTGATAGATTAAAATCATACCTTTAAAAAACATGTAAACTTTTATGATAGGATGTAAACTCATCACTACTGATGGGCAATGACCGGTCATTTGACCGTCATGCGACGCCATTTGACCACTGACAGTATTTTTTGGAATATTCATAGTTAAAATGAAGTAGGGATGATTTTCTTTGGTACAATTGTACTTTTTTGGTACAATTTCAAAGACAAAAGTTATTGATACTATATTGACATTTTTGGTACAATATATGCGAAGATATCACAATAATAAACAATTATTTGAATCAACTTATTTTCACGTTAAAAGTAACTTCATATAGTGTCATTTTTAATTTTTATACCCCCACACTCACTGTGGCAGGGTATACTCCCTTTGACACAACGTTTGTAACGCCCATAAGGAGGCGTGTCCGGTAAGGAAAAGTAGATATATTCTTGATCAGCATCACCGCCGGAGCCAATTTAGCCATATCGACTTGAAACTTTGGGTACATGTTTTTCTCGTGAATACTGAGATCAAGTTCGAGAATCAGCCATATCGGACAAAAACTGGGCGTGGCTCCCATACTTTTGGTCATTGACTGTCATATGACCGGTCACATGCGCCACATCACTACTCATCACGCTAGACTAGAACAAATTCAGAAATTTAAAATTTTGCTTACAAGTGGAAAATTTTAAAGTAAAAAAATCTAAAAAATAAAAGAATAATATCTGAGTTCTTTTTAATTTAGCGATATGAGTTTACATCATATTTGATGAAAACTGTTTTTTTTTCAAAAAAATTGTAGGTGCAAAGAAAAAATGCAAAATGCAGAAATGCGATTTAAACGGTGCAATTTTTAGTGTCGAACGGTGTGATAGAAGAAGTTATAAGTTATTATTTTTGTCTTCAGATTGCAAAAAAGAAAGCCTCGGATTGCCAAAACCTTTCGGGATTGATATCTGTAGCTGGTACCTATATGGCTATATAGCTACTAACTTATCCAATTCAAGAAAAGTAGTTAATAAATTTAGTAAGAATATCAATATGATAATTTTCTAAATTAAACAATTTTATAAAACCCACTGAATGGGTAACATGTTGATTCTCCGGTCCGTACACTGCCGCTCCCTTAAATTATTAAAGCTCTGTAACTCGGGTACTATTCAAGGGATTTTGGATTTGGTGTTTTGTGGTGAATGGGCAGAGGTGATTGTGAAAATATCTGATCCGCCCAAATTTTTATAGAACTTTAATCCGGGCCCCATTTGAGTTTTGCGGGTGCGACCTATGGGATTTTATTTAATATTCGACTGAAATGTTTTTAAATGGATTTTTGAGATGGTCCGACGTTCTAAAATTGGCCTTATACCACCTGGCATGAATCATGATGCCAGGTGGTATGTGAATCGTGATTCACTCAAAAAGAGTCCGTGCCTGTGGGATTCATTCCAAAATGTCCAAGGACTGACTTGGTGGCAGCTGTAATCAAATCTGGCATGATTTGCTCAAAAATTCCAAATGTTTTCCTTGTGGACGTATTTAGCTCTCTCTGTACTTTTTTTTTTGGTAATTTTAGCTAAAACATCTAGAAATTTCTGGCAACACTAGTGTGTTGTGATAATTATGATTTTTTTCTTATTTTGCATTTTGGTAGGAAGTGCTCATTAAAAGTGCTGAACTCGGTGCTGTCAAGCGTCAAACGCTAATTACGAACATGCCTCACAATATTTCCACACATCAGATAGATTTCCACATCATTTAGAATCATTGCACCATTGGTGTCTGGTATCTTTTGATATAAAATAATTGTACATAAATGTTTGTTTTGGGTTGCGGCCAATAACGACATAAGCGAATTGACGCTTCTAAAGAAAATGTGCAAGATTTCGTTTTCACAAAGCAATGTAGGGGCGCAATCGTGTATCTCGATATTGAACGAAAACGAGGTTCTTTTTGCACTTCGTTTTTGCTTCACGTAAATCCATGCTTGTTCGAAAACTTTTCGATTGTCGATTGTAGCGCACGACATCAGTTTACATGTCGTTTTCACTTGTTTTAAGAAAGCAAAGCAAAAAAGTTGATTTGATTTATATACTAGAATTACACTACGCGACAAAATGAGGGGTAATTTTTCTGATTGCCGATCTGATACCATATTCTGAAAGGCATTGGTCAACATAATGACTCTCTCAAAAGGTTTTTCTGGAATAACTCGCTTATTCGAGCTAATACCATATACTTCCGCCCACATAGATGTCGCCCATTTTCAATACCAACTCCTTCGAAAAATTTTAGCACTCTAGCTTTCTTGTAGCTCCTGCAATCGTGTTTACAAGGGTGGACGGACGGATATGGCTTAATCAACCCAGGAGGTGATGCTGATCAAGAATATATTATAGTTTTCCATCACGCGTCGTGATTCAGGCCTCCTTCTTAATGTTACATATGTATGACATACCTATGACAACGCAACGTTAAAGTGACCGGTTGCTTTCATATAAAGGTGACATTTTTGGCACCGATCCCTGCCCAAAAGGGATCTGTCACGTGACTGTCCCGGACCGGTTCTTTTTCCCGTAGGTAAAACAACAGACCAAAGTGACCCATACATACGCTTGGCACTAGGGTTGCCACACGGTCTGGATTCGTCTGGATTGTCCAGATTTTTTGTCTTGTGTCCAGAGTCCAGTTTTTCAATAATTTGTCCAGATAAAAATTTCTCTGATATTTCTTAGTAAAAAAAAACTAAAATAAGTCAGAAAACCCAATGGACTAAAAACGTTTTCGTATTTATTATAAAGATAAAGTTTTCTGTCAAATATTTTAGATTTTTCCAATTACTGCGAATGAGTTTTTAGCCATTTAAATAACTTTTACCCTAAGGCTGATTTCATAAAATCTGAAATATTTCTGCGGCCAAAGACAATATCCTCTTAAGTAATTAAGCATGAATTGAATAAGACTGTATACGTCACTCTAAACATTTTACAAAGAGTCTTCTGAAACATTTATGGAACCACAACCCATACATTTTTTTAAAAAAGTAGGCCATCCCAAAAAAAATTGTATACCCCCAGGAAAAAATTTCGGAAAATAGGTAATTTTTTAACCCTGATTTTCTCGAAGTTTATTTAACGGATTAATGTACTAAGGATTTTATTATAAAGAAATGTTGAAAGTGACGTATTTTAATAAAATCTGCATGTCGAATACTTTTTTGGGCCACTGCACACAAGAGTGTATCGAAAATCAATTTTTTCATATTTTGGATGATGGGGGGTGAGGAAAAGTTGTGAAACCGTGCCAAATGAAAGTACAAAAAATTTCAGTCCGACCGGATAATATTTACTATCCCCGCAGCGCCCTTAAAATTTTGAAATTTTCATGAAAACGTGCAAATTATCTGGTAGTTTTGCACCTGAAGGTCCACATTTTCCACCATTTTTGTACCTCGTTTTCGGGGTTCGACCAAAATTTTAACTCTAATATACTTAATAATTACAGGTTTGTCAATTCGTTAGTGGTTATTCCCAATTTTTAAAATGCATTTATTTTTGTTAAATGATGGAATTAACGAGCGTCAAAGAAGCGAATTGGCAGGTTTGAGTTATACTACTACTACTCGTTTCAAACTAACAACGCCTGTGTAAATACCACTCTTTTGAATATACGCAGATAACTGGTGTGATGTTGCGTGTACGAAGCGTTAGTGAGTTCAGCTGAGGAGGGTTGATTGCAATGTTGATAATGTTTCGTTGGTTTGTCAAATTGGTAGCATCACTATCGGCGTTTGTTAAAGAAAACAATGGTAGCAGCTTGTGGCACTAGGCTGGAGTCGCAGCAGGGTGCCCCTTTACAAACACAGTGCTTGAATTAGACAATAATCGCGCAGGATCGGTGCGAAGTCGAGTATTTCTATATTAGACAAAAGGTATATTCTCAGCATTTCGAGACCAGGGCGACAGTCCTTTTGTTTGTTGATTGCAGAATATGGCGAATGCCAAATGGCAATTGAATGCAATTGAGAATTAATGAAGTATCCTTTGAAGTGGATTTATAATAAAAATCCACTCACAGCGCAAAATATACGATTGTATTTTTGTTGTTTTTTTTTTGCAATACATCTCCTTCTATTTGTTTGTTTTTATTTTGTCCTTTCTTTCTTTTATTTATGACAATTATTGATGGCTTAAATGAATGGAATAGTCAAAAATGGTTTTTCCGTTATGGCATTGTAAGAAACATAATAATCACATTGAAAAAACATACGCTCTAAACGATTTCTGCTGAATTTTTAGTGATTTTATCGTCGCCAACACATTCCCGATTGTATACAACCCTCGAGGGGTCTTGGCCGAGCTTCTTAGTGCAGTTATCATGGGCAAGTGTAACTGTGGCGTTCCAAACGGCGGGACTCCCAAAGAAGCAGAAAATAAATTCCCTTTAAATTAATTTCCCCAATTTCGATTTAAAATTAAGGGTTTTTTGGCCACTTCTAAATCTGACATTAGGGGCATATTGTGTGCGGTTATTTCACGTTCGGCATAGCCGAAATTAGTATACTTTCTAGTTTTTGTAACATTTCAAGATCAAATGTTTTTTCGTTTTCAATTGGTTTTTGGAAATTTGGAATATAAACTGAAATGTTTAGAAATGGTCCGAGCTTCCAAACCCACATACAAATGGGTCAAAATGGGGTCTTGAGATAAAATTTTATTTGGTGGATTGGAAATTTCTAGAAACGGATATTGAACGTGGTCCGAGTTTCCAAAACCACCTATAACCAGATGAAAATTGTTTCATACATGACCAAAGCATCGATGAGTTAAGCTATTAGCCAATGCTCTCACGAAATGAGAGTAAATGAGAAAACGCTGACACGATTCATAGCGAGGAAGCAACAATGCATTAATGCTACACTGAGAGGAAAATGTTTTAAAATTGAACGATTTGATTTTTAAAGTAGAGCTTTGTACAGATTTGTTCAATTTCAAAACACGTGCGCTAAAAACAAATTTTAAAACGTATTTTTTCAATTTTAAAACAATGTACTAAAATCTAATTTTAAAACCAACTCGTTCAATTTGAAAATTTATTTTATTAAAATGAAAACAAAAATTTTAAAGCTGAATGGAATTGATAGATTTGCTTTCAAATAGCACAAAGTTTTAAAATTGAATGACTGCGTTTAAAATTTGTTTTGAACGCAGGTGTTTTAAAATTAAACAAATTTGTTTTAAGCTCTATTTTAAAAACTAAATTTTTCTTTCAGTGTACATCATGAGTAAGTGGGACACTATTATGAAAAGGTCATTAATGCCTACTTTGAAATTTCAGCAAAGTGCCATTCATGAATATCTTTGTCATTGATGCCTGATCGCTGTCGAATCGATGACTTTTCTACTGGGAAATGGCTCAAAATGGGGTCGAGACCAAATTTTTTTATGTTTGAGGTATTTTAGCTTCGGCGTAGTCGAAGATAGTGTGGGTGCTCTATTATGCAACCTCTTAAACATCCATACATATATGACAACCAATTTTTTTCCCATATTTACATTTTCATCACATTTTTAAACAGGTCACGGCGGTGTGAATCAACTTGGTGGTGTATTTGTGAATGGGCGACCGCTACCCGATGTCGTGCGACAGCGGATCGTCGAATTAGCGCATAATGGTGTCCGTCCGTGTGATATATCGCGACAGTTACGCGTTAGTCATGGCTGTGTTTCAAAAATTTTATCGAGGTAAATTATCAATAATGTTATTTATTTTATTTAGAACTTTGGAATACAAAACTTTTCTTTAAATTATTTCAAAAAATTGATTTTTTGTGTTTTTTATAGTAGCGAATCAGTTTACACTAAAGTGGACCGTATTTTTGCCACATTCAAAGATTCGATTTGGGTAACGCCACAAAAACTATTGGACATGATAAAAAAATAAAAAAGAGTAAAAAACAAGTTTTTTAAAATATAACCCTTTAACCGACTAAAAAGCAGAAAATAAATTTCTTTTAAATTAATTTCAGCAATTTCGATCTAAAATTAAGGGTTTTTGGGTACTTTCCTCCGAATGTCATTGTAGATTTTGAAGTCGCCAAAAACCCTTTATTTCAAATCGAAATTGCTGAAATTAATTTAAAGGAAATTTATTTTCCGCTTTTTAGTCGGTTAAAGGGTTAAAATTTAAAAAACTTGTGTTTACTCTTTTTTTATTTTCCTCTTTTTAAAAAAAAAAATTTTTTCTCCCCCCTTTTCCCCCCCTTTTTTACTCTTTTTCCCGAATGCGAACCTAAGTTAAAAATTTCAGCCTTGTAGCTTACATAATACGAAAGTTACAACTTTAATTTGGCTCTATCCCGCTCCTCTTTGCCCCCACACCCCTCTTTCCAAAGGGTATAAAATTTGGTTTTGTCAATAAGATCCCACCTACCAAATTTTATCATTGTAGCTTGAAGAATTCTGAAGTTATGCAATGTTCAAAAAAAAGGGGTTTGAGTCCCACAACGGCCCCTTACGCCAAAATTTAATAGAATGCATTGTCACTGAAGTTCTATCAGTGTTCCAAATTTCAGCTCTCTAGCTCATGTATGAAAAAGCTCGCCGCAGATTTGAGGATATATAGATATATATATATATATAAATATATACAGTCCACCCGAAGCAAATTAATATAAGGGTTAAAAAAAAATCAAAAAATTTTAGATTTTTGGTTTCCTTATACAACTGATGAATTTTCCAGGTATGCTGCACCACGTTCGAGCCAAATTTTATTTGTATTTTTTTTTCATCATGTCCAATAGTAAAGGGGCGGCGCATAATGTAGCGTCACCATAGCAAGAGTGGACAAAAATAGTAAACGTTGGTCATTATTTTCGAAATTTGGTATGAGTAATACTTTGAATAAAGCAAAACTTCAACATTTCCAACATTTTTTCAAGATTGGCCACGCCCTACTCCCCCCTTCCATATAAACAAAAATGAGTCTTTTCAGTCAATTTAAGCGACAGAATGGTGAATTTTGGTGTGTATACTCATATAATCCAACCCCCAATATAAAACGAAAAAAAGGCGGGGCAGCGCCCACTTTAAAAATTTTCAAATCCAAATATAATTTGAAGTGAAATTTTCCGTAAAGGTTTTTTATTCTTTCTAGTTAAAGATAACAATGTAAATTAATATATTTTGATGGAATTTTCACAAAAAAATGAATTACAAAAAATAAATTTTTTAAAAAACTTGATATGGTATCAGGGACGTAACCAGAAAAAATTTGAAAAAAACGCGAAGGGGAGTTTGTGAAAAAAGGGTGTATTCTAAAATCGACGTATTGTGTTGATATATTTTGGGGGTGTTCGGCACCCTAAGGCGCTCCAAACCCCCCTCTCCTTCATGGGCACGTCCCTGCTTTCATTTTATTCCCAGCAAATACTATAAACTTTCACAAGGTGTTTCACTTTGATGTAAATGTAATATTCGAAGCTTAATAACGAATGCTTGAACTTAAATTTTTCCCGTTTTTGGAACACGAAAGCTTTTAATGAAATAAAATATCAAGGAGATACGGCGATTTCTCTTAAATTCTGTTTGATTTCATAACAATTCCATACATTTTTCTATTACTTCATACACGCGTTTGGTCGAGAGACAAAAATAAAATTTTTCAATAAAAAACTAATTTGCAAAGTTAAAAGATTGTTAGATTATTTCCAAAATCTACACTTATAAGAAATCAAAGCAACTATCAAAACAGCGGGAAATTCTGTACTCAAAGAATTAATGTGTTTGAGGCGTAATTGCAGCAAATGCGTCGCGGGTGCGGATGCTTTAAATGTGTGATTTGCGGATGTCTATGCGGATGTCAACTTAGTGAGGATGCTAAGCGGATGCGGAGCTCCGTCACATCCCTAATTTTTACCATGGTCCGAGTCTCCATAACCACCTATAAATGGCCCAAAATAGGGGCCTTGAGACCAAATTTTTTAATGTCCGAGGTTCTTCTAAATGGATCATACTTTGTGGGGGCCTAGCCGAAGAGTATTATTTACATAACAGTACAGTAAAAAACTTAAAAAAAACAGTTTAAACAAAACCAAAAATAATAGGGATTCAGTAGCCTTAGGTTTTTCAATATATTCTGAAAGCCTTACATATTTTTTTTTTCATGTAGTTTTATTCATTTGAATCACCTAATATTAACTTAAGTGTAACAATGATTATTCATAAATTCAACTGAATTTAAAATTTATTAAAATTTAATATTGTATATTTGGACTTTGTATGTGAGATTTATCTTAGATGCCTTTGAGATTAGCCAATTTAGTTCCAACTGTTTTAGTTTAGTCTGGGTGATTTTGTATTGCATGTGCTTATGCCATGTGAGTCGGCGATCGAGGTGCATTCCAAGATACTTTGTTTCGTAACTTTCAGGGATAACTTGGCAGTTTATCTTCAGAGCAGGACACTTCCCCTTCTTAGGGTGAAGGTTAAGTGGCAGCTTTTGGATTCGTTGACTTTGATTTTCCATCGTAATAGCCAATTACTTAGATTGTCCAAATGTTTTTGCACGTAAAGAGTTGCCATGTCTGGGTTTGAGTGAGAGCACAGGATAGCAGTGTCGTCAGCAAAAGATATAAGAGTTCTATCGCTTTTGGGCATATCTGCAGTATAGAGAATATATAGCAGGGGCGCAAGGACACTTTCTTGTGGTACTCCGGCCAGTATTTCGTATTTTCGGGAGACAAAGCTTTTATATTTTACTACAAATTTTCTATTGATAATTTTTAAGTAGGAAGTGCATATTAGCGGGGAGAATATGATGTAATTTGTAAATACACTTGGTGGCAGTTGTAATCCCACCCGGCATGAGCCACCCAAAAAATATCCGAGGAAGCACTTGGTGGCAGCTGTAATCCCACCCGGTATGATTCAGCCAAAAAAAGTCCAAGGACGCAATTGCTGGAAGTTGTAATCCCACCCGGTATGATTCACCCAAAAAATGTGCAAGGGCGCAGTTGGTGGCATGGACCACTTAATATTCGATAGTTACTAAGTTACTTTTTAATAATATTTTTTGTTGTATGGGAGGTGCCACGCCCCGTTGTCCAAATCCAACCTCTTATGTCCTATTGCAAATTCCATTACTAACACAATTTTACCTTAAAATTTCAATAAAATCAGTAAAGCCGTGATATGGGGTAGAAAATTGTATGGGCGGTGCCACGCCCCTTGTCCAATTATTCCCATATTCGTCACATAGCAGTACAACTCCATTCCAAATTTCACTAAAATATATCGAATAGTTGCTTAATTAGCTGGTATTTAAGTTATGTGTTGTGTGGGAGGTGCCACGCCCCTTTGTCCAATTATTCCCATATTCGACACAAAGCTGGGAAAACATACTGTGCAACTCCATGCTAAATTTCATTAGAATATATTCAATCGTTGCTTAATTAGCTGGTATTTAAGTTATGTGTTGTATGGGAGGTGCCACGCCTCTTTGTCCAATTATTCCCATATTCGACACATAGCTCGGAAAACATACTGTACAATCCATGCTAAATTTCATTAAAATATATCCAATAGTTGCTTAATTAGCTGTTATTTAAGTTACGTGTTGTGTGGGTGGTGCCACGCCCCTTGTCCAATTATGCTCATATTTGGCATAAAGCTTGGAAAAGTTATTATGCAACTCCGTGATAAATTTCGTATCTATTATTCAATATTCAATTCAAATTCAATTCAATAGTTACTAAATTACCTTGTAGACATATTTTGTGTTGTATGGGAGGTGCCACGCCCATTTGTCCAATCCCAACCGCATATTGACTATGTTACATGTCGATACCTATAGAATTTATCCTGAAAGTTTCAAGAGAATCGGTACAGCCGTTTAGCCGTGATTGAGGGACAAAGAGACAGACAGACTCTTTGTTGTTTTAATTTAATTTTTGTCCCTTTTATGATGTACGAATGCATTATACCACCGAAGAATCATAATGATGTACCGTACATCATATTGATGTATGATGGTGGTTGGGGCAGTAGCACCAGTATACATAATATTGATGTACGATATTTGTTTGTTTACAGTGTTTTTCTTTTTATTGCAAGTGTTGCCCAATTGATAAACTTGAGCTAGTCAACTTTAAGCATTCCTTTATCAACTTTCCTATTATTATTGTTTCTTTATAGATATTATGAGACTGGAAGTTTTAAAGCCGGCGTTATAGGCGGCTCAAAGCCTAAAGTAGCAACACCACCTGTTGTTGACGCGATTGCCAATTACAAAAGAGAAAATCCAACAATGTTTGCATGGGAAATACGTGACAGACTTTTGGCAGAAGGTATTTGTTCGCAAGATAATGTACCAAGTGTTTCGTCAATTAACAGGCAAGTTACTATTCAGTAAATAATATATCTACACCGCTAGAAAAAAAACCGTTAAAAACATCCGACGGTCGAAAAACTGGTAAATTGTGCACAATTAGCGGAGTCTTCAACAATGGGGGTTCTATATTTTTAGTTTTCGCTTCTATTTTAACAGTTTAACAGTATTTTAACAGGCAATTTTAGCTTATTTCAACAATGTTGGTTGATAGATTAGTGGGAGTTAGCAAGGCCGTATTTAGAGGGGGAGGGATGTACGAGTGGACCCCCTCCGAAATGGTTACCGTAAAAAAATACAAAATATATTTTTATATATTTTCCCAGCGGCTCGAACAACAAGCACTACGATAAGAAGAACTTTTTAAGCGCTTTTGTTTTCAAAAAAACCCCAAAAATATAATCAAATTGTTTGCTGCCAAAACAAAACCAAAAGAAAAAATAATTGGAAATTCGAAATAAATTTGTAGTTGTTAATTTGTAAAATGTATGTAGGTGACGTTCTTTCAGGTCTGGAGTCTACATCAAATTTGCCTAATAAAAATTATGTTTACGTACAAGTAGTCTCCCAAAAGAGTGGAGACAATTGGCCAACATTATGATGAAGCGTAAGAAGCAATTACCAAAATAAATAACATTTTATTTTAAGTTCCTACAAAAAAGCTCGCATTTGTAAAGCTTGATTTCCCGATAGATTATTCCATATTGACATGAACGGAAAATCTGATAGGGAAATCTTGTATGAATATCAGGGCAATTCCGTGTCAAATCGAAAAGATTTTTGAAAAAACTACCACCTCTTCGATTTTGATAAAATTTTGAAAGTAGGCAAAAAAACAATACAAACAATACAATTTTAAAAATTATTGAAAAAATAAAGTTTTTTAGGTCTTTAACTTAAGATGGAGCAACGATTGGAAGAATATTTTTTTGTTCAGAATCAAACTTGATTTTTTTTTTTAATTTCTTAATAGTTTAAACTTAAATACATATCCTTCAACAGCATTTGCCATGTATATATTTCAGGGATACTCGGAGAGTGTAATTGAAAATTCCTTCCGAATTTCTAGAAAATCGGAGAGGTAGAGTGATTTGATATGGAATTACCAATCTCAAATTTGGTAAAATAATCTTAAAAATTGAACTAGTAGAAAAGTTTATATGAACTGATACCCTGTCGAGAGAGAAATTTTTTTGAAAAATTTGTTTTAAATCATTTTACATAAGAAATTGCTGTTGGTTATGTCATTGTTTTGGCTATCAGGTAGTGTTACTTTTTTGTATTTTTCTGGTAAATTTTCTTTGGAATAAACCCCCCCCCCCCCCCCCCCGCCGAAAAAAAATCCTGGCCCCGTCCCGGGGAGTTAGGAACGGGGACAATGTCATATTTTTCAGTGGCGAGAGACAATGAGAGAGAAGAACGAATGAAGCCGAGACAATTGTTATGCCTTTGAACCTTGACAAGCTGGCTTTCCCTCGTTGCACAGTTTTTCGATTGTCGGATGATTTTTAATGGCGAATCGCTTATTTTAACTTTTTCCCTCCGGTTTGAAACCGTCGGGGGGAGTATGTTTCTTTTTCACCTAAAACCGCCTATTTATGACATACTACGGAAACGGTACACAACAAAAATAAAAAAAAACGTCAACCAAAATCAAAATCAAGGAAATTTAACAAGCAATGATTCTATTTAAAAATAACCTAATGTCAACTGGATAATAGTAGAAATACATTTTTTGAGTCAATAATATTTAATTTGAGTTTATAATATAGAGGAAATTACATTTTGAAACACCATAGTGCCTTTGAAAAGCAAATGTTAATTAGAGCTATGCACAAGGAAATTTCATTATATTTGCAATGAGCCCAAGAGTACATTTCTATCTTATATAGTTGAGAAGTTATTCACAAAATGTTTATCATTAAAAAGGTGCCTGATTTTTAAAATGAAGTATGTGGCGATTTCGTGCACATAACATATTCTTCATATTTTTGGTCCCCAATCGATTCCTACATCATCATTTCCATCATAACTTCTGCTGATTTTTCAAAGATTTTTTTTCAAATAAAAAAGAGTTTGCAATCCCGTAAAATCCCGGGAGAGAGCCACGGGATTTTTCTGGAGCAGAAAAGTTTGGGATCCCGGGATTGAATTCCATAGTTTAAGCATGATTATTTCGAAAACTCTGTATTATGAATAATAAAGTTTTATATCTTGGTGGTGTGGCTTCAGGCATGAGAGTTTTTTTTTGTATAATTCAATAAATTCGGGCTATGTACTCGTTCCCCCCAGAGGGAATTCCTGCGCA
This sequence comes from Heteromyza rotundicornis, assembly GCA_951394025.1. Taxonomy (NCBI): domain Eukaryota; kingdom Metazoa; phylum Arthropoda; class Insecta; order Diptera; family Heleomyzidae; genus Heteromyza; species Heteromyza rotundicornis. Next base: position 6,697,650 of record OX596014.1, on the reverse strand, counting down.
AGGCCTGCCGCCTCATCAAAAAATTGCACCTGTCGAGAAAGGAATTTTTTTCAACACTATTTTTTTTGTATAATTTTACATAAGAAATTAGTGTTGTCTAACCCAGTTCTTTTTTGTCAAGTAAGGTTAATTTTAGGTAATGTTTTTTTTTAAACACAATGGCAAAATATATTTTTTTTAATATATTCCATTCTATTTCAAAGTTTATCCAAAATATTTGTAAGAAGTCGGAAAGAAAACATCGTAAGGAAAAACCGTAACTGTACCAATTAATAGTGTTTGGGAAATACAGCTAGTAATTTAATGTTTTAATAAATAAATAATAAATAAAATTTGATCGTCAATAAAACAGAAAAAAGCATGATGCTGCAACGGAAATCAGATGATAGATGGCGGATGCATGATTTCGGTAGAGCCAGAATATTCCGCTCGTAGTACGTTTTTGCACGCTGTCATACTGTTAACATCCGTTACATTTCCACAAAAAAAACTCCTTTAAAACTGAAACTCCGGTAGTAATATTAAAAAAACATCTTAGCTGCTTTGGCGTACATAATTGGCACACAACGCTTGACACACGACTGCAACAATGGTCGGCCTTCCTTCCGCTAGCTGAGTGAGTGAAGTGTATTCAAGGGAGCGAGAGAGTGAGGAAAGAAAGCAGTATTTATGGTGAAAATCTGGGTTGCCACGATTTTGTTACCGACCTCGTTGCCATTTCATTTATTCCCAATCGTCAGAGTTCCTGAACATCACTACGAGCGTTCTGAAATTCGAAGTTGAACGGTTAACATTCATGAAGTTGGCAGCAAAACCGATCGCTGCCAACTTCAAACCAATTTTTGCTATATGCCCCAATGAGAAGCGACGAACGTTTACATGAAATTTACTATATAGACCATATGAACGGACAAAAATGACTTCTGATTAATGTCGTGTAAACCCTGTTTGGATTACGACATTTTTTGCGAACGATCCTGCCATGATTCATGCAATTTAAATGCGACGTGAGGAAACTTTTTTTTTTTTACTGATTATAAGACTTCTTGGCTCGTTTTCCATATTTTTTTAAATAAGCTCATTTTCACTATGAGATTAACAACGAATACACCAATAAACTTTCTCCAGTTGAACTGGAGATGTTTAGGTATTCGCCAACAACAACAAAAAAGGTTGTATTTTCTTTTAAGAAATCATATTCCCACCTTACTTTGCCCGAAATACACAGTAAATCCATCTAAAATGCATTTTTTTTTTATGCAATGTTTTTAATATTGCACTATGCGAAAAATCTTTGGGTGTTGTTTATTATATGGCAACACAGTCAGTTATGAAAATTGAGGCAGCGACGCGGTTAGCAACCGATTCTCGTAGCGCCTTTGTTGATTCGTTAAAATATGTATAAGGAATGCGTCTCAATCTAAAAAGTAGAGCGGTTCATGCAAAAAGCAAGATTAAAAACACCTGCAAAGTTGACAAAAATAGAATTTTTTAAATCAAAAACCGTGAAGAAATGTATGAAAGGCCTCGAATCTTGACAAACCGTTTCAGCGTTTCACTAATTGTGACTAGTAGAATCCGAACATGAAAAAAATACGACTCAAACAGTACTTTGTCGCATACTGTTATCACAGTTCATATTATTCGTAGCCAAATCGAGTACCGATTTCGCTACATATGGCAGCCCTGGAGGAAATTTCAGTTGAGCTCATAAATCATAACTATCTATGTGAGTATTTTGTTGTGATACTATAATCGCAATCCAGTGAGAGACGAAGAGAATGGACAAGAGTGTGCTATGATTATGATTAGCTTTATAATACGCGCGCCAAACACGCAAATTGACACTTGTTCAACTTGACAGGGACGTAATGTAGCCGCCGTTGTGGGCAATGTGACACGTGCTTTAATTCAAAGCCCATTCGATGCGGCATTATGAAACCGCCGCTACAGAGTTGTTGACATTAAATGCATATTTAACTGTCAACGTGCGCGTTTCTGTAAATGCTTTTTTAAGGAAACTATAATTACATTTTCGTTTCGGCCGGTGGCTTCACATCCATATTGTGGACTAGTGGATACCTACGGCATCGCTAGCAGTAATTAAGTACATTCCTATTTTAAATCGAGAAATAAATCACTGTCATATTTTATTGCAAAGACTCGGGTTTTTCCACATGTAGTCAAATTCGTTGGATCAGAGTTAAGAGGAGTATACAATTTAGGGCCATTCAGTGGACAGTAGGGGCTGTAATTCTGGGATTCTGGACTTGTTCTTCTCCCGACAGTCCCGCGATTGTAAGGACTAAATCCAGGGATTTTCGGGATCCCGGAATTGCCTAAAAATTCCTGAATTTGGTTCAATTTTTCCATATATTTTGAACAAACAATTAAATTTTTTCATTTTTGTTTAAGTTTCCTGTATATTTGGTTATTTTTTTTCCGATAAATGTTCTAGGAAAATAATGTGTTACTATAAAATTGGGAGCTAATTTTTTCACAGTTTCGTGTACAATTTGCATATTCTATGTATATGAAAGAGAATCTTTTGTGATATATTTTCGATAAAAGTTAGTTTTATTGAAAAAATGTAAGTGGATTGGACTTCGTTCGTTTATTCTCATTGGACAATTTTCATTAAAACTAGTAAGAGAATTATCTTCAGTCTGACCGAAGCTAAAATAACCTGCACATGCGAGTACCATACATTCTGCGACCATGTGTTAGTAATTTTTATCGAAAATCAGTATTCGGTATTTTATCGATAGTTTTTCGATATTTTATGGATATTTTATTCATAATTTTTAGATATTTTATCGAACTTTTTCGATTGTTTGTCGATAATTTCCACTTCATTCCCGATTCATTTCACAAATTTGTTCCAATTCCATTTGATTTCAGTTTTATTCCCATTTCGTTCCCGACATCATTTCCAATCAAATACAAGATAATTTGGTATGGGAGATTTGTCGATATTTTATCTAAAATTTTTCTAAATTTAATGGATAATTTTTCGATATTACATCGATAATTTTACGAAAATTTATCGATTTTTTATCGATAATTTTTCGATAATTCGATGATTTTTTATCGACAATTTTTCGATAATTTATCGATTTTTATACCCCCACACTCACTGTGGCAGGGTATACTCACTTTGTCACAACGTTTGTAACGCCCATAAGGAGGCGTGTGGAGGCGTGTCCGGTATGGAAAAGTATATATATTCTTGATCAGCATCACCGCCGGAGTCAATTTAGCGATGTCCGTCTGTCTGTCCGTCCGCACGATAGCGGTCGCAGTTTTGGAGATATCGACTTGAAACTTTGGGTACATGTTTTTCTCGTGAATACTGAGATCAAGTTCGTGAATCAGCCAAATCGGATAAAAACTGGGCGTGGCTCCCATACACCGAAAAAAGATGTTAACATTTTTCCAGTCTTTCTTATGGTTGTATTCGATTGGAAATGTTTAGAAACGTATTTTTGACATGGTCCGAGGTTCCGAAACTACATATATAAGTGTCAAAATGGGGTCTTGAGACCAATTTTTTTTTCGGTGGATTTGTTTAGAAACGAATTTTGGACATGGTCCGGGCTCCAAAAGTACCTTTAAATGGCTCAAAATGGGGTCTTGAGACGACTTTTTTATGTTCGAGGTACTTCTTCCTACTGTGTGGTGGTATTTCAGCTTCGGTATAGCCGAAGATAGTCCACTCTCTAGTTTATCGACAATTTTTCGATAATTTAAGTTAAATTTAATTTAAAAATATTGTTCCAAATCCATTTTGTCCCGGTTCAATTCCATTTCGTTCCAGTTTCATTCCCACTTCGTTCCCGACCTCATTTCCAACCCGATGCACAAAACTACGTCCAAATCGGTTCAGTATTTCTCAAGATAAACGAAAATAATACAAATGTGGCGGCCATTTTGTATGGGAGATATGAGGATTTTTCGATATTTTATCGATTTTTGTAGATAGTTTTTCGAAAATAATACAAATTTGGCGACCATTTTGTATTGGAGGTAGGCGTGGTTCGTATCCGATGTTGCCCATTTTCAATACCGTCCAATTATTCGCCAAAATAAGAGGAATCCCAAAATTTTGAGGCTATAGCTCAAAAGCTACGACAGTTATCGTGCGAAATGACAGACAGACGGACATGGCCTAATCGACTCAGGAGGTGATGCTGATCAAGAATATATATACTTTTCCATACCGGACACGCCTCCTTATGGGCGTTGCAAAGGGTGTGACAAAAACACTATTCCCTTGGACACTATGCATAGTATAAAAAGAGCCAAAAAATATGCATACAATAAGCCGATTTGATTCTGAACAAAAAAAGATTCTTGCAATCGTTTTAGTCACGAGACGCTATATTGTTTTTTCGCTGATTGCAATTTTTCCATCCCGAGTTGGCCAAAACGTTCCAAAATTGCAAGCCCTAGTGCACAGACAGTGAATTTTTATTATCAAAATTACCATTATTATTATCAAAATAAACGAAAGACGCGGCACCTGGGCCCATAACCTATGTTAGAGATTTTTGCGAGGTGAAAAGAAAACGCGACCGTTCGTTATAATAATGGGGCTCATTTAAATCTGTAAAACCCTCGTAAACCAGTAAACATGTAAAACATGTAAACTTTAAATGAACGATGATGTGTAAATAGCGTAAATATCGACAAAATGGCTGCTGCGGTTATAGTGGCATTTCAATATTCTACAATAAGGGTTTACATATTAACAAAGCCGGGCATTAACTAGTTAATAGTTAATTAACGAAGTTAGATTTTTGGTTAACTTTTAACGCTTCAGTTAATTTCGAAAACCATTATTAGCGTTTCTAATACGTACAACTAAAATAGTATGTACTAACAAGTTTCACTGTGCGACAAGGTAAAAAATGATGGGGTCTTGACAATTGGAGACTCAAAGAATTAATATGTTTGGAGAACTTTTGCTTCAAATATACTACTTTTGAATACAAACATAAACAAAAAAACAAACAAAAAACATTTGCTCCAAATTAAGTCGTTTTTCCGCAAATAATAAATAAATTTGCAACAATTTAAAAATGTTTCCAAAAAAAGTATTGCATTTTACTTTTATTGGTAACGTTTTTAAATTGCAGCAAATTAAAAACTAATTTCTAATAAACATTTACATTGTTAAAATCGAATTCGATATAAGCTTTGTTTTTATCGACCAGAATGAAAGTAGTTCAGTGGCACAGCGTGTATGTGCGCAACTTGTAAACCTTACGTCCCGCTTTCGAATCCTGGCTGACCTGAAATTTCGTTACTTCAACGTTGGTCGCAAACGAAACAACAAACGAATGTAGTTTGTCTAATTTTTCGTTTCTTACGAACGAAAAAATTCTTTGTGTGTAGAGGGACCAAAAACAAATATAACTGTGAGGGCGTTTTGCCACATCACGTCTCAATTATTTTTAAAGGAGGTCAAAGTTGGCATTTTTTTCAAATAATAATGCAGGTGGTATTAATATTGTGTTAAATCGCGAGTTTTTTTGAAAAGAATGAGGTTCTGACAATTGGAGGGATAGAAGGACGAAAAAAAATATTCGTATAGCGGGATTTTGCCACATCAAATATAAAATTTTTTGTAAAAGGGGCTAAAGATTGAATAGTATTCTGTTCATTTTTAACAGTATGCTTGTTATTTTTTACAGTAAACTGTTAAAACTTTATAGTATAATGTTAAACATTTGATCTCTTTAAAAAAAATTTGAGGCGTGATGTGACAAAAATCCGATACACGTATATTTTTTTTCGTTCCTCTATTAGCTGCAATTGTCAGAACCTAATATTTTTGGAAAAAACGCGATTTGTCGCCATATCAACATTTCACTTTTGATAAAAAAAAAAACAGAAACTATGACCTCCCACCCTAATACTTAGGCCCTTTTGACCCAATGTGGGCCAAGTTTTTAATATCGGATCGGCCACAAACTTTAAATAATAAGAAAAATCTTTGATTGCTTTTAGCGATTTTATTAATACAGTAGTTTTTTTTATACAAAAATTAAATATCAACTAAAATGTTTTTCTCAATAATTTGATTTAAATTTTATATTTTTTAAGAACAAATATTTTTTATTTTACTTAATATGAAATAAAAAAAATTCGAAAACTTTAAATCGAATCAATTAAGTGAGAATGAACCACTCGTTTTATCCAAAAGAAAATTTTGGGGGGTAAACGTAATGCTTTTGGAGCATTTTCTGAATCCGAGTGTCTTGAACTGGAATTTAAATCAAACCGTATGAAGAGCGTAGATTACCTTCGAGGTCTAGAGATGAGTATACTGTCTTTTATTCGGACCAATGCTTCCTGCAAGTACACATTTCAACAAGAAAACACTCACATTCCCGTAAGTAATGAACCTGTAGGAAAATATGGCAATAGTTCTTATAAGAATTAGTTACGCATGTAGTACAAAATGTCGAAAAAGAAAGAAACGAAAACAGACGACGACAATTGAACGCATGTACATAAGAAAATATTACATATGAACTACATGCAAAGCAATGCAGTGAGAGTGAATTAAACTAAAAATTTATAAAAGAACAATCAAAAATATCGAAAGACAAAGAAACGAAAATAATTACAGTTTATTCACCGTTTGATTTACTATTTCTTTTATTCTTCTGTTGTCTTTTTTATGCCAAATTCAGTTGTTTGGATTATTTGAAGCGCCCGGTTGTGTTTTGTATTGTTCCAGTTGTTAAATAAAGGTGATAATTGAATATGAGCAAAATACATATTCAAAGGCTAATGAAAAGCCAAAAACAACAATAAATTAAGTGTATTAAGTAATATCGAAAAAAATCATTCTTTGCTTTGCAATTACAGAGGAGTTAGAAAAGATGTACAAAACAATAAGAAGCGGTTTTTTTAAAAAAGAGGGCTTGGAACGAAATGAGAACGAGAGAACAAATACTTAATTATTTATTTAAATACTATGTGAAATACCAAATTTATTAAAATTTAAATTAAATCAAATCAAATACTGTGAATTCGTTATTTCAAAGAAAAAAAAAATTTCTAATTCTAAAAACACTAGTTTTATCCCTATATCCCCTTCTAACTCTTTTGACATGGCGATGTCATTGGAAAAGACAATTGTAGGTCTATGCATTGCTTTACTCTGGTATAACAATAATTCTTTTTCAAGTAGTACTATGGTGGTATTTTTGCAGCAAAATTGCAACTAGTTCTACTTTAACTGCCAAAGTACCACTAATGCACTACTTGAAAAAGAATTATTGTGATACCATAGTTAAACAATACATAGACCCACGGTGGAGTAAACCAGGTGAGGCAAGTAGGAATAATGCTCTCACTTCAATTTCTGTCATCTCTATGATTTTCTTTGCCTTTGTTTTCAATGACGTTCTTCCCAATTCAAAAATCAGTGATCAGCGTTGCCTTAGTCAGCATATAATTTTTCAGAACATTTCCAAACAAATATGCCGAAAACGGTAGCCCTGAATCATTTCAATTCATTTCAATTCCTCTTTCAATGACGTACGGCGGGGGAGAAAATCTGACGTCTGGCGGGGGAAAATGCTACTTGCCTCACCTGGTTTACTACACCGTGACATAGACCGACAATTGTCTTTTCCTATGACATCGCCATGTTAAAAGAGTTAAAAGGGGATGTAGTATAGCAACCAACTCCGCGATTTGATGAACTGATATAATACTACTTGCACAACTAGTTCGCGTCCCTGCTGGGAAATAAAAAAAGTGGTATTCTGCTCCCGGAATCGATGTTTTGGACTTGTCTGCTTGTTCTTCGAACTGTATTTCTGTCGAGAATCTGAAGCGTTTTTTGGTTAGTCGAGGTTACCGTGAAAAAATACAGGATAAAACAGTTTTTTCTCGATATTTTACGAGAATCGGTGTTAATTTAATAAAAAAAAACTGGTATTTGGTATGAAAACCCTCGTTTTTAATGTCATTCGAAATCAAGGCAATCGATTACAAAAATAACTTTTACAATTTCAACTTTAAGAACTCTATTCCCAATTTTTTCAAAGTGACCTTGTATTTATAAAACGCCAAAAATATACAAAACATTTTAGTATCAACAACAACAAAACTGCAACAACACCTGCAGCATTTTTGTAGAGTATTTTTAGTGTAGATAATTTTCTATGAACATTTAAAAAGAAATGAACCACTGTATTCGTAGTATTGCTAAATTTTAGTTGACCTTATCTTTATGAAATACACTGTATTTAGCTGTAAACCACTGTATAAATGTGATATACAAATTTATTATCATTATTTTATTTTTGTTTGTTTGTAACTTTTTTAAATTGAAAATTGTCTCTATTAAGAAAAGGATAAACATAAAAGAAACGCATTATTATTTTTATACCCTACACCTCATGAGGTATGGGTATATTCACTTTGGTCTGATGTTTGTAACACCAAGAAGGAGACGTGTCCGGTATTGAAAACTTTATATATTCTTGATCAGTGTCACTTCCTGAATCGATTTAGCCCTATCCGTCTGTCCGTCCTCTTTTATTGTACACACGATTGCAGGAACTAGAAGAAAGCTAGGGATCCCAAATTTTGGATTTATCCTTTTTAGACCCTAGAAGGAGTTGGTATTATATTACGGTGTTTTCACCGTAATTTTAAGATTTCATCAAAACAGTATGAAATTTTGTATTGGGGGGGGTTTTTGGGGTCGCTGATTTTGAATTTGATGTCACATTTTCAAAATTCAAGATGCCGGATCCAATATGGTCCAGTAGGTGTAGGGTATATATAAGTCAAGCTTAAGCCCATCAACTCTATTTAACACGCGAAAAAATTAAGTTTTCGGTGTTATTTTTAAATATAGACGAAAAAATAGTTTTGACCCCACACCCAGAGAAATCTTCATGTATTTTAATTAACACTATTCATGTTATATTTACATGAAAAACATTTGTACGCAAAACAAAAACAATTCCAAAAAACTACAACTACATTGACAAAAATCGAAGCAAAACGCACACATTCACAGAAATGAGAAAAAATTTCCGAAGCAAAACGCACACATTTACACAAATGAGAAATTTTTTTTTCGAAAATAAAAATATATTCGACTATTCTGTCAAATGAAAAATTTGAAAATAAACAGAAGAAATTTTTGAATTTCAAAACAAATTTGTTTTTGTCGACCTGAACGAAAGAAGCTCAGTGGCACAGCGTGTAGATGCGGAACTTATAAACATTAGGTCCCGTGTTCAAATCTCGTCTGAGTTGAAAAAAGTTTTTTTAAATAGAAATTTTTAGATTTCAAATTCAGATTGGTCTTTGGACGACATGAATTTATGAAGCGCAGTAGCACAGAGGGTAAAGTGATAAACTCAAGATCCGAAGGTCCAGCGTTCAAATCCAGTTCAGTGTGAAAAGGTATCTATTCGAAATGGTAATGTTAATTTGAAAATAAGTTAAAGAATGGTAAATAAGGAGGAACTGTGGTTTACAATTTTATAAAAAAAATTTAATTAAAAAAACTTTTTCCGGAACGGGGACTCGATCCCCGTATTTCCGTTTATGAGGCCGACTGCCTAACCCCTGAGCTACCGGCAATGATTTGAATGAACGCATATTTACCAGTTTTCCCAGTTCAATCACAAACCTCTTCACACGTACACGTACACATATAGGAGAGTGTCATTTTTAACAATAGCATCTTGTTAAAACAACCTGAAAAATCGGTTTGAAAAATATTAACCACAAAATTGGTTAAAAATTGGTTAATTTAACACGATTTTTTCTCTGGGTGCAGCTATTATATTGATAACCTTTTGGAGGATCAATCGTAACATCGCAGTGAAATGAGATCATGGGTAATGCAATCAGTCTGTTATTAAAATCATTGTCAATAAAATCGCGAGTTGGTGTCTTATTGTACGAAAAGATGTACCGTCGCAATACAGCAGCACTTTCAAGACTGCAGTGGAGGAATCAATGAATAAAAATAAACAAAAAATCGCAGTTTCCTTCTTTTTTTTTTATTAAAAAGTGGATTTTTAAATTTCAAAACAAATGAACATAATATTGGCCATTAATCGCCAATATATCGCAAGTGGTCGAAAATCATATTATAAAAGAATCTCTGCTGCATCTTTGCACATACTTAAAATATGCAAATTGTACATGAAACAGTAGGAATTGAAATAAGGCCGGGATTCCAATCCCTCCTCCAGACATTTGCATTTTATCCTCTAGATATTAATGAAGATTTTCCAATTTATTAACATGGTTAGGTCACAAAAGACCAACGGTCGCAGTGCGAATCCCCTTTTATTATTATTAACATGGTTAGGTGTAGCAAAGCCAAGAAGAAGTATCTGAAAATGTTAGCAATTCGATATATCGCTCATTCTCTGCAATAAAGACACAACTAAAAAATCATATTGTTGGGAAATCATGATTTGAAATTTAAAATTTCCGTTTTTTATATGGATTTCAGCACTTGGAATGTTTTTAAAAAAGATTAAAATACGTCAAAAATTAAAGATATGAATTCTGTCTTCTGACAGCATGCCGATAAATATCTGAGGATCCTAGTGGCATTCATAACTCCAAAAACCCGAATTTTGAGTTGAGTCTTTATTGCAGGGAATAATCGATATATGCACATTGGACCGGTTCCTTTGTATATAAAAATGACTTATGTGAAGTTTGGAGCCAATCAGATAAAGAAAAGTCGGCGCGGAATGCACTTCTTTTTCCCCATACAAAAATAAAAAACATTGGAAATAGTGCACGGAATTTGATGACACTTTATACTTTATCCGATTGGCTCCAAACTTCACATAAGTCATTTTTATATACAAAGGAACCAAACTAACCCAATCGGGCCATCGAGCACTCATTTTGAAGAAAGCTTATATTTTCATAAGTGAAATAACAATTTTAAAATATAAATTTTAGTTAAATTTTCTTCTAATTTTGCTTTAAAATTTAAACTTTTTTGACTTTAGTACCGATATTTGCCTATGATATATTTGGAATTAAGCCTCATCACGTCACGTTCACAGGATGTGAACGTGATGTCTGCTTAGGAAGTTTTGGGAGCTGTAGGTCCGTTTGAAAAACATTTACGCCCAGTTTCGAAACAGAATTAAAAAACGACTTTCTTCTGCATTTTTCCGATACTTTTGTAGGGTATCCACAAAGATAATGAATTTTTAAGCGGTGTTGTCAAAGCCATGGACTTTTCTTGAAGAAAAACCGACAACGGAAGAGTAAGACTGAATCGTTTGTCACAAACAAGAAAGCTGACAAGAAAATTTGACTTTCCGAACATTGCTTCTGATAAAAAAATAGGATTTTTAGATGCTTTTTGTGGGAATTTCAGTACGAATATACTGGCAACAATGCCTTAATGATAAAGGTTCAGTACCATTACTTCCTTCGGGGGGGGGGGGGGGGGGGTTGTGTTGGGGAAATATTCAAAATATTCAATTCAAGCTATTTGCAAAGATTTAGAAAATAGTCATCCTTTTTCTGTTTCAACTGATGCTTCTAATAAGGGAAACATTAAAACATTTCCTGTTATTTTAAAATACTTTACGAAAAATACGGGCATTAATGTCAAATTTCTTAGCTTTTACAAATCAGATTCTGAATTATCCGAAGACATAGCTAATTCTTTAAAGTTAAAATTCAATGATAATAGCATAAACTATCGAGTTTTTGTGCCGATAATGCATATGTTAATTTTGGCTGCAAGAAAAGTGTTTTCATTGCATTGCAAAAAGAAAATCCTGATCTTATAGGATTGGGCTGTTTATGTCACATGATTAATAACTCATTTAAGACTTCATTAAAATTATTGCATTTTGATTTCGAGAACATTTTAATTAAAATATTTGAAGAATTTAGTTCGTCTACAAAACGAACTGCTAACCTGAAAGAAATTTTTGATTTTTGTGATATGGATTGGTGTGAAATGTTGTGCCACGTTCCTACCAGGTGGCTTAGCATGACACCTGCCATCGAAAGGCTTTATAAAAATTTTGAAGCGATTAAATTCTATTGTCTCTAGTTTTTTGAGCACAGCACAGTTGAGGCGTATTTAGGTTGTTTACACAATGTTGGAACAACTTTAACGTGCGCCATACAAAAATTAAACAAACACACTTCGTTTGTTGTTTCGTTTGCGACCAACGTTTAAGTAACGAAACAAAAAAAAAATGTTCAGCTCAGCCAGGATTCGAACGCGGGACGTAAGGTTTATAAGTTACGCACATAGACGCTGTGCCACTGAGCTACTTTCGTTCTGGTCGATAAAAACAAAGCTTATATCGAATTCGTTTAAACGATTATTAGAAATTAGTTTTTAATTTGCAGCAATTTAAAAACGTTTCCAATAAAAGTTAAATGCAATACTTTTATTGGAAACGTTTTTGAATTGTTGCAAATTTATTTATTATTTGCGGCAAAACGACTTAATTTGGAGCAAAGGTTTTTGGTTTGTTTTTTCGTTTAAGTTTGTATTCAAAAGTAGTATATTTAAAGCAAACGTTCTCCAAACATAATAATTCTTTGAGTGTAGAAGCAAACGCGGATTTAATAATTATTGATTTGTTTAAGATAATGATCGATTTACGTGATAAATTTGTTCACCAAAATGATCAAGGGTTTTATGGCTCTATTGCAGAAAGGATTTGCAGTGATGATTTCGAACAAGTATGCTTACTTTGTCAATATTTTCACACACTTCAAAATTAAAACATCGTTTTGATGCTTTACAAAAATTCACAAAAAATGTCACTTCGATTCAGATAACCTTTTTTGATGAAATTATTGCTTTACAAAAATTCACAAAAAATGTTGACAAAAATAAAAGTGCCGAAAAAAAGTGGATGGAGTTTTTGAGTAGTGCCGCATTCCCAAATTTGGAAAAAATTTGTTTTTTTATTTTCTCGATTCCTCACTCTAATGCAGCCACAGAAAGAATTTTTAGCTTGATGTTTACTGCTTGGAGAAAAGAACGGAATAGACTTGAACTAGAGACGTTGGAAAGTGAACTTATAATAAAGACCAATTTTAATATGTCGTGCGCAGAATTCTGAACATTTTTTAATACTGATGAAGGCAAGGAAATAATAAACGTTACTCTTAGTAACAATAAGTATCTTTAATTAATTTAATATTTTTATTTGTAACTTATAAGTACATATGTATATCAGAACTGAAAAATTAATCTAATTGATCTCTATATTATACTAAGTTGTTTTCTTTTTATAAGCACTATGTTAATTAATTTTAATGTACAATGTGAATTTGTAACGCAAACAATGCGACTGTAACGTTTTTGTTTTGTTTTGCTGATTTTTAATTTTATATTTCTTTATTTTTTGTTACAGTAAAAAGCATTACAATTTTTTCGTTCAACGTACTGATTTTGGGGTTTCAAGATCTGGCCACCAAGACTGGGTGTTTCGTTTTTAATTTGTACCAAAAAATAAAAAATTGTTTTTTGGTTCTGTTTTGGAAAAAAAATTAGTTTTTTGTCCCGGAATTTACTCTGCACTCAAAGAATTAATGTCATTTAAGTCAAATATTGTAAATTTGTAGCAATTTAAGTACGTTTCCAAAAAAAGTATTGCATTCACCGCAAATTAAATTCGAAATAGGCTTTGTTTTTATCGACCTGTCTGAGTTGAACCTTTTTTTCGTTCCGACGTTTGTCGCAAACAAGCAACAAATGAAGCAAGTTTGTAAAATTTTTCGTTTTCAATGAACGAAAAAATTCTTTGAGTGTTGCTGATGTGACAACCTTAATTCTAAGACATTTGCCTTAATACCAAAGAAAGGTAGCCTGTATATTTTCATAGATTCAAAATTATTCAAAATTGCTAGCTATTTCGCTGATACATTTTTCTCGTGCTCCTGATCGAAAAAATTTGTCATACAATAATAACTTGTCTTACAGCTTCAATATAACGTTAAGGGTGGTCAAAAAAACTACATGGGTGAGTGTATACGAGCTATGTACTTAAATTGCACTTACCCTATGGTACTATAAATTCAGTGTAGCAGTAAGTAACATATGCCTCAATTGTGTGCATTTATGTAATTATCATAGCACGTTCCTGGGCGCTCATACACATGCCTTTTCTTTCGCAGAACAAAAAATAGGCTCTTGTGTTTTGATTTAATTCAATTAAATTTCATTCCAAATGATTTAACTCCCTTTCGTTAGTTGTACAATGTAAGCATACACTCGAGTGCTTTCCTATCCATAAGTGTTATGTCAAAGTGACATTTAACCACTCCAAATCGCGCTGACATTAAGCAATGCAATACATTTTTTATTACTGTTTTTGGCGTCGTTGCGAAGATATGTAGGTATGTACGAATGTTTCCGAAATTTTGTGTTTTTTTTAAGTTTTTGTGAAAATGCGATTTTTTGTATAAAGGTTATATACAGGGAAGACAAAAATATGCCCCAAAAACACGAACAAATTAAAAAAAGTCCAAGCTCATATTTTTAAAGAATTTTATTCAACACATTAAAATAAAAACACAGCAACACTTACTTATATGGTTTTTATACCCCACAACTCATGAGGTATGGGTATATTCACTTTGGTCTGATGTTTGTTACACCAAGGTATGGAAAACTTTATACATTCTTGGTCAGCGTTACCTATGCATTTGCATATAATTGTTTTCCCTGGTGGTAAGCAGTAATCCAGCATTTTTAAAAACTATTCAAAATGGAAAATGGTGCTAATGCCGCACCACAACAACAACAATACGCAAATGTACACAGAGGCAATATCCAAGACCCTCCAGTTACTCAACCTGCTCAACAGAACATTGGCCTTGAACAAACACTCCAGATGTTTATGCAAAATATGTCGCAGTTCATGAATGGCATGCAAACTATGATGCAGGAGTTGATACACAATCAAAACCTGCTAATCCAGACTTTTTAAAAAATAAGTTATGAATGCGATAAAAATATCCTTCTGGCTTATGTCAACATAAATTGGAACTTATTCAATTCATTCTGTATAGATGTAATGCTAATTTCAGAGACCCATTTGACCCAACAAAATTTTTTTAAAACAGCAACGAACGCAGTCGAAAATTCTGCGAAAATCGTGGAAGCACCATGGTACATAAAAAATGCACTCATCCACAGAGATATATCTGAAGGGATCCCTAAACGTACAACAATGTATGCAGATAAGCTGAAATTGCATCCAAATATTCTAGCTAGAAATTTGGTTAGACCCACCCGACCCATACGTCTAAAGCGTAACTATTCTATTGCATTCGAATAGATAGCCCCGGAACCCTCTTCGCTTCCGTAATAGGAATTTTCTCCCATATCGGATTGTGATGCCTATTAAAATATTTGTAGTTTACTTTTATCACCTCAAGGTTCCGATCAGACTCTCATCGTTTCGTGTCATCTCTCAAATTTGCTTCATACAGTATAATAAAAAAGAGTAAAACACAAGTTTAATAAAATATAACCCTTTAACCGACTAAAAAGCAGAAAATAAATTTCCTTTAAATTAATTTCCGCAATTTCAATTAAAAATTAAGGTTTTTCTTGGCTGCTTTCTTCCTAATATCATTGCAGATTTTGAAGTCGCCAAAAACCCTTAATTTTAAATCGAAATTGCGGAAATCAATTTAAAGGAAATTTATTTTCGGCTTTTTAGTCGGTTAAAGGTTATATTTTAAAAAACTTTTTTTACTCTTTTTTATTTTCCTTTTTTTTTTTTTATTAAAAAATTTTTTTTTCTTCCCCCTAACTTTAAATTGGCTCCATCCCACTCCCCTTTGAATGCAACCGAGTTCTATCTGTGTACCAAATTTCAACTCTCTAGCTTATGTGGAAGTGTACGAAAAAGCTCGCCGCAGATTTGAGGCGAGCTTATCCACCCAAAGCAAGTTAATATAAGGGTTATAAAAAACTACATTCACTGCATATTTTTGGTAATAAAATACAGACAAAACAGAGAGGTAGAAAGTTCGAAATTTCCAGAAGGGTATTCATTCACCAAAAAGTACAAGTAAGTGTTGTTGCTTTCCCGATTATAGTCGATTTGTCTCAAGGGAGGACTTCACTTGATGACTTTTTTTGAAAAAGATTTTGTCTCATGGGTAAAGTTAGCCACAGATTGATTCGAATGTAATGCATTGCAGTCCGGAAAATGCTGAGTTGTCTAGAAACTGCGAACAGTTGAAGGGTTGTAAGTCTATTGCGTCTGAGTACCAAAAATAAAAAAAAACGAGTTAGCTATTATGTATTATTCTATTTGAGCAGTCCGATACTACTCTGCAAAACAATTTGTCCTATCTCTTCCCAAAAAAATACGAAAAATACACTGCGTTACAAAAAAAAAATGGTCAGAACTTGAGGCGCCGCCCAAATCAGCAAAAATGCTCCAGCACAAAGTTAAATACTGCATAAAAAAAAAATTGGTCAAAAAAATTTTTTATTTATTGAAACGAGTCTATTTTAAAAGCCTGATATTTATTCAATGACCACATGTTTATGTGGTCTGAACTGAACTCTAAAGAATTAACCGTACACAAAAATGGTTTATGGGAACAAATAAGACTTAGTATAAGAATAAGAATAAGAACAAGTAAGTATATTCCGGGATCCCGAAATCCCGGGATCCCGGAAGTTTTCTCAATCCCAGAAACCCGGGATTTTGGGTCCGGAGTCCCGGGATTCAAAAATGCATTTTTTTTGCATTGTTTAAGATATTTTTGACGTTTTTCCACAAAAATACTTTCGTGCTTTTATTTACAATCTCATTGGTAAATTTAAAAAACCCACTTCTGTAGATTTAGTGCTACAAACACACAAAAATTTACAAGATTTTTGTCAATAACAAACAATTTTTATCGATCTGAATAACATTTTTTCAATTTAAACAATTTTTTTGAAATCTTTACGAATTGGATAAATGGTTTTGTGTGTGTTTTACTTTCGAATGGACACCAATTTTAATAGTTTTAAACAACAATTGGTGTATCCGTTCCCGCTATAATACTAAAACTACTGAAAGTAAGTTTTTCGTGTTTAGCATGAAATGGAGCTGGCAGAATTTTATGATTATATTCGGATTCAGCGTGGCAAAAAAAATAATTTGTTCGATCAATCTAATTTAAAAAGAATTACTTTTTGTTTGACTATATTTATAATATTATTTGTTTTGTTTAATGTAATATTTATTAAATATGTTTTATTTGTCGAATTAAACTTAAAATATTGTTGCAACAATTTTTTCTTTAATTTTATATTAACTATTGTATTTAATTAGAAAATCCCGAAAATCCCGAACAAAACCCGGGATCCCGAGATTGTGATTTCAAATACCGGGATTTTCAAAAACACTTCGGGATTGAATGCCTTAGTACATAGATTGCCAGATAGTCTGGATGTAACTATATACATTTTTTTATTTAAAAAATTTTACTTTATAAGTACATAGTTAAATACATATATATATTTTTTTGGTTATTCCAATGAGAATAGTATTTTTTTAGTTTTGCAAAATCATTCACACAATCTTCTAATTTTATTGAATTCATTAATTCAGACTGATTGTATTATTTTCGTTTATCTTAAGAAATACGGAACCGATTTGGACGCGATTTTTTGTATTTGGTTGGAAATGGAACTGGATCATAATGGATTTTGACCGGAACAAGTGGAAATCGAAATATTCATAAAATATCGAAAAACTATCGATAAAATACCAAAAATGTTCGATAAAATAACCGAAAAATGATCTACGAACGTATTTTACTGGCATGTGCAGGATATTTTAGCTTCGGTCAGACCGAAGATAATTCTCTAACTAGTTTTTAGATAGGTTTACCAACCGTCAGATTAGAAGCATTTTATTTTTTGTAAATTATTTACTTTATTTTATGTCTAACACGCCACGTCTAGTAGAATCCTGACATTGAATGCTGTCACTCGTCTAAAGCTTACAAGTTTTATGGGCACCATTAATATACACAAATGAAATGGCAATAAAAAGAAAATGACCGCATTAAAATCTAATTTATAAAATGCAATAAAACATTGAACAATTTATCCTTTATTCCGTTAACAGAATTGTTCGCAACAAAGCCGCCGAAAAAGCTAAGCATGTCCATCATCAACAAACTCAACAGAGTAGTGGTGCAGCTAGTAGTAGTGGCTGTAATGTCGGCGGACAAGGCACATCCGATGGCGTAGGGCAAGTCTCGTCAGATAGCGTTGAAAAAGGGAATGATGGTAGTCATCAACAAAATAATAGCAATAATACAACATCTGTAATAACACATGCATCGGCGACGTCCGCTTCAACAACGTCGGGCAACGTGACACATATTCAACAACAAAATATACTCAATACAACACCAACGCCGAGCGGCCAAAATAACAGTAACAATAGTATCAATCATCATAATGGTGTCGAACACCGCTCAACCGGTTACAGCATAAACGGAATTCTAGGCATCCATCATTCCACCGACCCGAATAGCAACAGCATAAAAAGGAAACGCATTGATGAACATGGTAAGTTCCATCGCAAATTGGTCTATGTATTTTTAAAAGCATAGACCTCTTTTCTTGAAAACACGATTGACGGAGCTAAAAGAAATATTGGATTTATCCTTTTTAGGCCCCAGAAGGAATTGGGTATTAAAAATGAGCAGGATTGGTCGACTGCCACGCCTACCTCCCATATAAGTGAAAATCGTGTTTTGTAAAATATATAACCTAATTCCGCTGAAATAGTTCCAAACACATAACCTAACCACCTTAACCTAACCTAACCTAAGGTTAGGTTAAGGTGGCTGTCGGATTTTTTCCAAAAAGGGGCGTGGCAATGGGCGGGTTCATAGATGGTCCGAGCGAAGACTCGGGTAATTTACTATTTTTTTTATATTTGTGTATGTACTAAATTTTGCATCTCTGCGCATATTGTAGAATTATCGAAAATCTGTTATTCATTTTGTCCTTTTGTCTTTTAAACGTTGAAAGAAAAAATTGGTAAATGTAAAAAATTTTCTATTTAAAAAAAATCAACAGACATATAAACGTAAAGGAAATTGTGCTGTAGCGGAAAAATTGAAAGCTTTTAAATATATTTGAGTCGTTAAGAATCAAAAGCGTTTTGGATTTTTGTTTTCGAGAAAATCGTAAAACAAATTTTATACAGCTAAGTGTATGCAAATAGAAAACTTTGAATCTATTTTTTGATCCAAATTAAGTTCGCTTTTTTTGAGAGATAGAGTATTGGACCCTGAACATAAACCATTCACTAATTTTTCGGTGTTTCGGATTCGGCCGAAAAATAAAATATCGCTTTCGGCCAAATTTCGTTTTCGGTCGAAATTTCTATATTTCCGCCGAAAATTTCGGTTTGATAGAAAAATGTAACAAATAAATAACAAAGATTACACTGATCGGCAAAACTGAACTTTTTGTGTATTATTTAGTCTATCAAGTATATTTATACTTGATAGACAAATTCTTATGTATTTTGCAACGCTGGATACGAAAATAATAATAATGAAAAATGCAATTTTTGTGGCGTTTGCAGAAAAATGGTGCGTGCTGGAAAAATTTAATTATTATTTTCGGATTTAGCGTATCAAAATATATAAGGAACAACCAAGTGGATAAAAGCGGTATGTAACAAAAATTTAAGCATTGATCATAGTTTCGAAGAATCAGAAGCGACAAAGAAGACATGGCCTATCGGAGTAGATCTAATACTCTCGCAATGATTTATAAATTTCTACTCCTCTACGGTAGCAGATTTTCTACTTCCCTCAAGATATTTTTTACTACTATGGTAAGAAATTTACTCCTCAAAATATTATGTGAGTTTCATACAATGCAAAAGTACTATTCTTTCTACAAATCTGCTTCCCCGACAGAAATTTCTACTACTCTCGTAGAATTTCTAATACTCTACGCATAAACCCATATCTACTACCCTCTCTTGAAATCTACTACCCTGACAGTAATTTCTACTACTCTTGATTTCGGTTTCGGCCGAAAGAAAAAATAAACGATTTCGGCCATTTCGGCCATTTCGGTTTCGGCCGAACTTAAAAAAAGCGATTTCGATAGGTCTCTAATTTGTATATATACATAATATATATAAGACAGTTTTATGTGTTTTATTGAGATTTGTTGTGAAAAAAAATTTTTTATAATATCATTTTGCCCCCCCTAAGTCCCCCTTTGAAATCTCAAATATACCCCCAATTTGGAGCTAGCAACCCTAATTAAAATTTAAATTCGCACAGAAAAGCCCACGAAGAAGATATCGAGCAAATTATCTATAGCCGATCTAAAAGGCAGTAAAGTAAATTTTCTCCGTTTTCATTTAATTTTTTCCTCGTTTTCAAGATTATTTCTTCCTTTAGAAAACGCGGGAATTCCCCATACACACAAAAAAAAGTCGGTAAATCTAACCGTAAAAGACGGTTAAAAACGCTCTAATCCTCCAATGTTAGTACGTTTAACCGATGGTAGATGGTAAATTTATTGCACCGTTTTTTTTCGGTTAATCCAACCTACCAACGGTTAATAAATTCAGGTTTTTCATTCATTTTGAAAAGTTGTACGTTTACAACGAAATTCGGGTGAAATGAGAGCGAAATATGCACGCGTAAGCTCCCTTAAGAACGCATAAATGATATTTTGTAAAAAGAAAAAACACAATGGTATGGCAAAAATATTTTATTTTCAAGAAGGAAAAAAAATCTAATATACATACACATTAACGATAGCACCGAAAGGCTAGGATTTAATAAGACCAAATAATGTTAAAAATATACAAGCCCTAACCACTTTTAATATGATCTTTTATAATTTTTCATTAATAAGGTTGAATTCCATACGAAATTAGGAGGAAAACTTTTAAATTTGATTCAGTACAATATTTTTTTTGTAACTGTGATTTTTTCCAGGGAAATTTTTTAATTTTTTGTGGCAAAATAGCAAAAAATATAAAAATAAGCTTAATTTAAAAAAAAAACCAAAAACAAGCAAGCAAAAATGTGCAAAAATCTATACGACTTATTCCATATTTATTTTTCAAAATCCAGTAGTTATGATTATATTATATAAAAATCATTAGTTTTTTTTCTCAAAATTTGACAGTTTGGTCCTCACCCGTAAAAAAAAACTGCGGGGGTGCATTTGTTTAATTTCGAAAAATCTAAAAATAAGAATAATAAAGTATCAATTTACTATTTTTACTGTGATAGACTAGGCATCCTAGCTAGTCCGGTTATGGTATGTGGCATACGATATGCAGCGCTCATACGCGCGTAGTTTATTTACGACACTCGGCATGACGGAATCAAATTTGTTTACTTGTTAATCCAACGATCCTATGATAAAAAGTGGTGACCCATGTTCAAATTGAGTGGGTGAATGAGAGTATGGGTGGTGGTGGTGTGACAGGCTGCATGTTTGGAAAAGCTCTTAAGTGCCACGTGCGGTTGATGCATGTGTTGGGTCGTCTTTTTCATAATTGAATTATTATCAGCGTTTTAATGATTCACATTTTACATTAAGTGCTCGCGCACTTAACAGTAAATGTATTACATTTTTGGAAATTGTACATTGATCTGTTCTTTCGGTTTCAATATCTTAGGTTGTTTAAAATATATAAGGTACTGTGTAATTTTACACACCGAAGAATATTACAACCTGCATTAATCGAACATATACAAATTACATGTGTAAATTTAATGAAACATAAAATATGTGTAAAATGTACACCGATCACACATTTTTTCAATTTACATATTTAAATTTACATCAAAAATAAACTTTTTATGGGCTATACCTTTGCAAATCCTAAAAATGGAAATAATAGCAAAGAATTCAAACAACATTTTTTTTGTATTATTTATATAACAGTGCAGTAAAAACGTAAAAAAAAAGTTTAAACAAAACCAAAAACTAGAGAGTGAACTATCTTCGGCTGTGCCGAAGCTGAAATACCCCCACACAGTATGACCCAATTAAAAGTACCTCGAACATCTCAAGACAATATTTTGAGCCATTTATAGGTGGTTTTAGATACTCAAACCACGTTCAAAATTCGTTTCTAAAAATTTCGTAACCAAAAAAATTGTATCTCAAGACCCCATTTTGACCCCTTTTATATGTGGGTTTGGAAGCTCGGACCATGTTGAAAATCCATTTCTAAACATTTCCAATCGAATACAGCATTAAAAAAGACATGAAAAATGTTTTTTCGTTATATGGGAGCCACGCCCAGTTTTTGTCCGATATGGCTGATTCTCGAACTTGATATCAGTATTGAAGAGAAAAACATGTACCCAAGTTTCAAGTCGACATCTCCAAAATGGCGACCGCTATCGTGCGGACGGACAGACGAACGGACAAGGCTAAATCGACTCAAGAGGTGATGCTGATCAAGAATATATATACTTTTCCATACCGGACACGCCTCCTTCTGGGCGTTACAAACGTTGTGTCAAAGTTAGTATACCCTGCCACAGTGTGTGTGGGGGTACAATAATAGCATGATATCAAAATCTAGGAAATTAAACAAGCAAAAATTCTTTTAAAAAGCAAACTAGTGTTAATGCGGTGACAATAGGAGAAAAAACGGTTTAAGTCAAGCTTAGCTTTTATGGTTCTTAAGATACAAGATCTCAAACGCAGAAAATACGAACGTGTTTAAAATTACGTTATTCCCCTCCTAATAGAAATCAATTTTGTTAAATGAGACACTACAATTTTTTTTTTTTGTATTTTTTTCACGCTGAATCCGAATATAACAATTAAAGTTTGTACCACGCATAGTTTTGTAGTTATTCTCAGTTATTTAAAAGCACATTTTTATTCAATTTTTTCATAAAGGTATATATTTTTAAATAGTGAATTTACATCAATTAAAATACTTTAAAAAATATATAATGGCGACGCCATCTTGAAGAAATTCATGGCCATGGACATCCGAGGGTACTTCGACTTATACAAGTACCTATACAAATTTAATAAAATTGTGGTTCTAAAAAACTGAAAATAACTTCAAAACTATGCGTGTTACGAAGCGTAAAAAATACATAAGAAACATTTAACAAAATTAATTTCCATTAGAAGGAAAATTAAAAATACAAAAATTACATTTGTATATTTTTGTAGCTTTTATAAAATGTTCACTATAATTTCCATACGAAATTCCCTTAAGCATTTATTAAATTAATACAAAATGATTTACAAATATCAAAAATAGAAATTAATAACGCTAAAGCGTATCAGAATCCACAGAATCAAGTGGACAATACGGTGAACAAGAGAGTATAGAATCTAAATATATTGTACAAGCTTCCCTTTAAGATACGCATCGAATTGGATAAAACTACAAGCTTCAATGTCTGTTTTAATTGAAAAAAAAATTATGTAAGGCTTTGTCATGCAACTGAAGACAAAAACTTGTATTATACAATTTTTTTTATGATTTTCATGAAAATTGCAATGTAAATCGGTACATTTTTTTATCTTCACATGAAATTTATTTTGCAAGTTGTTATACTTATTATTAGGGATCGCATTCTAATGCAAATGCATATTTGTTTAGCGCAATGCTAGAACCAAACTAACTAGTTATGTTTACGAATATTTTGCTTTAAAATGGCATCGATGTGTATTTGCATATTTTTGCTTGATTTAAAAAAAAATTTTTTGTGGAACTTTTTGATTTTTATACGCATTTTTTTAAATTTTTAATGCATATTTTCACTTTTTAAATTCATATTTTATGTGCATATTTTCGATTTTTTAGTGCACGGGAATCCGCATTTATTCAGCAGACGACTGAACAAAAATAAATTCAATAAAATTCACCGCGCGTAATAATTATGGTTCGAGTTCCAAATATTAAAATTTTTGAGCGATGACGACTTATATTTGGGCCTTATTCGATATAACTTTAAGATCTTTTACATTTTTTCCAATATTTCGGTAAGAATTATAAAATGTTTGCTTTAATTCTTAGAAAATACTTTGGTGCTTTTTTGAATACAGTATGGTGGAAAATACATAAAACTAACAATCTAACAAACTAACCATTACCATTTGTACATTTATCATTTCTGCTGATTTTTTAAAGATTTTTTCGATTTTAGATCATTAAAATGTAATTTTTACATTATTTAGGTTTTATTTCAGTTAAAAAAAGATTTGAAATCCCGAAAAATCCCGGGATTTTCTAGAGTGAATCCCGCAATTTTTCGGGACCAATAAAGGTCCGGGATTTCATAGTCTTGACACGCCTAATGTTTACCATCAATTAAAGTTTAAGCATTTGATGTAGAGGTTTACATACAACCAACACACGGATGATGTGCACAATTAATATGTAATATGACATCACTCGAACTCTAGAAAAACTGCTAAAGTGCAAATCCGAAAGAGACTTCCAACAATTTGTTGAACATCTCGCACCCTCAAAATCAACAAACCACTCTCTCTGGCGAGCTGCTAAAAATATGAAAAAACCAGTACTGGCAGAACCTCCCATACGGCTGTCAAATGGAAACTGGCCCAGAAGCGATGCAGAAAAAGGTGCTGCTTTTGCCAACCACCTAAAAACCGTATTCACCCCAAACGAGACAACTGGTGATATCCCATTACCAACATTAATCCCACTCAATAACTCCTGTACAGAAAAGGCACCAGGACCTTGATAACGCCCACAATGATAAAAGAACTGCCATCAGTTGCAATAACCCATTTATTGTTCATATTTACGCAATCCTTAGAATATGTCACTACCCTGATGATTGGAAACTTTCTCAAGTTACAATGATTCCCAAACCTGGAAAAAATCCCAACAATGTGACCTCATACCGACCTATAAGCTCTCTGTGTTATCGAAACTCTTCGAAAAACTTTTTTTGATTTTACCCAAAATTACGGAAAAACTAGAGAGTGGACTATCTTCGGCTGTACCGAAGTTGAAATACCCCCACACAGTAGGAAGAAGTACCTCGAACATATAAAAATGTGGTCTCAAGACCCTATTTTGAGCCAATTATAGGTGATTTTGGAGCCCGGACCATGTCCAAAATCCATTTCTAAAAATTTCCAATTAAATCCACAAAAAAAAAAAAAATTGGTCTCAAGACCCCATTTAGACCCTTATATATGTGGCTTCGGAACCTTGGACCATGTCAAAAATACGTTTCTAAACATTTCCAATCGAATACAACAATAAAAAATTTTTACCTTTTTTTTCGGTGTATGGGAGCCACGCCCAGTTTTTGTCCGATTTGGCTGATTCTCGAACTTGATCTCAGTATTCACGAGAAAAACATGTACCCAAAGTTTCAAGTCGATATCTCCAAAACTGCGACCGCTATCGTGCGGACGGACAGACGGACAGACGGACAGACGGACAGACGGACAGACAGACGGACATCGCTAAATCGACTCAGGAGGTGATACTGATCAAGAATATATATACTTTTCCATACCGGACACGCCTCCTTATGGGCGTTACAAACGTTGTGACAAAGTGAGTATACCCTGCCACAGTGAGTGTGGGGGTATAACAAGTGATTCCCGATCACCAGTTTGGCTTCCGTGAAAAGCATGGCACTATCGAACAAGTGCACCGTATTGTAGACTCAATGAAAAGCACTTTTGAAAAGAAACAGTACTGCTCCGCTGTTTTCCTCGATATCACCCAGGCATTCGATAAAGTCTGGCACGAAGGACTTATATACAAATATGCACTTCCTACGTAAAAACTATCTCACGGATAGAAAATTTGTAGTAAAATATAAAAGCTTTGTCTCGTAAAAATACGATATCCTGGCCCCTGCTTTATATTCTCTATACTGCAGATATGCCCAAAAGCGATGGAACGCTTTTGCCGATGACGACACTGCTATCCTGTGCTCTTACTCAAACCCAGACATGGCAACTCTTTACGTGCAGAAACACTTGGACACTTTAAGTAATCACTATGGAAAATCAAAGTCAACGAATAAGCACATTCAATCAAAAATCACCCAGATTAAACTAAAACAATTGGAACTAAATTGGCTAATCTCAAAGGCATCTAAGCTAAATCTCACATACAAAGTCCAAATATACAAAAGTATAATAAAACCCATATGGACATATGGAATTGAGCTCTGGGGCACTGCCTCTCCCTCGAATGTGGAAAAACTCAAGAGAGTCCAATCTAAAATCCTGAGACAAATTCCTAGAGCCCCTTGGTATATAAAAAACACTAACATCCACTGAGACCTGAATATACTGGAAGTAAAAGACGAAATCCCGAAATTTACCACCAAGTACAACCAGAAGCTCATGTTTCACCCAAACATTCTAGCTAGAAACCTGCCAAGACCACTGAATCCCTCACGTCTTAAGCGAAACTTATTTATTCCCTATATTAGCTACGAAAACATATCATGCCCAACTCAATGGACGAAGGGTAAAACTCAATTTATAAATAGAATTAAGTGAAATTTTTTTTTTAAATCCTGTTGAATTATTATTTTTAGATCTAAAAAACTATTTAGATGATATTAAAAATCCAATCAAAACTGTATTTTTGAAGAATTATTATGTACATGAGAAATATGCAAAATGTATAAATGCAATTTAAACGATTTTAAGAACTGATCTAAAAAAACTGGGAGACACGGGTATTCTTTTTTAGCCCGCTCTAAGAGAATCTATCAGTCCCGATCATGTGCGTTTTTTAGTGTCGAGCGGTGTTATCCATTGAAGCTGAAGTTTGTCAGTGTAAAAATGTGACGACATAATTAACCACTTCGCGACATTAAAGGCTCGGAAGAATATGTTTCAATGATTTATAAAATGTAAAATAAATTTTAAAGCAATACATTTTATTTATAAAAATGCCCTAACATTTTTTGGGGGGGGGGCGCTGATCTTTGGAGTGCCTACAGCGGTAAAATACATAAATCCGGCACTGCCTAGTTTAATGAATGCAAAACTACACAAATATTCCTAACAGTGTAGAAATAAGTACGATCACACTTAAATTTACAATGGGTTTTTTTTCCCTTGTGTATGTATTCGCGATTTTGCCGCACATGCAGTGTTGCCATCGATTTCGTAAATATGTCACGTGACATAATCCTTCCATTTACAAAATATGCCACGTGACATAATCGATGATTTTTATGAAAGTTATGCTAGCTGTGACATCAAAGTTCGTGTTTTAGCACCAAAAACGACAATTTGTGCGTACACGCAGAGAAAAAATATGGTTGGAGCATGATTGCAGCGATCATATTTATTTGCTACAATAACACTATGATTATAAAGACCATAGTTGGTTGGGGTTATCATGTAAATTATATTTTAATGATTACAGAGACCATATTATGAATTCAGAGATCACATTGTGATTAGATTCCAACCATACCAAAAAGATGCTTGAGGCAATAATGTATATGATTGGATATTTAATATTAATATAACTATTCACGATCCGGAGTACTTGTGAAGATTTGTAATTTCCTCCAAACATAAGCACCAAAATATACAAACCTACACAAGTACAAGACTCGGCTGTAGCCAACTAATTCGACTCGACCAAAACTGGAATAACATTGCCCGCAACTTTGATCACAACTTGTATGACAATTGATACTAAAGAGCTTTTTCAAATCGTTCAGAATACCAAATAGTATCAAATTGAGACAAAAGTCACTAGAGAGACTGTGGTGGCTATTGCGACTACGCTAGAATAGACCTGGTTATCTTACAAAAAATTTATGTAAATGCTTAAATTCATTTCCAAAAATATTTCATGAAAAATTCACATACACTTAAAAATTGCGTATGATTAGTATATGTATGCATTTATTCACTTGTTGAGACGTAGCTATAATGCAGATTTCAAATTGTCGATTTTGGTGCTGAAACAAGATTATTGATGTCCACTGGCTAGCATTTCCCATACTCGGATCGGGCTGACATTTTCAGACATTAATTTTCTCATTCATATGCGTAGTTCTAGTGGTTGGAAGCAACAAAACAATTCGCTCATACGAATCCATTGTCAGTCTAATGTAGAGTCATAAACAACAATTTATCATGGTTTGGAAGCAAAACCCAACCAAAAAATGTTGTCAAATTTTCAGTGTATCTGGAAATTCTTCAGCTCAAAATTTTTTGGGCATTTGGGTTACACACAAAATTATGTCAAAATATTTTACGCAGGTAAAAAATATGTCACTTTTTATGTCAGCATAATTTTATTTTAAATTATGTCACGACAAAAAATTTTATGTCACTGGTACATCAATTATGTCACGATGGCAACGCTGCGCATATGGCGATCGAATAATAGCCATTTAGTTTGCCGCCAAGTTCAACCCCCAAAAGAACAGACCAGTCCATACAAACATGCACATACAAACAACACGCAGCTCACTGGCTGATTTGCATATCGCGGAATCTGATTCGCGCCGGTATGGTGGTGGCAGACTATAGTGTCAAATACATTTGCGGAATTTTGAAGCCACACCGTCACCACAACGTCTAAAAAAACCACTCGGAATCTATGATAATTTCCTAATTAGTGTGTATTTGCCGTGCTTGCTACTGCTAGTTACACGCACCGGGGGCTGGCTTTCATCTTATTGGTTCACAAGCAAAGCAGTAATCCAGATGGTATATCCTGTGATTGCAACCACTTGTCGTTGCCAATAAAATGAATATAATTGTTTAATAGGAGAGAGATAAGAAAGTGAGGGCGGAACAAGTTGCCGGGTTGAACATGAGTTAATGCCGATGGTGCTTGCTGGTGGTAGTATTGTGGTACATTTATACTGATATAGTATTAGGTTACAACATTATGCCCCCTTGAATGAAAATACCGTAAAGACTGGCAACAATCATAATACGACAGACACGACATTAGCATCAAAGAACATTATTGTCATGGCTAGATATAAGATAACCAGATAGCAGAGTATGTAGCAATAAAGAAATAATAAAACATCTGTTGTTTGTGATAATATCATCATCATCGTCATCATTGCAGCAGAAGCAACAGTAGTAGTAATAGTGGTATTGTAATAGTGTGACACGGGTGCACTTGTGCAAAAGGGTCGTTAACCGAGTTATTTATTTTTTCGGTTAATCCCCAAGGACATCTGTATCCGTGAGTAGGTATGTAATCACATTAGACTGACAAATGTGACAAAGATTTTTATAATAACTAAATAAAAAGGGTCCTATGATTTGTATTTTTGTTTTAAATTTGTTTGGCAAGCGATTTTGCTTTTTTCTAACCTTTTGATTACTTTTAAGAAAGGCGAATCAATTGTTCCGGTACCTGAAAATCAGTCAAAGTGAATGCTATATTTAATAGTTAATATTAATATATTGAGATATATGGTCAATATTTAAAATCTGCTGTTCGTCTTTGATTTGTGTCGTAGCATACTTTTGAAAAAAATATTCAATGGGAGCCCAATAATGGCACTTTGAAGTATTAAATTGTATAGGCGGTAGGGTGCTTCATTTTTTGAAAGTATTAAAAGTATGTGCTCCACAAGTCTGCCCTTAGTCCAATCATGGTAATTAATGTCTATTTCAAATTTGAGCTCAATCGGACAATATTTAGAGGACGCTATGATTTGACGATTTTTCAGGTACAGTCTTAGGGTTGCCAGATTTTAAAAAGGGAAAAACCGTACATTGAGTAAAAAAACAGTACACTATTTTTTCATTCAATTAGCACATTTTAATAAAAAGCAAGTAAAAAAATCAGATAAAAACAAAGATACTTACTTAGTGCCCGATTACACAACCGAGAAAATGCCGCCTGAAAATACTGTTAAAATTTTCATTAACCCTGGGAATATTTTCTCCTTTCTCTCTTGCTCTGCATATGCCAGTCGAAGTCAAATCGTATACCATAAATGGTTATATATTTATATTTTCCTCAAACTTTATTATGTAGATATTGGTATCGTTGAAAACATCAAACCAATGACTTCCCTGAATTTTGAGAATTTTTCTAAAAAATGGGTTTATTGTAAATTTTGTATGAAAATTGTTAAATCTCTTGCGATTTCGTAATTTTTGCCCGAAATTCAAGTTTTGAAAAAATTCTCAAAATTTGGAGAACATTTTTAACACTAAACTTGCTTTTGCAAATTTTTTATTACTTTTTTAAATGAAAATATGAGACTGAATATTCTTGCAGTGCGACATTTGAATGCACTATGGAAAAAATTAAGTTGCATACTTCCTCAATGTTCGGAAATGTACCACTTTTTGGAAACTCTTCAACTGGTTTTTCTTTTTGTACGATTTCAGAAAAAATTACAAAAAAATATTTTAAAAAAATAATAAAAACAGTACAAAAAAAATTGTTTTTGGTTTGATTGGCGTACCCTCCATATGTTTATTTAGTAAAAAATTCGGATTTTTATTGAGCTTTTCATAATTTATGTATTAATTATATTAAAAAATCATTTGCCATGCAACTTGCTTGCTGGGACTTTGAGGAAATTCTTCAACCAGGCATAGTAGTAGGTTGCTATACAACAACAAGTAAAAATTCAGTTTGCTGTATTTTACCATTCGCTGCTTCAGTGAGTTGGCGTGTGATGCAAAGGAGAAGTAATTCTCTTGTGCGTCATACCAATACTTACTTATAGCGTCGCTTGGATAAAATAGAATGCATAAAGAGTGCTGACGAGGATCCGTGGCTGGATCCGAAACAGCTGTACACTCTGCCAGACTGAGTTTTTTGCTTAGTTGTTGTACTCCCTTTCCAAAATTAAATTTTTTGGAAAACGAGCTAAAACCCATAATTAATATTTTTTTAATAAGAAAACTTTTTTCGATGAATTAATTTTTTTCATCATTTGAAAACAAACCCCAACAACCAAAAAAAACATATTAAACACAAAAATATATTTCGAAAATGCAAGATTGCATGTTTAAAAAAATAAATATTAGCTTGAGCGCATAACTGACACAAGCACTTATTTTCCAAAAGTAGTATTACAAGCAAAAAACTCTGTTTGGCTCTGCTCAAGCTGTCTCTATAAGGCACAACATTCATAACACGATTGGGAATTCTTCTTTCTTTGAATCTCAACGATTCAACTGAAGATGCGCGAATGGTAAATTGCACAAGTTGGTGAAAATTCAAATTTAACCAACAATTGCTGTAAAAGAACATAAAATTTCTGTACAACAAAAATTTTTTTCGGTTATTTGAACTATTTTTTTTATTATTTTTTGTCGGTTAAATCTACCGACGAGCTCGTTAAAAAAATTTACAATTTTCATACATTTTGAAATGCTGTACGTCAAAAATTTTTTTTCGGTTAATTTTACCGACATTTTTTTTCTGTGTACATGTACTGTTTAAAAAAGTACGTCTGGCACCCCTAGGAACAGTTGCAATTAAAGATGCCCCTTTGTCTAATTTCTCCGATATGTTGCATTTAGCATAGAGTTGAAACCATGAAACCATTTACCAAATTTCGTTGGAAAACATTGAATGGGAGCCCTGTTACAACATTTTCAAATATTGACTTGTATGGGCCTCGCCACGCTATATTGTCCAATCACTCCCCGCCCAGATTATGGGTGGGGTCCTATGGTATGTTCATGGCAAATTTAATTATCTTGTGATCCAAAACTTTTCAGATATAGCAGTTTTTACTAACTTGTGGGCGGTAAAAGTAAGCGTGTCAAAACCATAGCACATATACAGTGGACACAATAATTATTCATACACATGATTTTCATGTACGGTGGTTCACAGACACATTTCATAATATCGATATTGGTATCAATGCTACTCATTCCTTTCGAATGAGTAGCAGAATTTTTGGTTAAAATTTAGCTTTACATAATTTACAGATTGGGCCAGCTAATTTCTCTGTTTTCAAAAAACATTCAAGAACTACATCTGAAGTAGAAGCATACAATGGTGTTTTAGGACGAATAATTTCCAAGAATGGAAATTTTTTTAAATTCGTCAAATCCATTCTCTAAAGCTACGGTCAGATTAGGCAAATATTTGCACAAATACTGGGAAAATACATTCAGAAAAATAAAATACTGGTTCAGTCACATGCGATTTTAGTTGATATTAAAAATATCTGAGTGTATTCGGGCAAATATTTGCCTAATCTGACCGCAGCTTAAGAATTCTCTAAAAGCAGAAGTTTCCAAATTCTTTGTTTCTTTGAAATATGAATATCTGAAATGTTTTCTTATTAATAAAAAAAAATAAACATTTTTTTTGGGCGATTGTTCATTTTGTTTTTGGGTTATTATTCATTATGAACAAAAGCCCAATATTTTGGGCGATTTTTTTTTATTTAATTGGAATATTGGAAAAATTTGGAAAATTTAATGCTTTAAAAGTTAGGTTAGGTAAGGATGCGTAGTAAAAATGAACCATTTTCACTTGGATGCCCTTTTATTATTTTCGAGTTATACCTATTTTAATTTTGTAAGAAAAAGTCACATGACGACCTCATGACAAAAAAAATTACTGGTCATTGGCCATCACTAATTACTAGTCATGATAATCAATTTCATTGTTAGTTTCCAGTTTTTACTGCAAATTGACTGTTTTAGACTGGAAATTACTGACAGTTACATACAGTCAGAAAATTATTTGACATCGCTAGGCATGGCATATATAAGCTGAAATGTTTCAAATTAAAATTTCAATGTCTAAAACAAGTTTACCAATAATGTTTATGGTTGATTTAAATTTAAATTATCTCGTTTAAATAAGTATGTTTGCTTAAATTAGTCGTATTTCTCTTTATACCATTACAGTCGTTTCAATTTCCGATGAGAACCGTGACATGAATACGAACACCGATGAAGATATTAAACGTCAGAGACTAGCATATAGTGGCGACCAGATTTACACGAATGTAAGTGGATTTAATGTAATAATAGAACTATCTCACAATGTGAACCAATTGAAATTGCAATTTATTGGACTTCTGTAACACAGTTTTCAAGAGGCGCACCCAAGGGGGGAGGGGGTTTGGGGGTTTGAACCCCTCCGGAAATTATTTCGCATTACCAAACCAAATTGCAGATAAATGTTTTTTAATTTGATTTGTAAATTATATTGACAAAACAAAAACAGGTAAAAAAAAATTTCAAATCTAAAAAATTAATTTTTGTATCAAACTACTGGTCATTTTTGGATTCGATTTCAAATCAAAAAATGCTTTTAAAATCTAAGGCCACACAGTGTGGGCCATTTTTTGTGTAATAAAACAATTTTTGATTTGATCCGATGCCTTCAATTCTCAAATATTTATTTCATATTTGAATTAAAATGCAACCCATCTTGTTCATAAAAATTTTAAATCATCAAATTCCAACTTTAAAATAATGTTATGCTTTGTACTGTAATTTTCATGAAATCGTCCAAAATGTTGTATAACACCGTTCGACAAATGTTAACTTTTGCACATGATCGGGACGAATAGATTCTTAGATTCTTGGTTAGAGGTGGTTAAAAAAGAGTACCCGTGTCTCCCAGTTTTTCTGAATCAATACTTAAAACAGTTTAAATCGCAAAAATTTTGTATTCCTGGGTATTTTCAGATTTTCAAAAAAAGCCGTTTAAATTCAATTAATACAAACGATTAATATCCCGGGATCCCGGTCCATTTTCAGTCCCGAAAATCCCGGGATCCCGGTCCATTTTCAGTCCTGAAAATCCCGGGATATTTTTTCCTAAATCCCGGGCATTTTAAATAAATTAGTCCATAAAAAAAGTTTAATACAAGAAAAATACAACTTTTCATCGCTCATAAAATATAAAAAAAAGTTTTTGACAACATTTGGACAAACCCAAAATAAAAAAAATAGAAAACTCAAAACTTAAAAATTTTTAATTTACTAAAAAAATTACGAATAAAATTGTTTGTGCTTGAAATTTTTTCTTTAAGAAAATATAAATTTATATTTATTTCAGAAGAAAATTGGTATTTTCAGTCTTAGCGACCGCACAAAAATGAATTACTTAGTAAAAATATTAAAGTGAAACTGAAAACTGATACAAATGTAATTTCAGAAACCTTACTTAAGCATATTTTTTAATGTAACTGAATTGTGTCTTTCCTAAAGAATGAAAACTCAAATACTAAAAATAAAAAAAAATTCATTTAATAAATTGAAATTAATGTTTATGTTTATTCATTTACGCTAAAACTATCAGTTTTCCAATAAAACATATAAAAAACTTTTTTTTATTTTTTTAAAATGCATTTTGCTTGTAAAAGTATTAAATCCCGAAAAATCCCGGGATCCCGGGATTGAAATTTTCAGTCCCGAAAATCCCGGGATTGCGAAAAGCCTTCGGGATCGAAAGCCCTAATACAAACATTACTTTACGAAAACTCAGTGTTATAATCTGCTAACGACTAAAGCTTATCTTCTAGCTACACTCTAAAAAGTGCATGTAAAAATGCTATACTACAGTGTTTATTTTTCAACAGAAAAGTGTGTAAATATGTGCAAAAAATGTTTGAAATTGGACTTTGAACATTAGGTGTTTAACATTGCAGAATTTTTTGATAAAATTACAAATTTTGGTCGTTTTTAAATAAATTTAGTGTAAATTTAAACCAAAAAAGCTTAACAATATTTCATTTACGTAAGAACGTGTAAAATTAAACATACATCGCGTAAGTTTCTTTGAAATTTACTATCAGAGTATGTAACTTCGCAAACAACAACATGAAAAAACTTGAAAAGACGCCACGCGTAAAATCGTGAAAAATTTGCAGCAGTCGCATAAATTCTTCATTCGGCATTAATTAAACAATTTAATACATTTCATATAACCCGGAGGATCCTCGTCAGCAGTTAATTATTCTAGTTTAAGTAATAAGTTATTATAACTAATAGCGTTTAAGAGCAATGCATAAATGCGAAATATGTGGAATAAAAACAAATAAAGAGAAAGTCCAAGTACTTAAAAGTAAACGACTTTGAATTAATTTAACTAGGGTTGGATTTAAAATTACACATCCGAAGAGTACTTCTCAAGGTAAATTTAAACATTTGGTTCTTATCTTTACAAACATAACGTTTCGAATATTTAAGCATTTGGTGTGGAAGTTTACACATAACGAATACACATATGATGTGTACAATTAACATGTGTGTAAAATTACACTCATTAAACTAGGTTATTAGTTGCCTAGTTTAATGAGTGCAAAATTACACAAATATTTCTAAGAGTGTACAGTGGTATTCATGAGTATTAAGTTGCTGACAACACTAATTTCTATGTTCTTCACCAAAGACAAAGAAGATGATGAAATAGAGAAGCGTCGTTGTGAAATTCAAGGTTTCTGGAAGCTTCTCATTATTTCTTTATTAATATGGAATTTTCCAGAACTTTTTATATTCTATACGTATATTGTAATTCGCTGACTCCACTATGGATGAATTTAAAGTTAAAGTGGAGTAGTGTTATATAGTATAGTGGGGTAATAACTTGCACATAAGAAATCTCAAAATTTAGATATGCATTTGATAGAGGAAAACCATACCTTTAAAAAACATGTAAACTTTTTAAGATAGGATGTAAACTCATCACGCTAGACTAGAAACATTGTTTGAAAAAATTCAAAGTAGTTAATAAATTTAGTAAGAATATTAATATGATAATTTTCTAAATTGAACAATTTTTGAAAACCACCCCGAAAAAAATACTGTGTGCGCCACTGAATATGTATAATATATAAAAAAAGAAGGGCATTTTCTAGAGGGTTTTAGTACAAAAAATGGATAGTTGTAAATTTAAATACGTATTTGTAAAACCAAATATGGGTAGTGGAATTTGATATTGGAACCACTTAGCAGAACTATTACTAAAAATTAAAAAATAACATAATAGTTGAGAAGTACTTAAATGTATACAGGGTTAGCAGTCTAGATGGTCCAAATGCACCTTAAATATTTTTCGCTTCTTGTATTATTTTCCTAATTAATTTCTAATAAGTAAAAGCAAAATATTTCAGAAAAACTTTTGCTTAAATGAAACTGTGGAATTTATTTTTATTATACCCTACACCTCATGAGGTTACTATCTGTTGTCCCAACATCTACTGTCTGACGCAGCAACATCTCTCTGATACTGTAAAAAGAATGTCAAAAATAATGCTAACGTGTAAGAACGAGACAACAATTTACTTAAATTGTGCAAATGAAAAAAAATATACAAAAAAAAGTATTACGAAAAAGAATGTAAGAAAATGAAAGCAAATGTGTTTCATGTTGTCTTGTAAAACTAGAGAAATAATTTTATAATTTAATTTCATATATAAACACAAGACTCTTCATGCGAAATAATTCTCAATTCTTACACGAATTTGATGGGCAACATACTTTTTACTGCAAATACATATGGTGTTTTATATCCACAATTAATGCGCTTTCATAAAACGCAATATTTAATTATTTCATTCAATTTGCAAAAAATTTAAAATGTTGAAATACGTGTTTTTCGGAAGTTAACAAAATAGAAGCTATTCCGCACAATTTTTTGAAGCATAAAACACTTCTTTTTGTTTGCAATTCATTATAGTTTAATCATAATTAGGTTTTAAAAATATTTTCTAGATTCGTAAAAGATAAACAAGATGGATGCATAATAGTGATGGGTGATTATTATTATTGCAAGGTGATTTAATCATTGGGTTTTTTCCAATTTATTATTTTCGTATTATGTATTTTTATGTCCTAAAACCGAATCTTTTTTTGCCGCAAAAATCTGCTTTCCGAGACATACAATTTTTTAAGTTTCGATTTCCCCTTTTTCAATTTCTTGAGTGACTTCTAAGAGAGGTGTCTCCATTAATTTTGTAGAATTTTTTTGGGGGATTTTAATTTATAAATTTTTCTTTGTCTTTATAAAATTTCTCACCTCAAAGAAATATTTTTTATTCAAATATCGCATTTGCAAAAAATATTTTTGAGTAAGTTTCGCGGCGGCAGCGGTATTTCGCGTTGGTGTGTGCGGACTAAGGCATTCAATCCCGAAGTGTTTTTGAAAATCCCGGGATTTCGGGATTTGAAATTACAATCCCGGGATCCCGGGATTTGTTCGGGATTTTCGGGATTTTCCAATTAAATAGAATAATTAATATAAAATTAAAGAAAAAATTGTTCCAACAATATTTTAAGTTTAATTTCATTTTGATTCGACAAAGAAATAATATTTATTAAATATAACATTAAACAAAACAAACAATATTTAAAATAAATAATTCGAACAAAAAGTAATTCTTTTTAAATTACATTGATCGAACAAATCATTTTTTTTGCCACCTGAATCTGAATATAATCATGAAATTCTGCCAGCTCCATTTCATGCTACACACGAAAAAGTTACTTTCAGTAGTTTAAGTATTATAGCTGGAACGGATACACGAATTGTTGATTAAAACATATCTTTTTTGAAAAAAAAAAAAATATTGTTTAAATTCAAAAAAAAATTTATTCAGATCCAAAAAATTGTTTGTTAACCGTTATTGACAAAAATGTTGTCAATTTTTGTGTGTGTGTAGCACTAAATCTTCAAAAGTGGGTTTTTTTAATTTACCAATTAGATTGGATGTTAATGCACGGCTGTATTTTTGTAGAAAACCGTCAAAATAATCTAAAAAATGCTTTAAAAAAGCCTTTTTTGAATCCCGGGAAAATCCCGGGTTTCCGGGATTGAGAAAACGTCCGGGATCCCGGGATTTCGGGATTCGGGATCCCGGGATTGAATGCCTTAGTGCGGACCTTAATGTTGTACTGGGAATATATGCAGTGTATAGGAAAGTGTAATATGAAAGTGTAATATGAAAATCTAATACACCACAGTAAAAGTGAAAATAGTGTTAGGTGGCAACGGTAGTCTTGTGGCAGCGTTATTTTCTTAAAGGTGGCAACTTTAGGTCGAAGCTATTTTTGTTTATATGATTTTTTGTGTGGGTATATACATGAAAGCGTTTTGCATACAACTTGCTGAAGTTAATCGATATTAGCTAAAGGTATTGTGTAAGTCAAAGTGGCTTTGGTGAGTAAGCGTTTGGTTGGCTAATTCATCTTACTTACAATCGCTGCGTTGTGGGTTCGATTCCTCACCAGGGCTGCTAACATTTATAAAAAAATATATGTGTGAATATATTGTAAGTGACTCTTGTTCCTTCTTACGACCGCAGCGTGGTGTGGACAAACCACTAGAATGACTAACATTTATAAAAAAAAAAAGTTATCAACCTTTAGCGTTAGGAACAGACAGACATACAGACAGACAGATAGACAGACAGAAGGACAGACAGAAAGACAGAAACAAAGACAGACAGACAGACCTGGAAAAATATATATATTAATTTCAAAAAATCATAGTATATTTCAAAAAACCCAAGCATAGTTTTAGGGCGTTTTTTAAAAAATTCAAAGTATGCTTTTAGTACAACATATGAATATATAATACATTTAGACTATGTTAAATAATGTTAACAGTAGACCAACCTGTTGAGCGTTTAGCGCGCCATCCAAACTCCGTAGGCGTGGGTTCGAATGCCGGTCTCGAATTTGAGAAAATAAAAAGTTGACTAAATATAAACAAATAAAATAATTACAAACTTAAAAAAAATTTTTTTTTCTTTTTCAAAAAAATGTTTTAAAATTGAACATTTGCGTTTTCTAATTGATTTTTAGCACACGTGTTTTAAAATTTAACAAATTTGTACAAAGCTCTATTTTAAAAACAAAATTGTTCAATTTTAAAACATTTTCGTTTAATTTCAAAACATTTTCCTCTCAGTGTAGCATTTGAAAGACCTAATCAATACCTTTCGAATGAATACTAGGATGCCTTAATCCGTTATGTACCTATCCGGAAAATTTAAATTTAAAATTAACC
The DNA here is from genome assembly GCA_951394025.1 of Heteromyza rotundicornis. Lineage (NCBI taxonomy): Eukaryota > Metazoa > Arthropoda > Insecta > Diptera > Heleomyzidae > Heteromyza > Heteromyza rotundicornis. Next base: position 6,658,636 of record OX596014.1, on the reverse strand, counting down.
TAATTTTCGAACTTTTTTCCCTTTGGGTTACAAAATTGTTTTTTTTATGCAAAAAGTTTATCTGGTCAAAATAAAGCAACTTTGCAAAAGAAAGTTTAATCTATGTATATAAAAGAGACGTGTATATTTGTTACCAGTAGACACGAAAACTACAGCACCGATTCTCACCAAAATTTATATATGTGTTCTAGGGGTCGTGAGTCGTGACATAGGATAGGTTTTGACACGCCCACTTTTACCGCCCACAAGTTAGAAAATAAGTATTTCTCTCACATTTGTGAATCTTTTAAAGCAAATGCCATATGATCAACAATCAACTTGGTTGCCACCTAGGACTTAATTTTTCCCCACCCAAGCAGTGTTACCATATCTGCGGGTTTTTTACCTTTCGGTTTCTTTCAAAGTATGAAATCGATTTGCTAAAGTATATCAAGCCGATGTACCGATCACAAATTTCAACAACTTCGTGTATTTTCAACATTAAATGCAGCAGGGAGTAATAATTAAGGTTATTTCCGTTTGATTGCATGTAACTTTTCAACAATGGAAAAAACCTAAGGCAATGCCAAAATAACACGGCTTCTCCTTGAGTATTACATATTCGCAATTCCATAATTTGCCCCAATCTCCCAGTGAACATTTTACGCCCACTTTCACAGTACTTCATTTCCACTTAAATGCATTTGCCATTTACATTCCAAATAACTACGGAAAAATGTCTATTGTGAATGGAAATTAAATTATACCCACCTTAAAGCTCCCACACAATGCCGCGAAATTTCCCCAAAATTGCTCAAAAATTGCAAGGCGATATTCGGCTCGGACACATTTTTTCGGGCTGAAAAATTTCACAAAAACAAAAACAAATACATATCATTCAAGAGCGCACTATCGTATTTTCAAGAAAAAGTACCACGACACCAACGAAATTTTGCATTCATGTGTGGCGACCATAAATGCGCACTGCGAAAGTCGCCCACTTTCACAGTAACCCTACACACAGTACTTCATTACAACTTAAAATACCCAAAATTCCGCCGCCGCGGTACTTTCTCGAAAATTCTTCCAGCAATCTATATATATAAAAGAGTCACCAGTAGACGCGTAAACTCCAGCACCGATTCCCACTAAAATTTATATATGGGGGGGTCGTGAGTCGTGACATAGGATAGGTTTTGACACGCCCACTTTTACCGCCCACAAGTTAGTAAAAATTGCTATATCTCAGACGTTTTTGATCACAAAAATTTGCCATGAACTTACTATAAGACCCCAGCCATAATCAGGGCTACAAATGGCCGGGATTAGACAATGGGGCGCATACAAGTCAATATTGGAAAATACTGTAATAGCGCTCCCACACAATGTTTTCCAACGAAATTTGGCAAATGGCTTCATGGTTTCAACTCTAACCTAAATGCAACATATCGGAGTAATAGGAAAAAGGGGCGTGGCACCGCCCATACAAACCAATATTTCCAAATGCTGTAACTGGCCTCTCATTTAATGTTTTCCAACAAAATTTAGCAAATGGTTTCATGGTTTCAACTCTAAGCTGAATACTACATATCGGCGTAATAAGGCAAAGGGGCGTGGTACCGCCCATACAAACCAATATTTCAAATTGCTGTAACTGGCCTCTCATTTAATGTTTTCCAACAAAATTTGGCAAATGGTTTCATGTTTTCAACTCTATGCTAAATGCAACATATCGGCGTAATTGGACAAAGGGGCGTGGCACCGCCCATAAAATTCAACACTTCAAAATGCCATTCTTGGGCTCCCATTGAATATTCTTAAATGGGAAATGTTTATATGCCTTCGATGCAACATATTGGAATTGAGCAGCGGGGCGTGGCACTTCCCATATAATTCAATATTTTAAAAAATGTTATAATTGGGCTCCCAATGCACATTTTTCAATGGGACATTGTTATATGCTTTCAATTCTAAGTTCAATGTTACATAAGGTCGGAATTGGACAGCGGGGCGTGGCACTTTTCTTACAATTCAATATTTCAAAATGCTACACTTGGGCTTTCAATAAAAATATTTGATAATTGTCATCACTTATTATGACCAAAGGCAAAAACAATGTTTTTAGGGCCAGCAAAGCGGACCGGGCGGCCCTGAAAAATTGACAACGGAAGAGTAAGACTGAATAGTTTGTCACAAACAAGAAGGCGGACAAGAAAATTTGACTTTCCGAACATTGGTTCTGAACAAAAAACAAAAGGGTTTTTAGATGCTTTTTGTACGAATTTCAGTACGAAAGTTAAAGTTTGAGTCCCATTACTTCTTGATATTCAGTAAAAAAATTGAAATCATTTCGGAGGGGAGAGGGCTTCAGCCCCTCAAGCCCCCCCTGGCTAAGTGCCTGGTTGACCGCTTTAAACACAATGAAAGGTCCCACGTAGGCTAAAATTCAAAGCTGGGCATTAACTAGTTAATTAGTTAATAGTTAATTACAGAAGTTAAATTTTTGGTTAACTTTTAACGTTTCAGTTCATTTCGAAAACCATAAACTTTTTCATTTAAGTTAAATTTCTTCCATTAACTAGAATTAGTTATGTAACTATAAAACAAAAATTACGGAAAAAAAAATTCAGAATTTATACTATTTATACCCCCACACTCACTGTGGCAGGGTATACTAACTTTGTCACAACGTTTGTAACGCCCATAAGGAGGCGTGTCCGGTATGGAAAAGTATATATATTCTTGATCAGCATCACCGCCGGAGTCAATTTAGCGATGTCCGTCTGTCTGTCCGTCCGCACGATAGCGGTCGCAGTTTTGGAGATATCGACTTGAAACTTTGGGTACATGTTTTTCTCGTAAATACTGAGATCAAGTCCGAGAATCAGCCAAATCGATTAAAAACTGGGCGAGGCTCCCACACACCGGAAAAAAAAGGTTAACATTTTTCAAGTCTTTTTTATTGTTGTATTCGATTGGAAATGCTTAGAAACGTATTTTTGACATGGTCCGAGGTTCCGAAGCCACATATATAAGGGTCTAAATGGGGTCTTGAGACCAATTTTTTTTTTATGGATTTGATTGGAAATTTTTAGAAATGGATTTTGGACATGGTCCGGGCTCCAAAACCACCTATAATTGGCTCAAAATAGGGTCTTGAGACCACATTTTATGTTCGAGGTACTTCTTCCTACTGTGTGGGGGTATTTCAGCTTCGGTATAGCCGAAGATAGTCCACTCTCTAGTTTTTAACTGATATTGACATTTAATTTACAAATTATTTCACAAAACAATTAAATACACAAGCCGATATATTTCGAAGTGATCTATATTCTATTTTTATGTATGAATGGACCATTCTAAACGCAATACGTTCTCACCCATGACGAGAGGTTTACATCGTCAGGATGTTTACATCGTATTTTCCATTTCTCAAAATGGCGAAAAACTGAGAACGACATTGTTTTTAGAATGGCCTGTGATATTTGTTCTTAACCAACCTTCATTCGTTTCATTCTTATTATTTAATATTATAATAAAATTTGTATGCCTTTATATGAATATAAATGAATTGTTTCCAATGTTTACACAAAATTTCGCTTTTGATAAAAATGTTTATAATTTCTTTTAGGGCATATAGAAACCGGGAAAAAGGGCCTGTCAGTGCAGGCATTCAATTGAATATAGTTAAAATGTTTTTTATAACCCTTATATTAACTTGCTTTGGGCGGACTATATATATATATATATATATATATCTCTAGCTCATGTGGAAGTGTATGAAAAAGCTCGCCGCAGATTTGAGGATATATATATATATATATATATATATAATTTGGAACACTGATAGAACTCCGGTGACAATGCATTCTATTTTTGGGGTCCATCAGAGGCGTAGGGGGCCGTGGGGGGACTCAAACCTTTTATTTTTAAACATGGCATAACTTCCAATTCCTTCAATCTACATTGATTAAATTTGGTAGGTGAGTTCTTATTGACAAAATTAAATTTTGTACCCTTTGGAAATGGGGGATGTGGGGGCAAAGGGGAGCGGTATGGAGCCAATTTAAAGTTCTAACTCTCGTATTTTGTAAGCTACAAGGCTGAAATTTCTTACTTAGGTTCGCATTTAGGAAAAAGAGTAAACAAGGGGAAAAAAGGGGAAAAACAATTTTTTTTAAAAAAAGAGGAAAATAAAAAAAGGGTAAAAAACAATTTTTTTAAAATATAACCCTTTCACCGACTAAAAAGCTGAAAATAAATTTCCTTGAAATTAATTTCAGCAATTTCGATTTAAAATTAAGGGTTTTCGGCGACTTCAAAATCTGCAATGATATTAGGAATAAAGTAGCCAAAAACCCTTAATTTTAAATCGAAATTGCTGAAATTAATTTAAAGGAAACTTTTTTTCAGGTTTTTAGTCGGTTAAAGGGTTATATTTTAAAAAACTTGTTTTTTACTCTTTTTTTTATGTGTTTTTTTGTAAAAAAAAAATTTTTTTTTTTTTCTATAGAAAATTTAACTATTTGATTTAACTTTAACTATTTTTAATTTAACAAAGTTAACTTTTCGACAAAATTAACTTTTAAATTTAACGAAGTTAAATTTTTGATTAACTTTTACCTAGATAACAAAGTTCAATTCTCGATTAACTATGCCCATCTTTGCTAAAATTGTTTGTGAAGAAAATGTGTATCTTCTCATTCTGCAAAAAAAGTTATTCTATAGTCGAATCGCCTAAATCTCCTATTTTAAAAGTTACAGATAGATAAAGCTATATCCAAAGTCCCGCCGGCCTGGCTTTTTTCCACTACCGAAGTCCAGTTTTCTTTCCAGATGGTACACTGAAAAAAAAACAGCTTTAAAACCAAGTAAATTTGGTGCTTGATTAAAGGACAAATTTTTTCCTTAATTTAAGGAATTTTTCCTAATTTTAAGGAATTGTTCTTGAATTTAAGTAAAAGTACCTGAAAAGGAAATCAACGCCTCTTTAAAACAAATTTACATTTTTCTTTATTTTAAAGACAGTTGATTTTATTAATTGTGAGTAAATTTGAACTTTATTTAAAGAAATTCGTTTTTAATATATGGAAAAAATATTTTTTTTAGTATACGTATCCTCAATTCTAGTATTTATTCCTCAATTTTAATAAATATTTTCCTATTTTAAATTCAAAGAAAATTGTACTTACTTTTAGTAAAAATCTTTGTTTTTAAGAAAGATATTTTTATAAATTGAAAGAAAGATTCAGGTTTTTTTTAAAAAGTGAGTATTTCAAAATAATAAAAAACAAATATTTCGCATAAATATAAATTTTTGAATAACCCGTGCGGGAGTTGATCCCGATACCTTTTGATAGTGAAGCGGAGGTCTTAACCACTGCACCACAGCAGCTGCTGATATGTCTGATTTTACTAATTTTAGTAAATTTTAACTTTATTTAAAGAAGTTCGTTTTTAATACAAGGAAAAAAAATTGTTTTCTATACGTCTAACGTAGTTTTCCAAAATTTTTTAAAATTTCTAGAAATAGAATTGATTTAAATAAAAAAAAATATTTGGCATGAATATAAATTTCTGCTTGTCCCAGGCGAGAGTCGAACCTGATACCTTTTGATCGGGAAGCAAAGGTTCTAGCCACTGCACCACGGCCACCGCTGGTGTGAAACGTAGTGAAAATTAGACGCCAGCGCAATTATGCTGTCTATAGCACAGTCTGTTGATTGGTCTTGTCATAACGCCAAAGGTCGCAGGTTCGAATCCCGCCGAAGTGAAATCGTAAGTACATATTTGTTATCACTATAAATTGTAAATTTAATTTAAGGTAATAAAATGAAATATAATTTTAAAAAATATAAAATAAAAAGAAAATATAAAAAAATGAACAAATACAATAAAAAAAAAAATTTTTGGAGAAATTTTTGTCTTAAAAACGAAGAAAAACTTCTTAGAATTAAAGAACTTTTTACTAAATTCAAAGAAATATTCCTGTTATGAATGAAATAAGTATTAAATTTAAAGTCAAAATATATACTCATCTTAAGTAAAAGTGTTTCATTCCCCTTTTTTCTTTGGATTAAGGCATTTTTCCTTAACTGGTGTACACTTTTTTTTCAGTGTATTTATAAGCCCCCACCTTTCCGAAAATGCGCGTGGAGCGAAGAAAAAAATGCTTTTGCAATTCCCATATGTACAGGGGCTCCTTTTCTGGTGGCGAAAGGGAATTTAGCTAATAGATACATTACCATATGATTCTAACCAACAGTGTATATTTCTTATCCAGATTTGGTCGGGCAAATGGTGTATCAAAGATGAACACAAACTCCTTTCGGAATTAGGCAGTTTGACTACGGCGAACGGCGGTGGTGGCGCCTATTACGATACACAAAGTGGCTTCCCCGTAACAGCGACGGCCACGGCTGGGACTAACGAAGCCATGTTGTATGATAGTATAACTACAATATCGCAGACTCAAAGTTCGCTGTACACACCGCCGATTGGGGCCTCAATAGGTGAGTAATTAAATTTTGATTAGATGTGAGATGATACGCAATTTTTGATTGCTGCTTAATAAATCCCTTTTCCACTTTAAATATTTGTATACATACCGTGACTCCCACAAGTATTTTTCATATTCTTTTTCAAGTAGAGAGACTCGGACTCAAATTAAAACTAGAGAATGGACTATCTTCGGCAATACCGAAGCTGAAATACCCCACACAGTAGTAGTTTAGAAACACCTGAACTTAAAAAATTTGGTCTCAATACCCCATTTTGAGCCATTTATATGTGGTTTTGGAGCTTCAGACCACAACCAAAATCCGTTTTTTAAAATTTCCAATCAAATCCACAAAAAAAAAATTTGGTCTCAAGACTCCATTTTGACCCATTTATATGAGGTTTTGGATGCTTGGACCATGTCGAAAATCCATTTCAAAACATTTCCAATCGAAAACAGCTATAAAAAAGACTTGGAAAAGGTTGACCTTTTTTTTCGTTATATGGGAGCCACGCCCAGTTTTTGTTCGATTTGGCTGATTCTCGAACTTGCTCTTACTTTTGAAGTGAAAAACATGTTCCCAAAGTTTGAAGTCGATATTTCCAAAACTGCGACCGCTATCGTGCGGACAGACAGACGGTCAGACGCACAGACAGACGGACATGGCTAAATCGACTCCGGCGGTCTCAAATATTTATTTAGAATTTTTTTATTTAATATTCTTTAAATTTCGGAAGTGATTCAAAATGACTAGAATAGGCTGGCCCTAATTATCTGACCGCCACTGTATTTATTTAAACATGATTTTTTTCTATAACGAATCTAGCATCCCATATGTGATCCTGTTGTAGGTTAATTTTGCTTGCAGTTGCATGACAAAGCCTTTTTAATTAAAACGTTTTTTTTTATCAAAATAAAATTTTTTAAAAATCCCAATCCCGTCCAGCGATCCCGGGATTGCCATAAAAAAACCCGAAATCCCGGGATTGCCAAAACCCTTCGGGATTGAATTCCCTAGTAGTTACTCATATGCGCATTTCGTTCCCACTAAAGAACTCATCAGTGAGCTTTCCTGGTACAATACTATTGCTTAAAACAATTATATATACTTACAACAATTCGATATTTCGCTCAGAACTGTTGTGGTTGTGTGACAACCAATGTGAATATTGACCATTTTTCACTGGCATACAATTTGTTTGTTGTACTAGATGCACTGTATTAGCCAAGCAATTTTTTAGCCAAGCTGGTAGGTAACCGAAAAAAATGGTAAAAAAATAGTTAAAATAACTTACAATAACACTGCGTTACAGTCGCCCAGAACTTGGGGCGCCACCTACTACACATTGTAGGTCTGTCCAAAAAAATTACAAATTGGTTTTACTCTTCTAACTTCAGATTTTGGGGGTGTAATCAAAATTCCTGATATGCAGTTGTAATTTTTTTGGGCAGACCTACAAAGTGTAATAGGTGGCGCCCAAAGTTCTGGGCATTTTTTTTTGTAACGCAGTGTAATTGTTGTTTTACAGAAATTGTAGGTTCTTTTACCGCAATATGGTTAAATTTTAATTTTTCATGATTCAAAGAAAGAAGAATTCTCAATCGTGTTATGGATGTTTTGCCTTATAAAGGCAGCTTGCGCTGAACCAAACAGAGTTTTTTGCTTGTTATACTAAGTAAGTTTACAATTAAAATAGTAAACCAATCAACTATTAAAGTAAACTTACCTCCCTCACCGGTTGACTTGCGTACCCTTTTTATAATTATACCTCCAATGAAGTACATTTATGATTATACCTCCAATGGATTAACCGACGAAGAAGGGTTGGAGCGTTTTTAACCGTATTTTTCGGTTAAATCTACCGACTTTTTTTTGTATCATACACACAAAAAAAAGTAGGTAGATTTAACCGAAAAAGACGGTTTAAAACGCTGTACATTTTTTGTATAAAAGATTTACTTATTTCTGGGCGGTCCGGCCCCCCCCCGCAAACGTAAAAAATGCCCTTTTTGTGGTTTTCATACTGTAACTTTTAAAAGGATACATTGATTCAAAAAAGATTTTGAAAGATAATTGTTAGCCATAAAACTTTGTATAACATAATTTTCTTGTATCTTTTATGATTTTCAAGATAAGAGAGCTCAAACGCTGAAAATACAAACAATTTGTCAATTTTGGCCCTTTCAAAATTACGTAACTTTCCTATAACTGAGAATAACTTCAAAACTATACGTGGTACATATTCATAATTATTATATTCGAATTCAGCGTGAAAAATACTTGTAATCTTAAAAACCGTAAAAGATACAAGAATATTATGTTATACAAAGTAGTAGGCCTGACAATTTTCTTTAAAAAATCTTCTAAAATTTTTAGAGTCAATGGGTGGTGTGAATAAAGAAACAGCAAATACATACATACATATTTGGGGTTTGGGCCGAGCTTCTTAATGCAATTATCATGGGCAAGTGTATATGATAATTGTGGACCTACAGTTTTAATGCCGGTTCCGAACGGCAGGACTTCCCAAAAAGAAGTTTTTTCGTGGCAAGTTACTCTCGCAAGATTGCCAGAACTTGGCGAGAGAGTGGCGGTCTACACAGAAAAACAGAAAACAAATTTCTGCCTTGCCCCAGGTGGGAGTCGAACCCGATACCTTCCGATCGTGAAACAGAGGTCTTAGCCACTGCACCACAACCGCCACAACAGCAAATGCTTTTTGCATATAAAAAAAAATCTTTGTATGCAAATAGCTTTTGCTATTTCTTTATTCACACTACCCAATGTATCCATTTTTAAGTTACAGTACAAAAACCACAAAAAGGACCTTTTTGGCTTTTGCGGAAAAATGGTGCGTGCTGTAATAATTTCGGACTCTGCGTGGCAAAATACATGAGAATTTGTCTATCAAGTTCATTTAACGCACAAAAAGTTCACGATTTTTCGACATGCGAGTACGATACATTCTGCAACCATGTGTCAGTAATTTTATCGAAAATCGGTATTTTATTGATAGTTTTTCGATATTTTATGAATATTTTATTTATAATTTTTCGATATTTTATCGACATTTTTCGATTGATTGTCCATAATTTCCAATTCATTCCCGATTCATCTCACAATTTTGTTGCAGTTCCATTTTGTTCCAGTTCCATTTTGTTCCAGTTTTATTCCCATTTCGTTCCCGACATCATTTCCAATCAAATGCAAGAAACGGCGTCCAAATCGGTTAACTATATCTCAATATAAAGGAAAATAGTACAAATTTGGCGGCCATTTTGTTTGGGAGGTATGTGGATTTGTCGATATTTCATCAAACATTTATCGACAATTAATGGATAATTTTGTCGATAATTTTTCGATATTTTTTCGATATTTTTTCGATAACTTTTCAATATTTATCGATAATTTCCATTTTTTGATCCATTAAAAATGTTGTTCCAATTACATTTTGTTCCGGTCCAATTCCATTTCGTTTCGGTTTCATTCCCATTTCGTTCCCGACCTCATTTCCAACCAAATGCAAAAACCGCGTTCAAATTGGTTCAGTATTTCTCAAGATAAACGAAAATGATACAAATTTGGCGGCCATTTTGTATGGGAGGTTGGCGTGGTTCTCGTCCGATGTTGCCCATTACCGCCAATTGCCCATTAGAGCCAACTTAAGTGAAACGAAAATTGAATCCCATTGATTTTTGTGTCCTTTTTCATACAAATAATTTCACTTTACTGAAACCCAAAAGGGTTTTTTTTCAAAACCGGTCGACTGGTCGACGTAAAATTTAAAAAAATCTAGTGACGAAAGTAATGGACCGATTTCTAATCTATTTTTGTGTAATGATGGTTTGGTTCTTTGTCACTGAAAAAAAAATCAGTACGCTATGGGAGACTTTAAATTGTGGTCAGGTGCATTTCAACAAATACACCTCTTTTAAACGCTTTTTGAAAAATTTGGAAAAAATCTAAAAAATTTCGTTAAGTTTCGAAATGTAATAAATATTATTGAAAAAAGATCAAACTATAATTTTACGTCCAATTGTCAATACAATCCAGATTTTGCGAAAGAACATTTTAAGTGTCAGTCAAATAAAAACGAGTGTCTTTAAATTTTAAGAATACGTCTCATAACTTGCACGAACACAAATGCGCCCTGTAATTAACCTTGGTACCTTCGCATTTATAAGAAACAATTTCGGTAAAAGCAAAAATTTTGGCTTAAACGGAACCGCAAAATATTTTTCTTGTTCACAAAATCGGATTAATATGAACAACTGTTTATCGGAGAGAAAAAAATGACCAAATACTATTTTGTAGATAATTTCGAGGAACAAAATGGCATCATTCACAAATCTTTTACTTATACAAAATTCTTTGTGAGTTTGTAGTTTTGTAGGTTTATATGTCTGTTTCCTTATAACTCAAGAAATACCTGACCGATTTTAATGAAACACATATCAAAATGTAGGTAATTTTGTTGACCTAAATGCTATAATTCATGCAGTGGTTAACCGATTTTGCTGAAATTATATATGTGGTTTTGGGTAATGAATTGGTAACATGTTGATTCTGAAAATTTGCAGTCCGCCCACTGCCACGCCTTAAAATTTTTAAAGCTCTGTAACTCGGGTCATATTCAAAGGATTTCGCTGGAATTGTGGGTTTGGTGCTGGGTGGTGAATTTGCAGAGGGTTGACTTTGGAAATTTGCGGTCCGCCCACTGTCACGCCCTTACATTTTTAAAGCTCTGTAACTCGGGTCATATTCAAGGGATTTCATTGAAATTTTGGATTTGGTGCTGGGAAGTGAATGGGCAGAGGGTTGACTATGGAAATTTAAGATCTGCGTCCATGCCCAAAAATTTTTAAAGCTCTGTAACCCGGGTCATATTTAAGGGATTTCGTTGAAGTTTTGGATTTGGTGCTGGGAGGTGAATGGGCAGAGGGTTGACTATGGAAATTTAAGATCCGCCCACTTCGACGCCCTAAAATTTTTAAAGCTCTGTAACTCGGGTCCTATTTAAGGGATTTCTCTGAAATTTTGGTGTTGAGTGGTGAATGGGCAGAGGGATGACTTGCAAAATCAATTTTTATTTCTGTTGCTTTAATAATACATGTAACATTTATACGTTACAAAATTATTGCGAGCGAAGCTGTGGGTATAAGCTAGTAAAAAACTAGTAAGAGAATTATCTTCGGTCTGCCAGAAGGTATAATACCCTGCACATGCGAGTACGATACATTCCATATGTTAGTAATTTTATCGAAAATCGGTATTTTATTGATAGTTTTTAGATATTTTATGTATTTTATTTAAAATTTTTCGATATTTTAGGGATTTTTTATCGATCATTTTTCTATAATTTATCGATTTTTTTATCGACAATTTTCCGATAATTTATCGATTTATTATCATTAATTTTTCTATTTTTTATCGATTTATTTTCTATAATTTATCGATAATTTTTCCAATATAGTTTTCCAATATTTATCAATAATTTTCCAATATTTATTTTAGTCCATTTAAAAATGTTGTTCCAATTCCATTTTGTTCCGGTTCAATTCCATTTCGCTCAAAAGAAAATAATACAAATTTGGCGGCCATTTTGTATGGGAGGTAGGTAGGTTGGTTGGGAATAAATTAAGTGGACAATTCTTGATTCTATCGATCGCACACCGTTTTAGTCAATTTTAGTGTATCTTTATTAGTACTTAAACAATGTTTCATATTACTCAATTTTTATTTTCATATTCACATTTGTTTGTTTTTTATTTTTTGTCATACTTTTTTTTTGGCATTTGCTATTGGCTCGTCAATCTACAAAAAACGACCCAAAATTTTAGCGATTTCTATTCAAAATGGCCAATATGAGACCATTAGCAATATCGACAGTGTCATGGCGGATTCATCAATTACCACCCGCATCAGGAACAAACACTCCAACAACGACACAACAGAAAAAACTACAAACAATGTTGGAGATGGATCTTCAAATACACTGATACCAATGTCACTTATTGCGACTAACAACAACTCTGTTGATCAAAGAACGGATGTCCTTGCAGCCGGCCCACTCCAAAACATTGCAATATCGAATCGGAATACCAACAATAATGATATTGCTGGTTTCGACGATGTTAACTCTAGCAATGACAGTAACACTAAAATCACAATAAGAACTACCACTACTGATACACAACAAGAGAAACATCCAAAGCAAAAATGCGGCATTAATAATGTAATCGATAACAATTGCAGCCAAATTATTAGTGGTATAAGTGGTGTATCGACAAGTTCGCACACCCATCATCAACAACAGCAACAATTATTGATGTTGCATCCGCCGCCAATACCACAAAACCTCACAGTTGACAGCACCGGTTGCAGCAACAGTGGAACAACTACCACCCTATCTGGGTACTCAACAACAATGCTGCCAAGTTTCAGTCATTACTCTACAGGCAAGTTCGTAGTGACTCTTTCTCTCTCTCTATCTCTTAAACACAAGTAAATTACCACTTTATATCATAAACACGAGCACCAATTTCTCTGTGTATGTATATTTGTATGGCATTGTAATTCATTACCTCTCCTCGTATGTATGTTTTTTTTGTGGGAAGTAAACGCTTGCGGTGCTCTTTTGCCAGTAGTGTGAGATTCTCGCTCACCTCTCTTCGTTCCCTCTTCCCGGCGGAGACACTACCAGGTATTACAGGTGGGAGAATGACGCATGGCTATCCATTTTTTCTAGATGTCTTAACTCTTCCATTAGATTCGATACCATATCACTGACCGCCTCAGAGTAGCTATGGGAATCCAGTATCAGTGGGATGATGTTTTCAACGGTATGGTCTTGTTGTGGTGGGTCCACCTTTCGCTGAAATTTCTGTCATTTGTTGTGTCAGTTCATGCACTTCGCCTCTTTTTCGCTTGAACCTGTACAGGTACGCCCTAAAACATCCGCGACCGGTATGTGTCCATCGACTTTATAGGCGATGTGTCCATCGACTCTTCTCAGAAGTCTTCCTTCATTCTTGCCGTTCCGTTAGACTTCAAAATAAGTTCGCTCCATTTTGAAATGCAATTTTTAAGTTCAACGTGAGGTTGCTCGTACTTGTTTTGAACATTTTCTACTTTACCAGACTCAAGCTTGATTTGAGGTGGTTTATTTTCGATGCCAATATGAATTGTAAAATCTTAAATAAGTATTGCACTACCTCAAACAAAATTTTAGAAAAAAAATCGAAAGAAATCTTTAGAAAATCAGCAAAAATGATAAATGTGGTGATGGGGATTGTTAGTTTTATGTATTTTTCATTAAATTGTATTGGATTGCAAACCCACTTTTTATCTGAGAAAAAAACCTGAATAATGTAAAAAATTACATTTTGATAATCAAAGATTGAAAGAAATCTTTAAAAAATCAGCAAAAATGATAAATGTGGTGATGGGGATTGTTAGTTGTATGTATTTTTCATTAAATTGTATTACAAAAATTAAAGCAAACTTTTTATAATTCTTACCGTTTCGGTTAGAAATATTGGAAAAAATTTAGAAGATCTTAAAAACATATCGAATAAAACCCAAATATAAATTGTCATCGCTATGAGTGCCGTCGTTTGGTTACTATTAACTGCATAATTATGTCGAAATTTGTATATTCGGAACTGGAACCATAAATCATTACGCGCAGTGGCGACTGTATTAGCCTTTTCTGCATTTAAATAGATTTTACAAAAATAATTTTTGCAGACTTCAATTTTTAATGCACTAATTTCTACACAGTTTGGAGCATACGTAAATCATATGTTTTACATTTTGTTTTGTAATAAAACAACTGTTGAGAATAGGTGGTCCTATCAGCTTTGTGGTCGGATTCCTTCATGTTTTAAAGTTTTAATTTAGAGTTTGAATCAAAATGCAACTCCGTTTGTTTATAGAAATTATACATAAACTACCGGATCCGGCGAACTTTGTCTCGCCCCAAATCAGTTTTTAATCTACACCAAATCCAGCTAAATAATTAAATCATACAATTTTTTTAATTAAAACGGATATTTTGGATGAAAACCAAATATTGCTAAAATCTCGATCGCGTCCCGGGATCCCGGGACTGCAAAAAATCAATTTGGAAATCCCAGGATTGCCAAAACCTTTCGGGATTGAATTCCCTAATAAAGTTATCCCGAGACCTAGAGCCCGTAGAAATATAAACAAGTCAGTAAGTTTCAGTCGGGCAAGCCGACTTCTATATACCCCTCACACCGCCATCTTGAACTTGGAAAATGCGATCAAATTCGAAATCAGCGACCCCAAAAACCCCCCTATACAAATTTTCATACTGTTTTGATGAAATCTTAAAATTTCGGCCGCCATATTGGTTCCGCCATCTTGAATTTTTAAATTCCGACTTCAAATTCGAAATCAGCGACCCCGGAAACCACACTAAACTAAATTTCATACTGTTTTGATGAAATCTTAAAATTTCTGTTGCCATATTGGTTCCGCCATCTTGAATTTTGAAAATGCGACAGCAAATTCGAAATCATCGACCCCAGAAACCCCCTTATACAAATTTTCATACTGTTTTGATGAAATCTTAAAATTTCGGCCGCCATATTGGTTCCGCCATCTTGAGTTGTTGAATTCCGACATCAAATTCGAAATCAGCGACCCCGAAAACCCCACTATACAAAATTTTATACTGTTTTGATGAAATCTTAAAATTACGGTTAAAACACGATTTGCACTTATATGGCGCCACGTCTACCTCCAACAGATTCCGCCCATTTGCAATACCAACTCCTTCTAGGGCCTAAAAAGGATAAATCCAAAATTTGGGATCCCTAGCTTTCTTCTAGCTCCTGTAATCGTGTTCACAAGAAAAGAGGACGGATAGACGGATAGGGCTAAATCAACTCAGGAGATGACTCTGATCAAGAATATATATACTTTTCCATACCGGACACGTCTCCTCTTGGTGTTACAAACATCAGACCAAAGTGAATATACCCATACCTCATGAGGTGTAGGGTATAAAAATCATTATACAACATTAAGGTCGAAAAAAATACAATATCTTACGTTATCCAGGGAACATTTTTACCAGTCGAATTTGACAAATTCAAAAACTTCATGATACACTCAAAGAATTTTTTCGTTCGTAAGAAACGAAAAATTAGACAAACACATTTCGTTTGTTGTTTTGTTTGCAACCAACGTTTAAGTAACGAAAAAAAAAAAAATGTTTAGCTCAGCAAGGATTTGAACGCGGGACGTAAGGTTTATAAGTTATGCACATACACGCTGTGCCACTGAGCTACTTTCGTTCTGGTCGATAAAAACAAAGCTTATATCGAAATCGTTTAAACGTTTATTAGAAATTAGTTTTTAATTTGCAGCAATTTAAAAACGTTTCCAGTAAAAGTAAAATGCAATACTTTTATTGGAAACGTTTTTAAATTGTTGCAAATTTATTTATTATTTGCGGCAAAATGTTTTTTGTTTGTTTTTTCGTTTAAGTTTGTTTTCAAAAGTAGTATATTTGCAGTAATCGTTCTCCAAACATAATAATTCTTTGAGTGTAGATTTGTTTGTGTTTTTACCAAAACATATGTATAAATTGGGGTATTTCCATACGCGGCTCACAAATTACCAAATTTTGTTGGAACACAAAAACAAGAAAGTGCGAGATCCGCGAAAAATTATGTGTCCCTGATTGCCCCCGATATCGATGACGCTCTTCAGCCATCATCGCATAATGCAACGCTTTCTAAGCACACTGTATCGCTAGTGTAGCCAAGTACTCCCGTTCAATAGCTTATACACGGTGGATCTCTCACACCGGTTCTCTCCTGGAGCCAACAATGTGTTACTCCAAACATACACACAGAAAGCTCTGTTTCGCCTTTTGTTCTCGAAATTCCATTTAAGCATAACATGCACACAGTAGAAGTTTAGAAATACCTCAACATAAAAAATGTGGCCTCAAGACCCCATTTTGAGCCATTTATAGGTGGCCTTGGAGCTACGGACCACAAAACAGTTTCTAAAAATTTCCAATCAAATCCACCAAAATATTGGTCTCAAGACCCCATTTGACCCATTTATATGTGGGTTTTTGGAAGCTTGGACCATGTCGAAAATCCATTTCTAAACATTTCCAATCGAAAACAGCTATAAAAAAGACTTATAAACCTTTTTTTAGTTATATGGGAGCCATGCCCAGTTTTGGTCCGATTTGGCTGATTCTCGAACTTGCTTTTGAAGTGAAAAACATGTTCCCAAAGTTTCAAGTCGATATCTCCAAAACTGCGACCACTATCGTGCGGACAGACAGATGGACATGACTAAATCGACTCCGGCGGTGATGCTGACCACGAATATATATACTATTCCATACCGGACACGCCTCCTTATGTGCGTTACAAACGTTGTGTCAAAGTTAGTATACCCTGCCACTGTGCGGGTGGGGGTATAAAAATATGTCAATAAATTTAAAACCTCAAAACTTCAAAGTAGCTCTATCTCTAGAGAGCATAAAGGCAACGGCAGTGTAGACAGGCATTGACGCCTACTTCAAACGAAGAGGTTCTCCTCCTGGGAACATTGAATCCTCCAAAATGCAAAAGACTAATCGCAATAAGTCTATTGAGTTAGGGCAAACCCGATTTGCCATTCTTGCCGAAACAACGAGTTCAAACTCGATTACGAAAGTTCAAAAACCCCCACCAATTTACCTACGAGAAAAAAACTCAAATCCTCTCACACATTTCATGTAATTCCTATTCTTAAGGGAAGAATTCATGAGACTAAAATTCAAATCTATAGCGAGGAAAATTATAGAAAAGTTATCGAATCCCTCGATAAGTCAAAAACAACTATTACACATATCAGCTGAAAAGCTCCAAAGGTCTCTCCGTTGTTATAAAAGGCATTGACTCGTTTGTTGAATGCAATGAAATAAAAAGCGCTTTAAACGAATTGAAATTCCAAGTAAAATCAGTTTTTAAGATACAAAATCGAGATAAAATTCCCCAACCACTATTCCGAGTAGAACTGGAATTTGAGTCCCTAAAAAGTGGGCAATCTCACCCAATCTACTCATTGCGGTATCTTCTACATCGCAAAATTACAGTAGAAGAACCTCATAAGCCCCGTGGACCAATTCAGTGCCAAAATTGCCAAGAATATGGTCACACAAAATCGTATTACACAGTTCCCAGTGTGTGCGTAATATATGGCGATCTTCACCCCACAAACTGCTGCAAAAAAACTAAAGAGGATGCAAATGTTAAAAAATGCAGCAATTGCGGTAGCAACCATACAGGAAACTATAGTGGCTGTCCAATTTACAAATCCTTCAAAAGCTAGTCTTTTCACAAAGCTGATGCTTTCCCTCCAAAACAGGATTTGAGAAAAATCTCAACAAATCCCTCACAATCCAATGCACCTAATTATGTAAATCCCAATATAAATCAAGGCGTTTCCTACGCCACACGGTGGGAAAAAATGTGTGAAAATGCGCGCATTGCTTTTTTTTAGTTTAAAGGATAACATATTTTTATTAGAATTCATATTTTTTGAATTACTATCATCCTACACTACCCTACAGTTTAATATTATAAAATTGGGTTATTTGTTACGCTTATAGACTCTAATAAATGGTCGGATCTGCACGAAAATAAGTATGTTTACACATATATTCGTATATAATATAGCATACTGAACAGATTCAGATGTGGTTTCTCGCATTGAGATAGAGTTTTATTGGGAACATAATGGGAATGGAACCGGAACGAAATGGAATTGTACCGAAACAAAAAGGAATGAAACAACATTTTGAAATGGATTGAAAAATTATCCATAAAATATCAAAACATTCTCGAAACGAAATAAACACAGCTGTTAGTAAATTCAAATCCCAAATAGCTCAGCTCGCAGCTATAAAAAATGAACTCCAAAACATATAGAGCAGCTTCTAAAAAATAAAAGAAAAATACGTCGTGAATTGCAAAATCACAGATCGCCCACTTTGAAAAAACAGTTAAAAGATATCACTCAAAATCTACAAAAACAGCTTATGTGGAAATCCGAAAGAGACTTTCAACATCTTTTTAAACATATTAAAAAACCGGTACTAACAGAACCTCCCATACGGCTGCCAAACGGAAACTGGGCCAGAAGCGATGCAAAAACCAACATTAATCCCACTCAATAACACCCACTCAATAACACCAGTCGCGATTGCAAAAAATGAACTTATGGAGGCAATAAATAAATGCTTGGATCCAAAAAAAACCGCAGGAACGGACAATGATAAAAGAACTGCCATCAGTTGCAAAAACCCATTTATCGCACATATTTAACGCAATCCTTAGAACATGTCACTACCCAGATGATTGGAAACTTTCTCAAGTTACAATGATTCCCAAACCTAGAAAAGATCCCAACAATGTAACTTCATACCGCCCCACACTGGGAACGCTCCATACGTTTCGTGCCAAAAAATAGAAGGAGTTGTCGTAGAACTTACATTTTTTGCAAGTCTAATTATTATGTGCAAATCAAGAAAAAAACCAAAAATAGGCGTGGTCGGTCAATTCTAACGCCTACCTCCCATACAACAAAAATCTTCAAATCACCATAAAATGTGTTCCAAATAACATATGAACTTAACAGCTCATGGTACAAATCCCAAGAAATCAACTGTAAAAATGGTATTTGAAATGTTATATGCCCAAAATTTTTAATATAATATGCGTTGAATAGGTCTGCGTCATATATGTCGAGATGAATGTTTCATGATGAAAGCAAACATTTTATTTTATTTTTTAAACGAAAATTTTGTTATAGTTTCCAGTATTAATAATAAAACTTTGAAGTGTGCTTTTTGGCAGCAAAAATTTTGAGTTGGTGCAAAACTTTGTATATTAAACTATTTTGTGTCTCAAAAG
Organism: Heteromyza rotundicornis; assembly: GCA_951394025.1. Lineage (NCBI taxonomy): Eukaryota > Metazoa > Arthropoda > Insecta > Diptera > Heleomyzidae > Heteromyza > Heteromyza rotundicornis. The sequence continues at coordinate 6,639,204 of OX596014.1, read as the reverse complement.
AGCACACATCCTAAAAGTATGCACCAAATATTTTTTGAAAAAACAACAAATTTGAGATTTTTTTTCGAAGAAGGCGGGCACCTAGATTTGGAAGAAATTTAAAGTGGACATGTTCACCTTTGATTTGATAGCAAAGATTAAGGTGAAATAAGTGGCATTCACCTACATAAATGCCATTATGTAATTTTGTAAAATTCTTTTTGAAACATTCAAGCAAATGTGAAAATTAACAACTAAATAGCTATGAAAATTGAAATGCATAAACGCGAAATTATTAGCAAAGAACCATACTTACTAAATATCCGAACCTAAAGATTTGAAAACTTAGACACTTCTTTTTAAAAAATGTTTATTACGTCCACTTTTTGCAGCAGAAAATCGTAAAATTTAAAAAAGTTGGCTAAAAGTTATTGCAGCAGCGAGTACACGCAATATTTGAACCAAATCTTTTTAAAACATTACTATTTGGATATTAGGCTATAGAACTGCATTTTTACATTTTCGAAAAAACAAAGTCGAAAAAGGTATTTTTTGGCAGCTGCGCCCCTGTGTGCGCCCCTTACGTTTGTTCTCTGTGTTATCGAAACTCTTCGAAAAACTTCTAATAAAACTGATTTCACCCAAAATTACAGAAAAACAAGTGAGTAAGTTTCAGTCAGGCAAGCCGACTTATATATAGCCAACACCTACTGGGCCATATTGGATCCGCCATCTTGCTTTTTGAAAATGCGACATCAAATTCGAAATCAGCGACCCCAAAAACCCCCCTATACAAAATTTCATACTGTTTTGATGAAATCTTAAAATTTCGGCCGCCATGTTCGTTCCGACATCTTGAATTTTTAAATTCCGACATCAAATTCGAAATCAGTGACCCCGAAAACCCCACTATACAAAACTTCATACTGTTTTGATGAAATCTTGAAATTTCGGTAAAAACACGATTTTCACTTATATGGGAAGTAGGCGTGGCAGTCGACCGATTCCGCCCATTTTCAATACCAACTCTTTCTAGGGCCTAAGAAGGATAAATACAAAATTTGGGATCCCTAGCTTTCTTCTAGCTCCTGCAATCGTGTTTACAAGAAAAGAGGACGGACAGACGGATAGACGGACAGGCGGACAGACGGATAGGGCAAAATCAACTCAGGAGGTGACGCTGATCAAGAATATATATACTTTTCCATACCGGGCACTTCTTCTTCTTGGTGTTACAAACATCAGACCAAAGTGAATATACCCATACCTCATGAGGTGTAGGGTATAACAAATGAATCCCAATCACCAGTTTGGCTTCCGCGAAAAGCATGGCACTATCGAACAAGTGCACCGTATTGTGGACTCAATAAAAAGCACTTTCGAAAAGAAACTGCTCCGCTGTTTTCCTCGATATCACCCACGCATTCGATAAAGTCTGGCACGAAGGACAGATTGCAGTTACAAACCGACTTCATATTTGAGATCATGCAGCGACCCTAAATTAACTAATATATGAAGTGTCATCAAAATCCGATCACTATTTCAATTTGAATTTTTCAATTTTTATTTAATATATACTTAGTACAATAAGACATTGATTCTTCTATAGTACATGTAGGAAGGAAGTAAAAAATAATAAATAAATAATAAAAACAGAGTAAAAAACAAGTTTTTTAAAATATAACCCTTTAACCGACTAAAAAGCAGAAAATAAATTTTCTTTAAATTAATTTCAGCAATTTCAATTTAAAATTAAGGGTTTTTGGGTACTTTCCTCCGAATATCATTGCAGATTTTATAGTCGCCAAAAAACCTTAATTTTAAATCGAAATTGCTGAAATTAATTTAAAGCAAATTTATTTTCTGCTTTTTAGTCGGTTAAAGGGTTATATTTTAAAAAACTTGTTTTTTACTCTGCTTTTATTTTCCTCTTTTTTTTTTTTTAAATTTTTTTTTCTCCTTCCTTTTTCCCCTGTTTTTTCCCCTTTTTTACTCTTTTTCCCGAATGCGAACCTAAGTAAAAAATTTCAGCCTTGTAGCTTACAAAATACGAAAGTTAGGTCTTTAAATTGGCTCCATCCCGCTCCCCCTTGCCCCCACACCCCCCTTTCCAAAGGGTAAAAAATTTAATTTTGTCAATAAGAACTCACCTACCAATTTCAACATTGTAGTTTGAAGGAATTGGAAGTTATGCCATGTTTAAAAAAAGAAAGTTTGAGTCTCCCCACAGCCCCCTACGCTCTGATGGACCCCAAAATTTAATAGAATGCATTGTCACCGGAGTTCCATCAGTGTTCCAAATTTCAGCTCTCTAGCTCATGTGGAAGTGTATGAAAAAGCTCGCCGCAGATTTGAGGATATATATAGTCCGCCCAAAGTAAGTTAATATAAGGGTTATAAAAAGAGAAAGAAAGATTACAGCAATAAATCAATAAAAAAAAGTAAAAGAAAATAAAAAAGAAAAAATAGAAAGAATAAGATACTTGGTCTTAGCTAAATGAGATCCGATGGTAGAAAAATATAGAATTATGGAATGCTTAAAGTTATTCGCTGTATCGATAATTTGTATACTAGTTGGTAAAGAATTCCAAAGTTTAATGGCGTTGACAAAAAAAAAATGTTGTAGAATTAAGACACTTGAATCTCGGTTCTATAAGGTTATGACTTCTTTTAGAAACACTGAAACGTAGCTTATTATAAAGGTATGAGGGAGTTTTACCAGCTATCAACCTTTGCAGAAAGATGCAGTTTCTTGAGTTCAAATAACCAAGCAGGCTACAACCCAAGATTTCTTTGCTTTTAGCAGAAACATGGTCATAGCGTCTGAGATCAAAAACAAATCTGACCGCATTATTAAATGCAACTTGTAATTTGTGTGAAGAACGTGAATCAAGATTACTGTATATTAGTTCAGAGTATGACAAGTTTTTTCTTAATCTCCATGGGAGTATATTTGGCAGATAGTCGAAGGCAACGTAAAGTAATAAATATTTGTTTAATTATATTATTAACATGGTCAGTACATGTAAGACTAGAATTTATATGTAATTTGTAATTTTTTATCATTTAAATATATGGGAGGGATTATGCTATGGTCCAGTTTATCCTTAGAGATAGGCTAAATGTAATATTTCTTGTCATTTAAGCAAAGATCATTTTCACATGCCCACTTGGAAATAGCCATCAAGTCTTCATTTAATCTGCAGCTAAGATCTTCAATTAAGCCAATTCGGTTAGAAAAATATAGTTGAATATCATCAGCATAGCCATGCATCAACATAGTATTGCACACAGTAAAAATATCGTTTATAAATAAACTAAAGAGCAGCGGCCCAAGGATAGTACGCCCGACCCTAATATCACAGTAATTTGAGAAAACATTGCCCACCTTGACTCTCTGCATTCTGCCATTCAGATAGTTAGCAATTAAGCCAGAACTATTACTGAAACCAAAGAGAAATTTCAATTTCTTAACCAAGATAGAGTGATTCACAGAATCAAAGAAATTTAATAAACAAAGTAATGTGACATTCCCTATGTCATATTCGATGCGTATATCATCAATAACTTTGAGCATAGCAGTAGAACAGCTATGTCCTGAACGAAACCCAGATTGGTAAGGCGACAGCAATTTATGGGTGTCAACATATTCGGTAATCTGACTAGCCATAAGGGATTCACACACACTTTAGAAAACGCAGACAAAATACTAATTGGTCTATAATCCTTCCTATCAGAAGCGCAAGCAACTTTGGCAATAGGTATAACTGTAGCTATTTTCCATAACCAATAGCGTTAAAGCGTATTTTCATAATAGACTTAATGACTTCAATCTCATCCACATTATGAAAAGTGAATTGATCTGTTTCAGGAAAACTAATAGTTTGACAATGAAAACTATTAGAAGGGACAGTGCTAGTAGAAAGGAAAAAATTATTAAGAGTGTTAGGCTAAACATTACACACAGAATTGTCTTTACGACACACTCCAAGATTTCGGATATTTTTCCAAATAACTTTTGAAGGAAGAGAACAATTAAATTTTTTATAAAAAAGTGTTTTCTTGCACTGTCTAACTATTGAGACAGCCTCATTACGAGCGTGTTTGAAATGCTCTTCCATTTAAGGTGCAGTTTGTTCTTTCTTTTTATAGCCAATCTAACATTTGACGTATACCAAGGACACGAATTATTAGCAACAGTTATATGACGAAGAGGGACAAAACTATTAAAGGCATTGTATACATGAGAAACAAAAACATTTAACTTATCATCAACAGATTCGAGAAACCAGCTATCATTCCAACAAATTTGAGACAGGTGATCAAACAGAGCGGCACAGTTAATGGATTTATAGTCACGATACGAAACAGGCATAGGAATGACATTGCGACAAAAACGAATATTTAATGTGCAGAAAAGTAGGTCATGGTCAGATATAAATGAAATTTGGTCAAAAAGTAACAACAAAGAAGTGTCAGAAAGAATAAATAAATCGAGGAGGCTAGGTGCCACATTTGGGGCAAAACAAGTAGGTGACACACAATTAATAATGGTCATACCAGCTGAGCTAACTTGGTCACAAAAATTATCAGAGACAGTATCAATCGAAAGCAAATTCACATTAAAATCACCACAGAGAGAAAAAGAATCAAAATCTGTAACAAGTTTACAAAGTTCACAAAATAACGGTTCAAGACTGTAGCTTCTATTTGGATTGTAAACGCAAGAGACTAGTAATTTCGTGTTATGGTCAGATACTTCAACATTCAGGTACTCAATTTTAGACTCACAGGATTTACTAAAAACTCTGGTGTTTAGATAATTTTTGCAATATATTGCAACTCCACCACCCTTTTTGCCAAGTCTATCACTGAAAAACTTGTAATTGGCAATATCAAAATAAGAGTTCGCTATGTCACTATTAAGCCAGGTCTCAGTGACACAAATTACGTCCACATTGGAATTTTCAAAAAGATATTTAACGTAATCAAGCTTAAAAGTACTTAAACTTCTCGCATTGAAATGTACAATAGAAAACCCATCATATTGACTACACAAAATATCTATCAGAACTTTTTGATTCTCACCAACGCCACCAAACGAAATAGAGTTTATTTTACTAGAAAGAAAAACAAAAAGCATTGCAGATGACGTGATAAAATATTATCAACAAAAACAAAATTAAAAGGACATAGAGACCAAGTATCTTTATAAACTAGGAAGGAGACAAATTTATAAGCAATAGAAATAATAAAAATAAAATATGATTAAAATATTTTAACCTTACATGAGAATAAATAAGATAAATGAATAAGAAAAGTTTTATGAAGCATTTATGGCTTATGCCGCTAACATACCAATAACAAATTTTGAACGCACCCATTTTTTTGACAATATAGCCTGTAAAAGAAAGGTTTGATTTTTCATCATAGTTTACATCATTTGCTGCATTGAGCTCATAAATTGAGTCATGACTTGAGTGAGGTTGGTTAAAGATTGTTGTCATGTGCTATTATTGGTATGCTGCTGGCTATTTATGGTATAAGGGCTTAAATTATTTTTAAGTACATTGGCATATGAAAAAGTTTTCACTGGAGTTAGAGTATAAGGGATGTGTCTGTAGAGCTGCAGGAGTAATAGAGTGTTCTCTACTTTTAAATTGTTTTCTAAGTTCGCAGTATACTGGCCAACCGCTAAAATAGGCAGTGTGATTGGCACCACAATACCTGCATTCCCTTACGACTGCATCTTCCTTGCTGGCGGTACATTTGGACGTTTGATGAAAGTCACCACATACATCACACACACTTCGTAGCGTGCAGTATGACTTAGAGTGTCCATATTCTTGACAGTTCATACATTGCAGTGGACCATCGCGCTTATGTGGCTCTTCAACTGAAATTCTTCGGTGGATCAAATAACGAAGTTGATGGATGGGATGCGTTTCTCCCTTTAAAAACTTTTTGTTGTCTGGCTCAAGCTCAACACGGAAAAGAGGTTGCGGGGTTATGTCTTTATTTTTATACCCCCACACACACTGTGGCAGGGTATTCTCACTTTGTCACAACGTTTGTAACGCCCATAAGCAGGCGTGTCCGGTATGGAAAAGTATATATATTCTTGATCAGCATCACCTCCTGAGTCGATTTAGCGATGTCCGTCTGTCTGTCCGTCCGTCTGTCTGTCCGTCCGCCTGTCCGTCTGTCCGTCCGCACGATAGCGGTCGCAGTTTTGGAGATATCGACTTGAAACTTTGGGTACATGTTTTTCTCGTGAATACTGAGATCAAGTTCGAGAATCAGCCAAATCGGACAAAAACTAGGCGTGGCTCCCATACACTAGGCGTGGCTCCCATACGTGGAAATTGTTAGAAACGTATTTTTGACATGGTCCGAGGTTCCGAAACCACATATATAAGGGTAAAAATGGGGTCTTGAGACCAATTTTTTTTTTTCGGTGGATTTGATTGGAAATGTTTAGAAATAGATTTTGGACATGGTCCGGGCTCCAAAACCACCTATAATTGGCTCAAAATAGGGTCTTGAGACCACATTTTTTTATGTTCGAGGTACTTCTTCCTACTGTGTGGGGGTATTTCAGCTTCGGTATAGCCAAAGATAGTCCACTCTCTAGTTTATATTAAAGACTGTTTTTACTCTAAAGTTTTCCTGCAAGAGCGCACCTTTGATTTCATCACCAGTAACATCAGGATCAATACCTTTAATAACTACAGCCAATCCTTTACTGCTTTTAAGCTGATGTGTGAAGAATGATTTAGGGTTTTTATTCAAATAATCAACGATTTTGAGATGGTTAGATTTTGAGATTAGTGTAGATTTGTATTTTTGTCTCTGGTATGGTACCCTTCATTAATTCAAAATTTTTTTCACATTTGTTGCGTCGGAGAGTGTTGATGTAATGAACGAGGAAGTAGACATTATTGCGGACGGTAACGATGTTGATAAAGATGTTGTGAATAAAGGAGTGCCTCGGAGAGGCACATTCAGCACTCCATCTGAGCGTCTCATCATGGGTTATTGTTGAATTGAGCATGATTGTTGGCGGGAACTCAGTCGGGTTTAAAATATTCGCGTTCATATTGTTTCTTAAAACATTTGTTTGTACTTGTTGCACTTGAGTTGTTAGAGTGAGATGCCAACACACTTAAGTTTGTAGCGAGTAAAGCTTCGGTGCACTAAACGCGATTGCGTTCGCTGATGGGAGAGCGATCAATGCCCATATTCAACTATCACCAGAGATGCCAGATATTTTTCGGACCTCGTCGTCATTTCCACATTTTGAAATCTCCCATAGTAGCCCAAAGCCGTAAAATTAAAAAAAACTAGAGAGTGGACTATATTCGGCTATACCGAAGCTGAAATACCCCCACACAGTAGGAAGAAGTACCTCGAACATAAAAAAATGTGGTCTCAATACCCTATTTTGAGCCAATTATAGGTGGTTTTGGAGCCCGGACCATGTCCAAAATCCATTTCTAAAAATTTCCTATCAAATCGACCAAAAAATGCAGCAATAAAAAAGACTTGAAAAATGTTGACCTTTTTTCGGTGTATGGGAGCCACGCCCAGTTTTTGTCCGATTTGGTTGATTCTCGAACTTGATCTCAGTATTCACTAGAAAAACATGTACCCAAAGTTTCAAGTCGATATCTCCAAAACTGCGACCGCTATCGTGCTGACGGACAGACGGACAGACAGACGGACATCGCTAAATTGACTCCGGCGGTGATGCTGATCAAGAATATATGTATAGTTTTCACAGTGAGTGTGGGGGTATAAAAATTTGTCATTTCGAGCTATACGAAAGAAACGACCATAAGGAGGCGTGTCCGGTATGAAAAACTGTATATATTCCTGATCAGCATCGCCTCCTTAGTTGTTTAAGCCATGTCCGTCTGTCAGTCTCCCGTCTGTCCGTGATTTCGCACGATAACTGCCGTAGCTTTTGAGCTATCGACTCCAAATTTTGGCATTCCTCTTTTTTTGGCGAATGATTGGACGGTATTGAAAATGGACAACATCGCATAAGAACCACGCCAACCTCCCATGCAAAATGCCCGCCAAATTAGTATTATTTTCGTTTATCTTGAGAAGTACTGAACCGATTTGGACGCCTTTTCTTGTATTTAATTGGAAATGATGTCGGGAACCTAATGGGAATAAAAGTGGAACAAAATGGAATACGAACAAAATTGTGAAATGAATCGTTAATGAAATGGAAATATAAATTATCGACAAACAATCGAAAAATTTCCATAAAATATCGAAAAACTATCGATAAAATACCGAATACTGATTTCGATAAAATTACTAACACATGATCTCAGAATGTATCGTACTCGCAAAATACCCTGTATTTTAGCTTCCGTCAGACCGAAGATAATTCTCTTACTAGTTTTTAATATATCTTTAATTTTATGGTATGTATGTACAGTCGAACTTCTCTATAGTGAACTTTATAATGAAGTTTCTATACAATGAAGTGATTTTCTGGGCCCGTGCGAATTCATTATAGGAAAGTGACTTCTGTGTAATGAAGTTTCTATATAACGAAGTGATTTTCTGGTCCCGAACGAACTCATTATACGGATGGTTCGACTGTAATACAACTCCACAATTACATTTCGAAAAATTTGCAGTCCTTGAAATGCTGATTGTAAATACGGTTACCGTTTTTGCTCACCAGTATTAGTTTAGGAATTCAAAATATTTCATTTGGCCAAATTTATGTAAAACGGGCCATTTTGAAATTATAAAAAATGCAGACGTGGTGTATTACTGAAACGCCTAATTAAGTTCTACTTTATTATATTTATACCCCCGCACTCACTGTGGCAGGGTATACTCACTTTGTCACAACGTTTGTAACGCCCATAAGGAGGCGTGTCCGGTATGGAAAAGTATATATATTCTTGATCAGTATCACCTCCTGAGTCGATTTAGCGATGTCAGTCTGTCTGTCCGTCCGTCTGTCCGTCCGCACGATAGCGGTCGCAGTTTTGGAGATATCGACTTGAAACTTTGGGTACATGTTTTTCTCGTGAATACTGAGATCAAGTTCGAGAATCAGCCAAATCGGACAAAAACTGGGCGTGGCTCCCATACACCGAAAAAAAAGGTAAAAATTGTTCAAGTCTTTTTTATTGTTGTATTCGATTGGAAATGTTTAGAAACGTATTTTTGACATGGTCCGATTTTCCGAAGCCACATATATAAGGGTCTAAATGGGGTCTTGAGACCAATTTTTTTTTTTTTGTGGATTTAATTGGAAATTTTTAGAAATGGATTTTGGACATGGTCCGGGCTCCAAAACCACCTATAATTGGCTCAAAATAGGATCTTGAGACCACATTTTTATATGTTCGAGGTACTTCTTCCTACTGTGTGGGGGTGTTTCAACTTCGGTATAGCCGAAGATAGTCCACTCTCTAGTTTTTTCTGGTTTTTGTTTGGATTCGGTTTAATTTTGGTTTTGGCCGAAAAAAAGGAAAAAAAATTTCGGTTTTGCTCGAAATTAAAAAAGCTGTTTCGGTCGGTCTCTAGTATGTAGGGCCGTAGCCAGGAATTTATTCGGGGCCCAAAAAAATTTACCGAAAAAATACAAAAAAGTAACACTACCTGAACAGAAAAAAAAATTGTCGGTAAAATTAACCGAAAAAAAGTGGTTGACGTACATAATTTAAAAATGTATGAAAATTGTAAATTGTAAGCCAATAAATTTTAATTGTTTTCTTACTAAAAAATATGTATCGAAACAAATTTTTGCTGTATGTTTACAATTCAAATTGTAAACCAACAAATTATTAAAGTAAATCAACCAGTGGAGCGTTTTTAACAGTATTTTCCGGTTAAATCTACCGACTTTTTTTTTGTGTGTGATAGCCAAATAAAATGGGATACCAACACTAATTTCTTATGTAATTTTTTCAAAAATTGTTTCGATTTGATACGGAATTGCCCTGATATTCCTACAAAATATAGCTATCAGATTTTTCATTCAAGTCGATATGAAACAACTTATCGGAAAGCGCCGCCTCTAAAATCCGTTTTTAAAAATTTCCAATCCATCCATGCGGATGTCATGTTGCATATGCGAATTCGGATGCTTTAAATGTGTGATTTGCGGGTGCGGGTGCGGATGCCTATGAGGATGTCAATTTAGTGTGGGTGCTCCGCAGATGCTGAAAATTTATGCAGAGAATTCCTTTTTATTCAGGCGGTACAGGCAAATGAGAAACATTTTGTGGGTTTGAGTCGAAATGCTGTCTTGTCAAAATTCTTTTTATTTTGAGATAATCGTTTTCGAAGTTTTTGAACTTCAATACCTTTAACAAATTGTTGAAGTTGGTAAATTTGTATGCAAATTTCATACAAATCATACAAAATTGGTCGTTTTTAGCCAAAAATCAAACTTTTTAAAAAATTCTCAAAATTCAGGAAACATTTGTATCACTTAACTTTCTTTTGCAAAGTAGTATGTTTTTGATAGAAGAAACTTTTTGTATCCAAAACAAAATTGTATACCCGCAGGAAAAAAGTTTGAGAATATGTCAATTTTTGGATCCATCTGTCTCAATATTAACACCTTTTTGATGAATTAATATTGTAAAGTGCCCAATTTTTTTAAACGGACCAAAAATTTGGTTCATAATCAAGGTATAAATGTTCTAGACTAACATTCGACCGCCCTGACTTAATCCAATAGCCCCTGTGGTCAATAATGAAGCGACAAAAGCGAAACTTGGCAAAACTCGATATGACGTCCTTAGCTAAGAAAAAAACAGCGACTCTATCAATGAATAAAGGAGGATACACACAATATTTACAAAGCCAAAGTAGTAAATGTGAATACTTATCAAAATGTAAATAAAATTCATATTTTCATTAAAACATGCTTGATGGCCCTATTATTTCCTGCTGAATTGTGACCAAATTCGCCTCAACTCAGCAAATTTGATTTTTTATGTTTTTTTTTCTGCTATGTTTGCCTTATTTTTAAAAAAAAGAAGAAAATAAAAAAGAGTAAAAAATATGTTTTTTAAAATTTAACCCTTTAACCGACTAAAACGCAGAAAAAAAAGTCTTTTAAATTAATTTCCGCAGTTTCGATTTAAAATTAAGGGTTTTTGGTGACTTCATAATCTGCAAAGATATTAGGAAAAAAAGTAGCCAAAAACCCTTAATTTTAAATCGAAATTAAGGAAATTAATTTAATTAAATAAAAGTTTAAGGGATGGATGGTTGAAGTGGCAAGGGTCATCTCTTGCCCATAATCTCTCCCAAATATAAGTATTGATGATAGTTTCGAAGATTCAAAAGCGACAAAGAAGACATGTCGCCAATTTTGTATTGAGCCGATTAGACCATGCCCGTCTGCCTGGCTGTCATTTCCTCGATAACTGTCGTAGCATTCCTCTTGTTTTGGCGAATGAATGGTCGGTGCAAAAAATTTGCAACGGATAAGTACCACGCCTATCTCCAACCCAAAATGGCAGTTAAATTTGTATTATTTTCGTTTATGTTCAGAAATACAAAACGCGGTTTTTTTTATTTGGTTTGAAATAATGTCTGGAACGAAATGGAAAAACTGGAACGAAATGGAAATTATCGAAAAATTATCAAAATATTATCGATAAAAAATCGATAAATTTTCTAAAAATATCGAAAGGTTTTTGATAAAATATTGAAAAATCATCGATAAAATATCGAATAATGGTAAAATCGGATAAGAACCACGCCTACCTCCAATACAAAATGGAAGCTAAGTCTGTACTATTTTCGTTTATCTTGAAAAATACTGAAATGGTTGAAATGATGTCGGGAACGAAAATGGAATTGGGCCGGAACAAAATGGATTTGGAACCAAATTTTGAAATGGATAAATACTTAATTCCGACCCGATTCCGTTCGCAGAATTTAATATATATGTTTTCCAAAATAAATAAACAAACAAATTCCAATTAGCATTCCTTCGAAAAAAAGTTACGTAGAAAAAGGGAGCAGTTGCAAATATTAATATATTGAAATCATATTTAAATAAATAGTATTAAATTTTACTATGCGTTTGTTCGCTCAGTATGCACTAGGCATGTCACCCGGGGTCCCGGGATCCCGCTTCTTTGTTAGTCCCGAAAATCCCGGGATTCGCACTGACTAATCCCTGGATTTTCGGGACAAGTTTTATGAGCAATTTTTTCAGAAATATGCGTTTTATATTGGGAAAAAATTAATCAATTAAATTCTTTCTGTTTAGAAAAAATTTATAAATTCAGGAACTTTTTCTATCATAAATAATTTCTTTCTGAATAGTTTAGTTTTAGCAAGGACCATAGTTTTTCATCCAAAAAATGTTGATAAGCATTCAGGAAAAAACTTCGAAAAGTCGGATATTTTTGGAAATTTAATGTGTTTCATTTGATTTTATTGGTTTGGAAAAATTATTTATTTTGTCTTAAAGAAAAAAATTAAATAAAATTGGCGAAAGGTTTATTGATATACTCGTACATAAACAATATGAGTTATACATATAAAAATATGCAATACGCATTGCAGAAACTTGTACCAATGCGTGAATGCAATTTAGACATATTTTCATTACGTCAACAAATTTAAGCAAAAAATAGTTCCAAACTGTTTGCATTAGTAGACTATAAAGCACTCAAATCCATTTTGTTTAAATGGAAATCGGATCAAAATATGCATCGAACATCGTTCGGGACATGAAATTCAAATTTCAATTCCGTATATTAAAATGTTCTACAAAATGTTCAGGTCAAGAGTTGTTCGAGAAATGTGGATCAAACGACACATTTTTATTTTTTTAAATGATCTTATTCTGACTGGAAACCCAAGATTCCAAAGACCAAATCTATTCCGATTAGTATTTTATTCTACATATTTTAAAGTTATTCAAACTTTTTTCTAATATTCCAAATCAAAGGTGTGATAAATTCAATTTAAAAAAAATCCAATAAAAACCTTGAATATTGTTAGATTATTTGCGCAATTTCCAGAATATTATAGTATGGGTATATTAAAAGCAATTTAATTCGATTTAATATAACATTTTTTTACTGAATTTTGGTTGAATTGAAAAAAATTCAAATCCCGGGATTGCATTGTTCAATCCCGAAAATCCCGGGATTGGCAAAGGTCTCGAAAATTGACATCCCTAGTATGCACTCAATACGATGCAATCCAGAAACAATCTAATCCACTTTTTTTTATTCTCTTCAGCAGCTTGTGGGTCTGTTGTACCTACCAGTGACTATACCTACAGTACAGCATACCCGCAATATGGTAGTGCCTATGGATCCTATGGGTATGGTACGAGTAGTGGACTTTTGAGTAAGTAAAAAACAGCAATGTATCTGCCGATTTGTCTACTATATTTTAAAACATTTTCAAAGTTGGAATTAAATAAAAATTTTTTTCAGACTCTTCATACTACTATGAAGGCGGGCAGAATCAAGCCACTGCCACACTCAATCAAGATATGCGATCACCACTGGCGGCGACACGCGCCAATTCGCTGGCATCTGCGGCCTCACCAACCGGAAGTGCGTGCACAAAATCGGAAACATCCGACATATTTCTTGTCTAATGATGAGTAAACGAACTGAAAGGAATAAAGTAGAGACGTGTTTTGTTTAAAATCTAAATTAAACAAATACAATAGTCAGTTTTACCGAGTTTTTGCAAAATATACTCCGCCCTGATGCATATACATTGAATCTCCTTCCTTCGATTAAATTATTTTATTTTATTGTAATAATCCGATCAGGTTTAGTGGTAATCAGAAAGGTTCTACATTTCAATTCAGAGTGAAAATGAAATGAAGCCCTTTAGATTTTTGATGATCTACTTTTCACTTTCAACGTTTCAAAAATGAACCTTTTTAAAAATTTAAATAATATTTTAGAGAAATCAGCTGATTTATTTATTTCATTGTTTATTTTGAAGTAAAATTAAAAAGAGTTACACACTGAGCAATGAAATTCCTCGGACTGTAGAATCAATTTGACTAAAATCCCAATTCACTTTAAGTTTTACTTTCACTAGGAACCATTCAGTTTTATGTGGACTATGTCCAAAAAAAATAATTCTGAGAAATGTTAAGTTAAAGTTAACTGTACTCATGTGATTCAGCTGTTGCTCGAATTTTTAACTTATGATTTCGGAATTTCGGCACCGAATAAATTACTATTTAGTAAGTTAGGTTTAGAGCCCGACCGATAAGCACTTTAAGGCCGAAGCCGATACCGTAGGTCAACTATTACTTCGGCCTACGCCGAAGGCCTATACCGAAGCAGAAGCCGAAACTCAATTTAAAAACCATCAAAACATGTTTTTTATGTATTTTCATTCAAATTCGTGTGTATAAATACATATTTAGTATTTTCAGTAACAAAGTTTTTATTTAACTAATAATACGAGGGTTTCTCGATAAGTTTCCGGAATGTGGCTTCCGATATTTTTGTTGTAAAATTTGCCATTTTTATAACCCTTATATTAACTTGCTTTGGGTGAACTATATAAATATATATATATATATATATATATATATACTCAAATCAGCGGCGAGCTTTTTCATACACTTCCACATGAGCTAGAGAGCTGAAATTTGGAACACTGATAGAACTCCGGTGACAACATTCTATTAAATTTTGGGGTCCATCAGAGTCGTAGGGGGCCGTGGGGGACTCAAACCCCTTTTTTTTTAAACATGGCGTAACTTCCGATTCCTTCAAGCTACAATGATGAAATTGGTAGGTGAGTTCTTATTGACAAAATGATTTTTTATACCCTTTGGAAAGGGGTGTGGGGGAAAAAGGGAGCGGGATGGAGCCAATTTAAGTTCTAACTTTCGTATTTTGTAAGCTACAAGGTGGAAATTTTGTACTTAGGTTCGCATTCGGGAAAAAGAGTAGAAAAGAGGGAAAAAAAAAATCTGCAATGATATTCGGAGGAAAGTACCCAAAAACCCTTAATTTTAAATCGAAATTGCTGAAATTAATTTAAAGGAAATTTTTTTTCTGCTTTTTAGTCGGTTAAAGGGTTATATTTTACAAAAACTTGTTTTTTATTTTTTTTTTATTTAGCGTTGTCATCAGATGACAAACAATTTTTTTTTCCTCCAAATGTGTCCAAAGCAAAAAAATTTAGTTGAATTTTGCCATAATTTTTTACTGTTTTAAGTGTAACTTAAGTGCTCGATTGGTGAAGCATCATCTTCACCAAAAAAAGAAATCAACTGAGTTACACTTAAAATCGTCAACCCATAGGAGACATGGGTTGCTCCATTCCGGAAACTTATCGAGCAACCCTCGTAAAAGTAACCAAACAAAAAATATATTCATGCGCAATAAATAGACAAGGACGCACTTGGTGGCAGCTGTGCCACGCCATTTGTGGCACCATTCAATTAATATTCGATGGTTACTAAGTTACATTTTAATCATATTTTTTTTGTGTGGGCAGTGCCATGCCCCATTGTGCAAACCCAACCTTTTATGTCCTATTGCAAATTCCATTACTTAAAAAATTTGACATAAAAGTTTCAAAAAAATCAATAAGGACTTGATGAGCGCTATACGCTTGGCCATGATAATTGCATTAAGAAGCTCGGCCCAAACCCCTCGAGGGTTGCAGTGCCAAACATGTATGTATGTGAGGGCTAGAAAGTCGTATGGGAAGTGTCCCAGTTGGCCAAAAGTTCGTAAACGAAGAAAACAATCGTAAACGCTATTCGCAAACGACACAAATTCAAATCCGATTTTTTTAAATCGAATTTGTCCATCAATTATTATCGATATTTACTCATAACTTACGATGTTTCTTATAACGTTTACGAACAAATTCTCGTAGCTCAGCATTCAAAACGCAATTGAAGAATATAGTTTTTATCAGTCCTTATTCATTAGACGACTGAGCAAAAAAAATGCAATAAAATTCTTATGAATAGAGGTGTAATCACATTAATTACACTCTTTCACGATTCAACATGGCTTACTGGAAAATTTGTTAAAAAAACTATCAAGAAATATCAGTCTGCTGTTCTATTTGTATATTGGACAAAATAAATACATATAATAGTTTCTAATTATTCTTACAAAAATAAACCTTAAGGTGGTTCAGCAGTCCTTTTGTAGAACAGCCAAGTGTATTTAGAATTTGATGAATTATAATTTAAAGCTCGGTATGCAGATGCGGTGGAATTCCGTTTTGGAGAAATGACATATTTTTTATTTTCTGTATAGCGCAATTTTTTTTGACAGTTTTTTTATTGAATTGAATTTAATGAAAATGTGAAAAAATTATTGTGAGTGATTGTGCGACTTATTGAAATGGTTTTCAAAGCAACAAAAAGCCAATTACATTAATTTCGCTGAGCGTGTTGTTAAAAAATCTCTCCATAGTACTCAAAAAGCAACTCATTTTTCGCTTTCTCTGCATACGCTAGCTGGAATGCAATTTTTTTTGTTTTCGACCCTAATGTGACCAAACGTCCCGCTTTTGGCGGGACAGTCCCGCTTTCAAGCACTTTGTCCCGCTGTCCCCAAGGAATAGCTGGGGACACTCAAATGTCCCGCTTTAGACCGCTTCATATTCACTCAGGGAAAAAAAACATAGTAAAATCAAGTACGATCGTATTTACTTCTTCATTTTTTCAACTTAATGGAAACAACTTTGAAATAAAGAGAAAAATACTTAAATTATTGTCAACGTTGAAACAAAGTTGCAAAGTTGAAATGAAGTGAAAAATACTTAAAATAACTGTTGTCAACGTTGAAACAAAGATGAACGATTTTAAATCAAGGTCTGGCAAACTCAATATAAATTGGAAAATTTTTGAAATAATCAGAAAACAACTTTGAAATAAGTATGTTTATTTTTGAATTTAAGTTTTAAATTGAAAACAAGTTTGTTCGTAGTTGTTTCTAAAATTTCCAACTTTACCAGACTTTCATTAACGTTTCTACTTGTTTTAAGGTGGTTATTTTTGATTTTAGGTTGTTATTTCTCTGGGTACACAATTTGAAAAAAACGCACTTTGCAAAATAATCTTTTTTGATAAATAAAACTCCTGAATTTTCACATCGATTAAGTGTTGGCATCGGCTGGATGTCGGCATGTCATGATTTCGGGGCTATCTACTCAACGATAATAGAATAGTGACGCTTTAGGTGTAAGGGTCGTGTGGGTCTTCATAGATTTCAAGCGTGTGTGTACTTGTATTTGTACTTTGTTTTACGATTCTAGATCTGATCGAATATTTTCGTAATTTTGTAATTCTCCGTGGGAATGTGTGTTTCTTATACAAAATGCGGCTCTAAACGATTTGTCGCAGAGTTTTCGACCGCAGTCGAAAATTTCAGATTTTGTGAACATACCTCTGATTTTTTCATACAAAAATTTTAACTTTATTAAGAATTTTAAGAATTAATTTTTGTATGAAAAAAATCCGAGGCCAATTCACAAAATCTGATTTATAGGAAAAACTGTTGATCGGAGAGAAAAAATTACTAAGAGGTATTTTGTAGAGCCTTTTCCATACGATTTATTTCGTTTCTCGACCAGAGGAATCAACTGGCGGAAATTTATTGTCTTGTTCAGGGACACCCTGTATATATATATACATATATAGTCCACCCAAAGCAAGTTAATATAATATAAAAAATTTGTCCCGCTTTCGCACAAAAAAAGAATGGTCACCTTAGGTATAACCCTTAAGGCCCAATTAATCCAGACGTAAAATCGTAAAATCGCTGCGCAGCAAACAGCTGCCTTACCCGAACTCCATACAAACGATTACTCGAGCGTCTGCAAACGTAACCGTAAACGCGGAAATCTGCACCGATTTAATTTTTTTCGAAAGTGTGTTGCCACGCTACAATTTTACTCAAACTAAAAAAAATTTTTTAAATTGTTAACATTTTTTAGAAAAACAAATATAGAATCAAAATTTGTTGAATAATACAAAATACAAACCGAAAATTTAAATGTAAAAATTCTTCTTCTGCAGATAGAGATATCCGGCAACACTGTTGGTAAAGCTTTGCTGACAAAGTGGGTTGCCAATGTACATCAATTTTACTAAAACTAAAATCGACAATTAAAAAGCAATTAAAATTGCTAAAACTTTTTAGAAAAACCAATATAAAATCAAAAACTGTCGCAATTAAAACTATTCTGCATAAATAATTGGCTAAATATTACAAAATATAGCCCCAAAAAAGTGAAATGTAGGAATTGTTATTCTACGAATAGACATAGGCAGCACTGTTGATAAATAAACCAAAGGCACAAACAGCTGTTTTCTGCGATGGCTTAGGTTTGCAGACTGTAGAGTAATCGCTGAAATTGTACGTTTACGCTGAGTTTACGAAAATACGTTTACGTCTGGACTAATTGGGCCTTTACAGCCAGGAACTTTACACCACATTCGTTTCTCAACCCATTCTCACATTAACCACTGTGAACGCGCGTGCTCGAATTCGAAATTCAAATGACAACTGAATTGCAATGCTACTACTCAACAATTTTAGTTTGAATATCAACATTTGTAGATTCGTTGGCATTTAAAATCGACGATCCATAACGATCCCATATATTTGGATAGTTTTTTAAGGGGACTTTTCTGGTATGTGTCAGCTCTGTAAGTATCGCAGAAGCCAGCGGCTTGTGCTGTTTGTGTTTGTTTTGTTTATTTATCAACAGTGCTGCCGTATATCTCTATTCGTAGAAGAACAATTCCTACATTTAACTACTTGGGGTTATATTTTGTAATATGCGACCAATTCATTATACAGAATAGTTTTTATTTTGAAAATTTTTCATTTTATATTAATTTTTCCAAATAATGTTGACAATTTTAGTTTATTATTTTAGTTTGAGTAAATTGTAGCACTGTGGCAACCCACTTTGTCAACAAAGCAAACCACTGACACGATTTTATGTAAAAAAAATCTACGCAGGTTTTTACGTTTGCAGACGTTCGACTAAGTGAGTAATTAGGACTTTACAGTGGTTTGTGGAAAAGTATATTGGACGATGAATTTGGAGTAGTTAAAAATAGCCAGGAGTGGTTAAGCATGCACCGATTTACGTCAGAGCGTTATGCTCACACTCCAAACGTAGTATTAGTTTTGGCAAATTTTTGATTACGCTTGGCCACTAATACCAACAGCCATTGCAGGTGCAGTGCTATTTATATGTGGTTTTGGGACCTCCAACTATGTGAAAAGTATTTTCTAAAATTTCTAATCGAATACCATAGTACCATAGTAAATATTTAAAAAAAGCTTGAAAATTTTTGCTCGTTTTGTCGTTTTGTATGGTAGCCTAGTTTTTGTCGTTCTAGGCAACCGATCGAATTGTAAAATTTAAATATTTTTGTAGGCCCTCGATTGTTTTTTTTTTGTTTTTTTACAATATTAAAAATTGCATTCGTAGAATTCGTGGACAATTTTTTACACCTAAAAGTTGTTCCCAGGAACCGTGTACACCTATTGATAGAAAAGGTACCAGTTTATTTACCAAACAAACCCAAAACGTATGCAAGCCCGAGACCTATCAGAAAAGAAGTAGATTTTGGAATTTCTTTAGGAGAAATAGTAACTTTTACCGATGTCGAGTCATACATATATTAAGGACCGATTTAAGAGCTCATTTAACCTTAATTTTGTTTCAGTATCACCGGATCGTATTCAGATTTGACATGTAAAGGGCGCATTTCGGAAAACAGTGAAATTATCGTAAGCTCCAAAAAAACTAAATTGTACGGAGGAAGGGTATTTAAACTTTTTTGTCTTTATAAATTCTTTAAGATGGCTTAAGATTTTGAAAAAAAATGTTACTTACGTTCATTTTGCGGATAAGGCTCGGTATGTTTATTTGCATACATGTTATTGCATACATACTGTTACTGTAACGCGTTTACACTACGTTAACATATAGAGATTATGTCAAAAAGATTATCGAAATAAATCTACCCGTTTACACAGTGAGATTAACAAGCGAAGAGATTAATTTTGATAAATGGTTTGCATATTTGTTTTGCTCTTTTATTTTTTCAATATCACTCTTACACTCATCACCCTTCGTTTTTGTTTTCTTTCATTTGACGTTTCTTTTGCAATGTTTGTGAAACAGAGTTGAACAGAAAATTCGCACAAATATTTCTAAATTTTTTTAATCGCGCATTTTGCAAGAATTTTTTTAGTACTATTACTATGTTGCTCAAATATTTTGATTACCATTATATTAATGTTGATTATCATTATTGTAATAAACTATCTTCATGCAATAACTAATATGATTTCGTATTTTTTTGAATTGCTGATTTTAGAGCTACTGCTGATTCTTATTACTATTACTTCTGCTAATTCATTTTCAAGTAGCAGAAGCAAGGCATAAGCTTTTACTGATAAATTTTTGAATTGCAATTGCGCAGTAAAATTAAATTTATAAAATTTAAAAGTAGTTCAGCTCAAAACAGTGTTTTTTTTCTTGCTTATGGTATTTTGATTGCATAATAAGCCCTGCATTGGACACAATAATTATTCATAGACATGATTTTCATGTACGGTGGTTCGCAGACACATTTCATAATTGGTATCAATGTAGAGGTCTATTCCATTCCTTTCGAATGAGTAGCAGAACTCCTTAATCCGTTAAGTACACTTCGAGAAAATCCTGTTTAAAAATCTACTTTTCAAACTTTTTTTCTGGGGGCTTTACTTTTTTTTGGAATGCAGAAAGTTGCGCTGTTCAAAAATTTCCCTGAATTTTGAGAATTTTTCGAAAAGTAATTTTTAGCTAAAAATTACACTTTTCTCAAAATTTACGGGAATTTTTTATCACAAAATTTTCTTCTGCAAAGTTGCTTGTTATGTTTTTTAAAGAACTATTCCGAATACGGAAAAGGCAAAAAAGGTCATAAAATGCGTGGAATACTATCCACGATTGCCGTGTTTCACTAAAGCTTGGTTAGTCAACTTATATCTAACCTTAAAAAAGCAAAATGGAAAAATTCCTCCTCACATAGTTCGAAATTCCCCACAAAATGTGTATTTCCCCACCATCTGGTATCCCTGAACTTTAGAGCGCCGCCCCTTAAAACTATTGGACTGATGTAAAAAAAAAATACCACAAAAAATTGGGTCGATCGGTCAACGTGAAGACATGGCACATCGTACCTGAAAAATCCCTCAGTTGTATGGGGGAGTCAAAAATCAAACTCAAACTTTTGAAAAGCTTTATTTGCAGTATCGTGTTGACCCCTTAATGACCTTTTTTTGGATTTTTTTAAGATTCGAATTTGTATGGCTAAAGACTACGATACTGCAAATAAATGAGTGTTTTTTGTAAGCACGATGCAATCGAAAAAAAATCTGCAAGCACAGGATTA
The DNA here is from genome assembly GCA_951394025.1 of Heteromyza rotundicornis. Taxonomy (NCBI): domain Eukaryota; kingdom Metazoa; phylum Arthropoda; class Insecta; order Diptera; family Heleomyzidae; genus Heteromyza; species Heteromyza rotundicornis. The sequence continues at coordinate 6,617,792 of OX596014.1, read as the reverse complement.
AATGTAAATTAAAACTTCGTACCGAAAATCAAGATTTTCACCTTTCGAAAATAAAAAAAAGTGTGCCACTCGATTCTTTGCACAAAGGTGATGTTTTAAAAAAATATTAAAATTTTTTGGGTACTTTATTCCAATTGATCTAAACGAAAAATCTGTTGTACTAATAATTAATAGGGAATTCGATTAACTTTACATTCGTAAAAGAAACTATAAAATTAGACATTTGAAAAGGTGTGTATATATATTACATGAATACATAACACTGTTAAGAAGAGTACCCTTGTCTCCCAGTTTTTCTAGATCAATTCTTAAAACCGTTTAGATCGCATTTATGCATTTTGCATATTTCTCATGTACACACAAATTTTACAAAAATACAGTTTTGATTGGATATTAAACATGCATTTGATAGGAGAAAAACATACCTTTAAAGAACATGTAAACTTTTTACAATCGGATGTAAACTCATCACGCTAGACTAGAAACAATTCAGAAATTTGAATTTTTTTTTCATTATTTTTACTTTAACAAATTTGTTGGTAAAAAAAATTGAAAATTTCTGAACTGTTTCTAGTCTAGCGGAGGTGATGCTGATCAAGAATATATATACTTTTCCATACCGGACACGCCTCCTTATGGGCGTTACAAACGGTGTGACAAAAACAATATACCCTTGGACACTAGTGTGGTATAATGATCCAAAGAAAAGTAGAATTGGGAAAACATAGAAATAGAATAGTAATGGAATGGTATTGAAACAAAATGAAAATTATTGAATTTCACTCAATATATGTGTGAAATTTCAGCCCTCAAAGTGCACTGGTTGCTTCAGGAGAGCTTACTTTCCACAGTCCACACGCCCACATTTCGAATTACCACGCCCCCTTTTGGAAAAATCCAAAATATCGCTCTGGAATCTCTAGCCATGGTCTCACATAATAGTTATGCCCAATTGCAGATTCGTAGGCCCCCTGGTGGATTCAGAAGAGCTACTATATCTGATACACCCATTTTTCAAAACTGCCACGCCCCCTAATGGAAAATCAAAAATCCGACTCGAGAGTCTCAAGCCATGGGTACATAAGACATAGGTCCACTGGTGTCCTCTGGAAGGTGAGGACAGGCATCCGAACATCTGGACAGACAAACAATGGGATTTTACATATAGCGATGATTATCGTAAAATTACACTGTGTGCCGAATTTTCCAAAATGCTCTTCTCCATAGCTGGAATTTTGATTTCACATAGATTTTGGGGTCCTGATCACAATGGCATTATTGGTTGGTTTTTGTCCTACTCATCGAGCTCAAAAGTTATTGGCAAGAAACCAAAAATCCAACATTTGTGATGCATAACTTTTTAAATCGAATTTAAAACTTGTTTCTCGCATTTAAAGGTAACATGAGTAAACAATATTCAATAGTTGAGACAATTCTAACTAAAAAATACTCAAATTACGCCCTAAAATAGTAACTCAGCCAAGCTTCAATATCGTGGTAACTAAAAGTGCTCCTAAGTAAAATTTATTTTTTAACTTTTTGCTTTGAAAAGTGTATAGAGCTCATAATTTCCATACCAAAGAATTTTAAGTTCGTAAATTAGAAAAATGCATATAACTTTAATTAATTTTAAGTGCATCAAAAATGCATTTCTTGCATTTTTTTCCAATAACTTTTGAACTTGATGAGAGGGACAAAAACCAATGATGCCATTGTGATCTGGACTCCAAAATCTATCAGTTCGCAATGCGATGGAGAAATTTCGCGGCACACAATGTTATCATATAATATTTGCACATATTTGAAGGTTATTTAACCTTCGGACTGAAAAATTCGATTATTAGTTATTTTTTAATTTTCGCATAACTAAAATATTGCCCGATTTTATGAAAAGAGTTTTCCCTCGGTATTATATTTAGTTTTATGTCTATGACCTATGACATTTTCATAAGTCGCAGCAGTCTTGTGTAGCAGAAAATACTCCGCATGTTTTCATATATTTTAGGAAATTTAGTATGCTTTTGATATTATTACTCTAGTTTACAGTAAAGTGTCACTTCTTGTGTAAAAACCCACGCGGAACCCGAAAATGAAGTCGAAAAATCTTAAGTAGAACAGTTTTGGAGATATTGCACAATTTAAATATTCTGCATTTTGAAAAACTTTATTACAAATTGCGCATTAGCTTTTACATAGGAAATTATTATCAAAAGTCGAGGAAACGAAATGTTTCATTATCTGTAAACTAGTGTTATTAACAATCGTTAGGGTCGTCAGATTTTAAATTGGGGAAAATAGTATAATAAGTACAAAAAACAGTAAAAGTCGAAAAAAATTATACTTTATTATTATTCACTTTTCACATTTTAATTAAAACCATTAAAAAATAACTTAAAAACACTATATAAACATAAATATAAAATCAAATAAAGTTAAAATTACTAAAATACAATACGCCAGAAACAGGGTGCGACACATAATGCATGCTGTAGGTTTAGTCAAATAAAAAACAAGTGAGTAAGTTTCAGACGGCCAAAGCCGACTTATATATACCCTACACCTACTGAACCATATTGGATCTGTCCTCTTGAATTTAGAATTTGGACATCAAGTTCGAGACCCCAAAAACCGGCCTACAAAAAATTGCACACTATTTACATATTACATCCGATATTATTAAAGATTCCGCAAATTTTTATTAACCAACAACTTCGAGACCAAAAAAGGATAAATCAAAATTTTGGGGCCCCTAACTTTCTTCTAGCTCCTGCAATCGTGTTTACAAGGACGGACAGACAGACAGACAGACGGACTGACAGACGGATATGGCTACATAAACTCAGGAGGTGACAGTGATCAAGAATATATATAGTTTTCCATACATATCACGTCTCCTTCTTGGTGTTACAAACATCAGCCCAAAGTGAAGATGGCCTTTGGCTTGGTTCTTACTTTTCGAAATTGAACAAGTGCACCCCCGCAGTTTGTTCCGTTATCTGAGAAGACCTAACTTTATAATTTTCAGTAAAAAATATTGATTTTTAGGCGAAGGCTTAACCCAAAAGTTAGGAAAATCGGGCCAGTACAAAATCAGAAAAATATTTGCAAAAAAATAAAGTTTTCATTTTGGGCGGTCGCCTCCCCCAGACCAATAAACCATAATTTTGGTTTTTAAAGCCTTAAAAAAATAACATTTAAAAAAAAAAATTTTTAAATAAGCGTCAGAATAAAATAAAATTTTTGATTAAAAATTCCTCTGAATTTTGAGAATTTTTTGAAAAGCTAAATTTTGGGCTAAAATGGCAAAATGTTATCATTTTGATTGTATAGCCCCCTGGAAAAAAGTTCGAAACGTGTCCCAAACTTCAACAGGCATTTTCTCGATAGGTACCTAACGGATTAATGTATCCTTGTACCCATTAAAACGGGCTCCAGGAGACTTGTCCAATGCTACCCAAGTTAATATTCTTAAAATTTTGGAAGTCATTCAAAATGACTAAAGTAGGCTGTCCCTAATTATCTGCCGCCACTGTATATCAGTAGGGCTTGACCGCCTGAAACTTAATCACTTGTTTACAAAAAGTTCACTTTCCAAATTATTTAATAATAGTTTCTCTCTTTTCTCCAAAATGAAAACATGAGGTGAGTTTTATACGATTTCAGAAAAAGTTTTCACCGAAACAAAGCCATCAAAAAGTAAATTCATATCAATGTTTTAAACAATATTTTAGCTAGCTGTATTCAGAGTGATTTCAGCTAAAAAAAATGTTTATAAAAATCGCTGGATTAACACAAACAAATAAAAAATATTAAAAAACAGTACAAAAGGTCGTACATTTATAAAAACACAGTACTTTTGCGTACTGATATAAGTGTTTGTACTACAACAGTACTTCCATTAATAAAAATAGTACTTCTGGCATCCCTAACAATCGTTAAGACAAAATAATAGATTTTGATAAATAATGCATTTAAAAATTCGTATGCATTAAAGGATTGTATCAAATTGAATATTTGTATGTATAACTCTTTTTCTTTTTATATTCATATAAACTGTATTTAAAAAAAATGAACCATTCTCAAAATGTTTAAATTTGAACCAAAAATAAAACAAAGCGTTTTAAAAAAATAAATGTATTAATATATTATATTATATTTAAATGATAAAAAAATTTTATATTTATAAATTATTAAAGATTATGCAATATGAAATTGCAATAAACCTTACAACCAAAAAATTTGTAGGCAGAAGAACCTTCTAAGCCTTTTTGAAAACCTAAATTAACAAAACGGTAGGAATTCAATGAACAGAATAGGGTCAATTTGTTATTAAAGTAAAATGTTTTTGTTTTTATTGATGATATATCTAATAATTTTTCCTGAAAATAGTAATTGTTCTCTGATACAGTAATGAGAAGTAATGTTTTTGAAGAATCCTATTGTGAAACAGAACACTCTGTGTGACCAGGAATGAAAAAGTTCGATTAGTAGCAAAAACGTCGTAAAAAAAATATAAACAGTGAAACACTTTATTTTAACTTTAGTTTTATAAGCTGTCACAAATAGAATTGATGATGCTGCCGCTCACGAAATGTGTTTCTTCATTCCAGGTGACATAAACATAATAAAGCTTCTTTTTTTAAATAGAGAAAAAATAAAACATATTGTTTTAAAACCAAAAACAAACCAAAATTATTTTTCTATTTATTTATTTTATTTATACATATTTATATAGTTATTAGTATTATCATGTAACAATCATATAAACCAAATATATATATAAAAGTATTAAAATCGAAATTTGTATTTTTGTCTATTTGCATTAAATGGCTCGGGGAAATAAACTGCTATCCCACAAAAAATTCGTTTGAAGATAATCGACCAAAAAAAAAAAATAACTAAAACAAGTGATTAAAATTTGGTCGGTCAAAGCCGACCAGGGACGTAGTCAGGAAGGAGGTTTGGGGTGTTTGAAACAACCCCCCCCCCCCCCACCGGAATCTATGAAGTAATAGAAACATTTATGGAATTGCTATGAAATTTAACAGCATTTAAGATGAAATCGGTGACGTACCCATGAAGGGGAGGGGTGTTTGGAGAGCTTTAGGGTTCCGAACCCCAACGAAATACATGAACACAATACGTCGATTTTAGAATAAATCTTTTTTCATATACTTACTTTCAAAATTTTTTTTAATCCACTTTTTTTTTATTAAAACTTAAAGGATTTTGAAAAAACGATCTATGGTTGATCTTAATTTTGTTAGCATTTTCTAGTTTTTTTCTTCAGTATTACTAAAGAAACATTTTAATAAAACCACCCCCCGAAATTTTTTCCAGGTTACGTCCCTAGGTAGGGTTACCAGACGTACTCGTTTGAAGAGTACAGTACTCTTTTTTAGGCCCTCCTCTTTTTTACTCTCACTTTTTTCCCGAATGTACTATTAAGTACTCTTTTTTTTATTTCTGGGACTTTATCATATAACAGCTGAATATATCGGCTCAGTAAGGAATCCATTTTTAGTATTCGTCAGAATTAAAATGAAAACCTTCAAATATTAAGTTTTTTTGTATGAAGCATCTTTCATCACATTGCATTCCAAAAGTTACCAAAATTCTTAAAAGCTAGGAATAAAAAAAATGAGTATGAGAACTACAACTTTTTTAACCGAAATATTAAAAACAATTTTGAACGTCTTTATCGAAAACAATCCAAATAAGTATCTAAATTTTTCAATTTCGTGAGGTATAAAATATTGTGTTATACTTATTATCCGCTTAATTCGTAGGTCACTTATAATTTTAATTTTTAATCGGTTTTACAAAATATTAAATTAATTTTGTTAGGTGTTTTGTAGGTACGAAAAAAAAACTTTTTGGTTAAATCATTGTATTTTGTTACTTATATAAACACTAAAAACTATTTTTTTTAATTTTTGAAAAAAAAAATTGTTTTTTTCAAAATTGTACCAAAGGCTGGATTTCGGAACTTTATTAAAGACATTTTTTTCTATTTTTTTTTTTGTCTTTTTAAAAATATGTGGGTTAAAACCGAAGAGTTTGGGACCCCCTGAAACTCTGTACTCTTTTTTACTCAAGAGAATCTGGTAACCCTATCCCTAGGTTATATATTTATAGTTTCCTCAAATTTTATTATGTAGATATTGGTATCAAGGAAAACTTCAAACCAATACATTCCGTGAATTTTGAGAATTTTTCTATAAATTGGGTTTTTGGTACATTTGTATGAAAATTATCAAATTGCTTGTCATTTCGTCATTAAACACTAAAAAAAACAATAAACGTGAAATAAATATCGCAAAAAATGGGAATAAAACATTCCCCAAAAAAATCGAACGCGTCTCTCACACCGAATTCGGCTTCCCGCTCACAAGAAAGCGAAACAGATGAAGAAAGTGCGAAAATGTTGGAACAACAAGAAAGTGCGAGAGCCGCGAAAAAAATACGTGTCCCCGCTTGCTCCCAATAGCGATGACTACCCCCGTCCATCATCTCAAAATGCAACGCTTTCAAAGCACACTGTATCGTTAGTGTTGCCAACTACTCCCGTTCAACAACTTAAACACGGTGGATCTCTCACGCCTGTTCTCTCATGAAGTAAAGAATGTGCAACTCCCAACACACACACAGGCAACTCTGTTTCGCCTTTTGTTCTCGAAATTCTATTTCAACACTACATGCAATTTCCCCTTTGCGTTACTCCCGATAAATTAAAAACAACAAAACAGAGTAGCTCTATCTCTAGAGAGCATGAAATAAAAGCAACGGCAGCGCAGACAGGCATTGACGCCTACTTCAAACGAAGAGGTTCTCCTCCCGGAAATATGAATTCCTCAAAAATGCAAAAGACTAATCCCAAAAAGTCTATTGAGCTAGGGCAAAACCGATTTCCCATTCTTGCCGAAACAACGATTTCCGATCCGATTCCGAAAGTTCAAAAACCACCACCAATTTACTTACATGAAAGAAACTCAAATCCCCTAATAAAAATAATTTCCCAAATCATTGGTGACCACACATTTCATGTAATCCCTATTCTTAAGGGAAGAATTCATGAGACTAAAATTCAAATCTATAGCGACGCAAATTATAGAAAAATTATCGAATCCTTCGATAATTCAAAAAAGAGCTATTTAAAACTGTAAAAAGGAGCCAATTGACTATAGAATCTTCTCTAGATCTCTCATCAGACCATACGCCTACTATTATAACAATAATGTACGCGCCAAGTTCTGAGGTCAATTCACCCGATAAACAGACCAGTAAACTCACAAGCTGGCTGAAATATCGGCAGTATATAAGCTCCCACATTAACCCAAATGTGTCACTAAAAACGAAAGGTGAAATAAACACAGCTGTTAGTAATTTCACACTCTTGCTTTTCCAATGATAAAAGAACTGCCATCAGTTGCAATAAGCCATTTATTGCACATATTTAACGCAATCCTTAGGACATGTCACTAACCAGATGATTGGAAAATTTCTCAAGTTACAATGATTCCCAAACCTGGAAAAAATCCCAACACTGTGACCTCATAGCGCCCCATAAGTTTTCTCTCTGTGTTATCGACACTCTTCGAAAAACTACTAATAAAATTGATTTTACCCGAAATTACAGAAAAACGAGTGATTCCCGTTCACCAGTTTGGCTTCCGCGAGAAACATGGCGCTATCGAACAAGTGCATCATATTGTAGACTAAATAAAAAGCACTTTTGAAAAGAAACAGTAGTGCTCCGCTGTTTTCCTCGATATCACCCAAGTCTTCGATAATGTCTGGCAGAAGGACTTATTTACAAATTACAGCTTTCTGCTAATATGCACTGCCTACTTAAAAATTATCTCACGAATAGAAAATTTGTAGTAAAATATAAAAGCTTTGTCTCCCGAAAATACGATATCCTGGCCTTAGTACCACAAATTGTGTCCTCGGCTGTGCGAACAATCGCCCAACAATCGCCCAAAAAATTGTACCAACCTTTTTGGGCGATTGTTCATTTTTGATTTGGGTGTTTTTATATTTTTTTTTTGGGCGATTGTTTATAATGAACAATTGCCCTAAAATCAACAAATTAAAAATTGTTCATTTTTTGATTTTGTCGAAATCCAGCTTTTGAGTAGGTACTAAGTAAGGCATTCAATCCCGAAGTGTTTTTGAAAATCCCGGGATTTCGGGATTTGAAATTACAATCCCGGGATCCCGGGATTTATTCGGGATTTTCGGGATTAAATAAAAAACTGTTGCAACAATATTTTAAGCTTAATTTTATTTTAATTCAACGTAGAAATACTATTTAATAAATATTGCATTAAACAAAACAAAATTTAAAATAAATAAAACCAAAAGTTATTAGTTTTAAATTACTCTGATCGAACGAGTTTGATATTTTATGTGTTAAATTGAGTTGCTTTATTATTTTTTTTGCCACGCTGTCACAAAATAATTTTATTAATTATATCTACCCTTTTGTCGAATAAAAAAAATTGTTTCAATTTGAAAAAATTTTATTCAGATCGACAAAAATGTTTTGTTTACTGTTATTGACAAAAATTGTCTTAATTTTTTGTGTGTGTAGCACTAAGTCTACGAAAGTGAGGTTTTTGTGTTTTCCAATCAGATTGAAAGTAAACGCATTGCAGTTTTTTGTGGAAAAGCGTCGAAAATATCTTAAACAATGCATAAAAAATCAATTTTTTGAATCCCGGGATTCCGGACTCAAAATCCCGGGTTTCCGGGATGAATGCCTTGAATGCCTTAGTACTAAGGCATTCAATCCCGAAGTGTTTTTGAAAATAACGGGATTTGGAATTACAATCCCGGGATCCCGGGATTTGTTCGGGATTTTCGGAATTTCCCAATTAAATACAATAATTAATATAAAGTTAAAGAAAAAACTGTTGCGAAAATATTTTAAGCTTAATTTTATTTTAATTCAACGTAGAAATAATATTTAATAAATATTGCATTAAACAAAATTTAAAATAAATAAAGTTAAAAAAAAGATATTAATTTTAAATTAAGAACAAGTTTGATATTTTATTTGTTAAATTGAGTTGTTTCATTATTTATTTTGCCACGCTGTCACAAAATAATTTTATTAAGGTATAAAAAAACAGAGTAAAAAACAAGTTTTTTAAAATATAACCCTTTAACCGACTAAAAAGCAGAAAATAAATTTTCTTTAAATTCATTTCAGCAATTTCGATTTAAAATTAAGAAAATTGGAAACGTATTTGTTTTAAAACTCCAATTAGAGTTTTGGGACGTGCTTTGCGTTATAGACTTAGATTTTGTTTGAATGTTGCGTTTGAATGTTGTTGGCTTATCAATCCATTTTGTGAAACTCATCCCATCCTTTTTGAAGACATCATTAGAGGAGACGCGAAATAGCCATTCGTATTTAGTAGGAATTTTGAGTTTGAAACTGCAGTGCTTTTTGGATGAAAACTTTTGACAGTCGATTATGGCAATTTTAAAAGTCTTCTGGAAAAAATTTCTCATCCAAAGTATGTCCGAATGTTGTGGAGCGCCTTTAACGAAAAGCGTTGTAAACTGCGTTAGGTTTTCTCTGGACAGTTTGTTTATCCTATTGTCCCATTCAAAAGGTGTCCAAGACGTTCCGAAGCAGTTGATAAGTCTAATAGGGGAGTGTGTGTGGTTAGCCGGAGTCTCCCAAATTTCAGGAGCCGTTGGAGTTACAGCTGGCACGGAGGTTTGAGCCGGTATGTTGGATGTAGTCAAAGGATCCTCAGTTTCCATTGATTCAGCAAGAATTAATTCTTCGTGAATTGTTACGTCTTGAATTGTTGCGTTATGTGGGGATGGTGAGTGGTGAATTACATTGATAATTTCTGACAGTGTGGAACGAGTTGCAGTAAGCTCGTCGCTGATGTCGTTGATTTTGTGAAACAATACTTCCAACAAAGGGTCTGTGTGTGTAGAAGTGGCTGGAGCATTAGAGGGTGATTGAAGGGAAATATCGATACTTGTACGTAACGACTCAAAGTTGGCATTCATTTTTTCGTTTTCCAGGAAAAGTTTTGCTTGCCGGCTATCAAGTGATGTTATGCGTTTTTCAATGTTATCTAATACACTTGCCTTTTCAGGATTTAATTTTGACAACGATGATGTTAGGTTGTCGAACGACCTGGCCATATCATTGAAGCTTTCATCATTTGTCATCGCTTGATTTTTAAGTTTTGAAAGAAGATCATCCTTTTCTTTATTCAGGCTAGCGATGTATCCGACAATGTTGTCATACATACACTTGAGTAGCTGTTCCATACTCTGGCAATCACTGCATATGAAGTGCTTCTCCATGTGCGTGTTGTACCAGTCTCTAGGAGCATCCATGCAAGCACCATGTAGTTTCCTATTGCAGAAAGCTTTGCAGATAACCCATTTCGAGGTATTATCAAAAGCGCAACAATTTGCCAAACTGCACTTGAAATTGAAACTCATTGTGAATCACCCAAAAAATTGTTTCAAAAATTGGGTCAGCCGGGCACGTCGATGACCGATAAAATTGTCGAATTGCACTTTTTAGTTTATTGACTTATTCAGTTTATTGGGACAGCAGCGCACGTCGGTGAACGGTAAAATTGTCCAATTGCACTTTTCAGTTTATTGACTCAAATGGTTTTTTAATTGACGCGAAACAAAATTCATAAATTTCAAATTGCGGTTATTGCACTTTTTCAAGTCGCGGTATTAATTTGTAAATTTATGCGCTCGAAAGAAAACACGTCTTATCAGGTGAAGGTATACTTGTGCAGGTTTTATAGTCGCCAAAAACCCTTAATTTTAAATCAAAATTGCTGAAATGAATTTGAAGAAAATTTATTTTCTGCTTTTTAGTCGGTTAAAAAACTTGTTTTTTACTCTGTTTTTATTTTCCTCTTTTTTTTTTTTTTTTTTTAAATTTTTTTTCTCCCCCCTTTTTCCCCTTTTTTACTTTTTTTCCCGAATGCGAACCTAAGTAAAAAATTTCAGCCTTGTAGCTTACAAAATACGAAAGTTAGGTCTTTAAATTGGCTCCATCCCGCTCCCCTTTGCCCCCACACCCCCCTTTCCAAAGGGTAAAAAATTTCATTTTGTCAATAAGAACTCACCTACAAAAAAAAACATTGTAGCTTGAAGGAATTGGAAGTTATGCCATGTTTAAAAAAAAAATGTTTGAGTCTCCCCACGGCCCCCTACGCCTCTGATGGACCGGAGTTCTATCAGTGTTCCAAATTTCAGCGCTCTAGCTCATGTGGAAGTGTATGAAAAAGCTCGCCGCAGATTTGAGCAAGTTAATATAAGGGTTATAAAAATAGATATACTTTTTATCGAATAAAAAAAATTGTTTCAATTTGGATAAATTGACAAAAATTGTCTTAAATTTTTGTGTGTGTAGCACTAAGTCTACAAAAGTGAGCTTTTTGTGTTTACCAATTAGATTGAAAGTAAACGCACTGCAGTATTTTTGTGGAATCCCGGGATCCCGAATCGCGGGATTTCGGGATTCGGGATCCCGGGATTGAATGCCTTAGTAGGTACACTACAAAAATGTTCATTCATAAATCAACAATAAAATTACAACAACAAAAGTATTATAAATCGAGAGATTTTTTATACAATTTTTCATAATAACGACACACCAAAAAAAGGTGTACAAATACGGTTTTTGTATTAGCTAAACACACATCCTTTTAAACTTGAAAAATTTTAACAAAAAATCGCGCGATAACATTATAACATTAATGCAATAAACATTACACCATTACAACAACAATACAACAACATTTCGTTGTAGTTGTAGCATTATTGTAATTAGAATTTTAAATCACAAAAGTTCCGTATTTTTGCTTACATATTTTACAGATTGTGCCAGCTAATTTCTCTGTTTTCAAAAAACAGTCAAGAGCTACATCTGAAGTAGAAGGATACAATGGTGTTTTAGGACAAACAATTTCAAAAAATGGAAATTTTTTAAATTCGTCTAATCCATTCTCTAAGAATTCTCTAAGAGCAGAAGCTTCCAGATTCTTTGAAATATTAAAATCTAAAATGTTTTCTTATTAATTATATATTATTTTCGTTTATCTTGAGAAATACGAAAATGGGCAAAATCGGATAAGAACCACGCCTACCTCCCATACAAAATGGCCGCTAAATTTGTATTATTTTCGTTTATCTTGAGAAATACTGAACTGATTTGGATGCGGTTTTTTGCATTGGGTTGGAAATGAGGTCGGGAACGAAATGGGAATGAAACCGGAACGAAATGAAATTGGACCGGAACAAAATGGAATTGGAACAAAATTTTTAAATGGATCAGGATGATAAAATATTGGAAAATTATCGATAAATATTGGAAAATTATAGATAAATATTGGAAAATTATAGATAAAATTATCGAAAAATCATTCAAAAGGAAAACTTTCGAATTTTTTAAAACATTAAAATTGGAAACAGTTTAATCTTTTCTAATACATATAAAATGGATTTTTTTATTGATAGAATTTCTTTGAAATGTATGCATTCTGATTTTTGCAAAATTAATGTCGACAAAATATCGTGATAAAATTATGGAATAATGAAAAAAAACTATTTTTTAGCCAAAAGTTAATTAAAAAAAAAATAGTAACATGCAGGTGATTTTGAAATAATTTAGATTTAAAAAATTCTAAATTTTTTCAGATATTTTAAATAACACTTCAGGTATTGGCCAAACCATTACTATTTTAGACAATTCGAGAGATTTCCTTTTGAATGATACCAACAATTTAATACCAACAATATAAATATGCATAAAATTTAAAATTTTCAACATTTTCTGCGTTTATGCTCCTTTGTCTCAGAAACTAAAAGATATACGATAATTTGATGTTCCACAATATTGTATAAAAGGCAATTTTCATCTGTGCAATCTAATGATCCGACCAAAAGTTATGGTATCAAATATACCTATAAGCTTGGTATGCAGATGCGACAAAATTCCGTTTTGGAGAATTGACATATATTTTGTTTTGTGTAGAGCGAAATATTTTTTGACATTTAAATTTTTGAATTTTGTAAATAAAGTTTAATGAAAATGTGAAAAATTTATTGTGTGTGATTGTGCGGCTAATATAAATGGTTTTCGAAGCAACATAAAGGTCATTCCATTAATTTCGCTGTGCGGGTTGTCAAGAAATTTCTCCAAAGTACTCAAAAAAGCAACTCTTTTTCAGCTTCCTCTGCATATTCTAGTCGGAATGGAAATTTTGTTTGTTTTTCGCTTCGTTTTTTTTTATATAGGTTTGCATATGGGAACGGAATTTTTTCCCATCTGCATACCGAGCTATAGCTCAAACTATTTTCCAGGGCTATACAATTTTGTTTTGGATACAAAAAGTTGTACCATTGTGAAGCACACTACTTTGCAAAAAAAAGTGAAGTAATAAATTTTTTTCATGAATTTTGAGAAGTTTTCAAAAAAAATTGTTTTTTGGTAAATTTTTATAGAAATTTCATACAAAGTGATAAACATTGTCGCTTTTTAGCCAAATAACCAAATTTAAAAAAAAAATCCTCAAATTCAGTACAGAATTTAACTACTTAATTTTCTTTTGCAAAAAATCAAATCTCAAAATATTGAACTACAAAAAAAGTAAAACCGTACGAACTAACTGTGGTTAGGGTTGTACTCACGCAATTATGCAAGGAATATTGGAATTAATTAGCAACCTACGATAACAGGTATTTAACGATTCTTAACGTGTATTACAATTATATAATTAGGTGACTGCAGTAAAGGGGATACTTCGCCAGAACGCTTTAAAAAATTTGAGCCTTGTAGTGGCTGAGGAGTCGTTGGTGAAGTTCAATGTGGCTGGCACACATGGGAAAAAACGATTCAGAGATTTCGAAAATCCTTTTTATGTCATTACGGGTAAATAGTAAACAAATAAAAATTTCATATTTCGACCGGAAACATTAGTTTGACAGCACCTGCATATTACAAATTTGATAAATAAAACCTTTAATTTCTCTTTTTAGATGCTGTTGGTGCCAATCCTGATATAGGTGATGTAGAAGCACACGTTAGAAAGGCCATCCATTTGGTCAAAAAGAGCTATTTCAAAAAAAATTTTAAAAAACAAAGTGTTTGAATTCAAATTTAAAATGCTTAAGTTAAAACATTTCTTACTGTAAGTAAGAAAGTAAGTAAGTACGAAAACGTTCTTACATTTAATTAATCATTTATTATGTAATTAATTGATTATGGAATTTTTTAAGTTTTTGTTTCATGTTGAAATGCAGCTACTTAAAGTATTTAAAGAACAAGTGCCTAGTGAATTAAAAATATATAATTCGTATGTGCAGTGAGTCACATAAGAATTTTGCACATTCTTTTCCATTTATAGTGGCTCACAGCCAAATTTTATATTCGCTATTGTTACATAGGAAAGATCTATTTAATTCCATCAAATGAGTACCTGGACCCTTTAATCCGTTAGATACACTTCTAGAAAAATTGTATAACCACCACGGACAAAGTTCGGAAAGTAGGTCCTTTTTCGATTAGGGTTTTCTAGAAGTGTATCTAACGGTTTAAAGGGTCCAGGTACTCATTTGATGGAATTAAATAGACCTTTCCAATGATACCAATAAAATTTGACTTTGAGGTACTGTACATGGAAAAGAATATGCAAAACACTTATGAGAGTCACTGTATAATTTTTGAATTTCAGTTTATTTTTCATATTGAAATATTGAATTTGATTTCCACTTTAAAGGAAATATATGAATAAAAATTTAAATTTTTTGTAAATGTAATTGTTTGGCGTTTCGTTTATTGCTGTAAGTATGCATATTACCGGGACGGCAAGTGGTAATAGTGGAATCTGTACCGCAATAGGTTCGTTTAGAACAGTCCTGGGACAAACCCAATGAAGATAAAAAAGTGGCAATCGACCCCGAGAATAGTTCTCTTGGGCTAGTCCTGCGACAGTACCGAAAAGCCGTATATAGTGGCAATTGACCTTTGCTAAGCTTCGTTAGGTCCGTCCTGGGACAAACCCCAAGTGCCTACATGGTGGCAATTGCCCTTTGCCAAGTTAACTTAGGTCAGTCCTAGGACAGTCTTAAAGTGCCTATATGGTGGCAAATTACCCCCTCCTATGACAACGCAATGTTAAAGTAGCCGGTTACTTTCATATAAAGGTGACATTTTTGGGACCGATCCCTGTCCAAAAGGGATCTTTCACGTGACTGTCCTGGACCGGTTCGTTTTCCCGTAGGGTGGTAACAAACATACACCGATTCTCACCAAAATTTGTATATGTGTTCTAAGGGTCGTGAGTCGTGACATAGGATAGGTTTTGACACTCCCACTTTTACCGTCCACAAGTTAGTAAAAACTGCTACATCTCAGACGTTTTTGATCACAAGAAAATTAAATTTGCCATGAATATACTATAAGACCCCAGCCATAATCTGCGCTACAAATGGCCGGGATTAGACAATGGGGCGTGGCACCGCCCATACAAGTCAATATTTGAAAATGCTGTAATAGCGCTCCCACACAATGTTTGAATGCAGAGATGCAGAAATTTACCTATGCACAATGCGGGTGTGGCGAGAAATTGCCTCAATGCGGATTTTTTTTAACCAATTCCAATATTTCGTTCCGCGAAGAATATAAATAAGAATCATTGAAACAGCATTATAGTTTCGTAATCCTTACCAATTTATTTATATCAATTGCAGTTTTGGAATTGCGGTGTGGCTATTAATATGACATAATAACACATAATTTTATTAAAATTCTTCAAATTCGTTGCAAGAAAAAATCTGAACTACTCCGCACAAAAACTATTTCAATTGTGAAAATTTTGTCTCAGTCAAAACTTATTTTCTGAACTAAAAATGTATCGGGTAATTCGGTTCAAAAAATTTATTTTTTGTCAAATTTATTTTGTAATGTATTTAGGATGGAGAATTCCACACATCACGACAGATACTTAAGAAAATTCTTAAGTAGACTTCGAAGTTAAAATGTGTTCTTAACTTCTTTTTATTTTATATTTTACCACATGTCTTTTGCGTGATAAATGCCAATTCCTTTACTCTCCAAATCTTCGAGCTCGTACACACAAAAAAAAAGTCGGTAGATTTAACCGAAAAAGACGGTTAAAAACGCTCCAACCCCTCTTCGTCGGTTAATCTAACCGATGAGAAATTGTTGATTTACTTTAATGATTTGTTGGTTTACAATTTTTAATTGTAAACATACAGCAAAAATTTGTTTCGGTACATATTTTTTTAGTAAGAAAACCATTTAAATTTGTTGGCTTACAATTTTTAATTGTAAACATACAACAAAAATTTGTTTCGATACATATTTTTTTAATAAGAAAACTTTTTTCGATGAATTAATCATTTGAATCATTTGTAAACAAACCCCAACAACCAAAAAAAAACATATTAAACACAAAAATTATTTCAAAAAAGCAAGGCAATATTAGCTTGAGCGCATAACTGACACAAGCACTTATTTTCCAAAAGTAGTATTACAAGCAAAAAAACTCTGTTTGACTGTGCTCAAGCTGCCTCTATAAGGCACAACATTCATAACACGATTGGGAATTCTTCTTTCTTTGAATCCCAACGATTCAACTGAAGATGCGCGAATGGTAAATTGCACAAATTGGTGAAAATTCAAATTTAACCAACAATTGCTGTAAAAGAACCTAAAATTTCTGTACAACAACAATTTTTTTCGGTTATTTCAAGTATTTTTTTTAACATTTTTTGTCAGTTAAATCTACCGACGAGCTCGGTACAAAAATTTACAATTTTCATACATTTTGAAATGCTGTACGTCAACCACTTTTTTCGGTTAATTTTACCGACCTTTTTTTTCTGTGTAGGTGGTTTTGGTGGTGGTTGAAGTGTTGTGGTGGAGAAGGGTACCGTAATTCGCGCGATAATGCATCTGCAAAAGTTGAACAGGCTTTGGCAACCCTGTCCAACTTGTTTCTAAGTGAATTTTTTGGTGCGATTAGAATAAAAATTTTTAAATAGTTATACCGTGTTAATTATTTTGAAGATCTTTAAAATAAATTAAATAAATTAAATTCTGGCTAAGTGTAATAAGTTTTGTGCAAATAACAATGTTTTGTGCGATATTTCCGTGTATTCCTGTCAGCTAAGTATCATAACAACAAAAGTTGCAAATATTTATACCCCCACACTCACTGTGGCAGGGTATACTAACTTTGTCACAACGTTTGTAATGCCCATAAGGAGGCGTGTCCGGTATGGAAAAGTATATATATTCTTGATCAGCATCACCTCCTGAGTCGATTTAGCGATGTCCGTCTGTCCGTCCGCACGATAGCGGTCGCAGTTTTGGAGATATCGACTTGAAACTTTGGGTACAAGTTTTTCTCGTAAATACTGAGATCAAGTTCGAGAATCAGCCAAATCGGATAAAAACTGGGCGTGGCTCCCATACACCGAAAAAATAGGTAAAAATTTTTTATTGTTGTTTTCGATTGGAAATGTTTAGAAACGTATTTTTGACATGGTCCGATGTTCCGAAGTCACATATATAAGGGTCTAAATGGGGTCTTGAGACCAATTTTTTTTTTGTGGATTCGATTGGAAATTTTTAGAAATGGATTTTGGACATGGTCCGGGCTCCAAAACCACCTATAATTGGCTCAAAATAGGGTCTTGAGAAAACATTTTATGTTCGAGGTACTTCTTCCTACTGTGTGGGGGTATTTCAGCTTCGGTATAGCCGAAGATAGTCCACTCTCTAGTTATACCCCCACACTCACTGTGGCAGGGTATACTAACTTTGTCACAACGTTTGTAACGCCCATAAGGAGGCGTGTCCGGTATGGAAAAGTATATATATTCTTGATCAGTATCACCTCCTGAGTCGATTTAGCGATGTCCGTCTGTCTGTCCGTCCGTCTGTCCGTCTGTCCGTCTGTCCGTCTGTCCGTCTGTCCGTCTGTCCGTCTGTCCGTCTGTCCGTCTGTCCGTCTGTCCGTCTGTCCGTCCGCACGATAGCGGTCGCAGTTTTGGAGATATCGACTTGAAACTTTTTTTACATGTTTTTCTCGTGAATACTGAGATCAAGTTCGAGAATCAGCCAAATCGGACAAAAACTGGGCGTGGCTCCCATACACCGAAAAAAAAGGTAAAAATTTTTCAAGTCTTTTTTATTGTTGTATTCGATTGGAAATGTTTAGAAACGTATTTTTGACATGGTCCGAGGTTCCGAAGCCACATATATAAGGTCTAAATGGGGTCTTGAGACCAATTTTTTTTTTTTGGTGGATTTAATTGGAAATTTTTAGAAATGGATTTTGGACATGGTCCGAGGTTCCGAAGCCACATATATAAGGGTCTAAATGGGGTCTTGAGACCAATTTTTTTTTTTTGGTGGATTTAATTGGAAATTTTTAGAAATGGATTTTGGACAACCACCTATAATTGGCTCAAAATAGGGTCTTGAGACCACATTTTTTTATGATCGAGGTACTTCTTCCTACTGTGTGGGGGTATTTCAACTTCGGTATAGCCGAAGATAGTCCACTCTCTAGTTTTTTTTTGTTTTTGCTTTTACAGTCCATTTTGACATTTCTTGTGTCACTAGCTTTATATAGATTCCACATTCTCAGACAGATCATATTTTCAGAGCATACTTTCAGGCACTTGTTTTAATATAATTTGAAAGTGCCTTTATTTTCCCAGTCAACATTTTATCTTGTTACAATTTACACTTTTTTTATTTTTATACCCCCACACTCACTGTGGCAGGGTATACTAACTTTGTCACAACGTTTGTAACGCCCATAAGGAGGCGTGTCCGGTATGGAAAAGTATATATATTCTTGATCAGTATCACCTCCTGAGTCGATTTAGCGATGTCCGTCTGTCTGTCCGTCCGTCTGTCCGTCTGTCCGTCCGCACGATAGCGGTCGCAGATTTAGAGATATCGACTTGAAACTTTTTTTACATGTTTTTCTCGTGAATACTGAGATCAAGTTTGAGAATCAGCCAAATCGGACAAAAACTGGGCGTGGCTCCCATACACCGAAAAAAAAGGTAAAAATTTTTCAAGTCTTTTTTATTGTTGTATTCGATTGGAAATGTTTAGAAACGTATTTTTGACATGGTCCGAGGTTCCGAAGCCACATATATACGGTCTAAATGGGGTCTTGAGACCAATTTTTTTTTTTGGTGGATTTAATTGGAAATTTTTAGAAATGGATTTTGGACATGGTCCGAGGTTCCGAAGCCACATATATAAAGGTCTAAATGGGGTCCTGAGACCAATTTTTTTTTTTTCGGATTTGATTGAAAATTTTTAGAAATAGATTTTGGACATGGTTTGGGCTCCAAAACCACCTATAATTGGCTCAAAATAGGGTCTTGAGACCACATTTTTTTATGATCGAGGTACTTCTTCCTACTGTGTGGGGGTATTTCAACTTCGGTATAGCCGAAGATAGTCCACTCTCTAGTTTTTTTATAAATTTCGCATTTAAATATAGTTTGCTCTTTCCGTAAGTGTGCCATTAAAGTCGATAACGAACGCATGGTCTCTTGTTGGCTATGCGATGGTTTTTATCACAAATGTGCATCCCTTACTGGTAGAGTAGTCGATCTGATCGAGGGTAAAAAAGGACTTCGTTGGTCCTGCGAAGATTGCCGCGATACACAGCTGGACATCTGTAAATTGGTACGTCAAGCCCGAAAGGGATTTAATGAAGTATCAAAGGACTTAGCAGCTGCCCAGTCTAAACTGAAGTAGTATGAAATAAACTTTCAGAAGTAGAAATGTTTGGATGAAACAGCCCCGAAACAAAATACTTCTGTTTTTGGCTTTTAGCACCTGCCCCAAAGCCAATGTCAACTCCATCGTTTACCGATATGTTTGCAGTTTTAGAGACGAGGGTAGATGACGCTCCTGAGAAAAATATGAATGTAATCTCAAATATTGATAAAAATGTTTGTCATTCCATAAATATTATTTCTCCAAAGGATTGTTTGCGGGAAGTACAAGAAACGAGAACCCCATAAAGGCTTGTTGTTGTGCATCCTAAAAAATCTATTTTCGTGTCTAGATTTGCACCGGACACATTAAAATTGTCTGTTCCTGCAGAATTGTTCCATGAGATTATTAATAAAAATGTTTGGCCGGATAAAACTTAAGTTCGCGAATTGGTTTATAAAAAGAAATCAAATCTAGTAAATCCCGTTCAACTTCCTCAAAGAAAATTAAATTCTAATCAAAAAAACTAAATAAAATCCCGAATAATGTTGATTGTCCAAAATGCTCGAGGGCTAAATACAAAGTTGAATGATATTTATATTAAAAGTTTCGATTGTAGTCACCAAGACATTATGGTATTTACCGAAACGCGGCTTATACCAAATAGTTTTGATTCAGAAATTCTTTGTGCTGGGTATCAAATTTTTCGGAAGGATTGTAAATGCAGGACTGGTGGTGGAGTCCTCATTGCAATAAAAACCTTTTTCATCTGGGGTGCAATCGTGTACCACGACATTCAACGAAAACGAGGTTCTGCACAACGTTTTTGCTTCACGTAAATAAATTCTCGTTCGAGAACGTATCGATTCTCGATTGCAGAGCACGACATCACTTTTCATAATGTTTTCACTTGTTTCAAGAAATTTTCCAGCAAAAAAAGTGATCTCTCCAAAAAATGAAAGATGTAAGTTGTAAATTATATTTATTGTTGAACTTTGATTCAATACAATTATTTTTTATTGTTCAACAAAGCAATCAAACGCAAATAAAAGTGATGATCGAGTTCATGGAGAAGCATTCGTGGATTGCCAAAAATTCATTGGAAAACACTGCAAATGGGAAGGCCAAAACACAAAAATTATGGACGAAGTTATCTGCTACGCTAAACAGTAATGGCCCGCCTAGCAAATCGACGAAGAGCTGGCAAAAGGTGATTTTATATATTAGAATTGTTAATCTAATGTTTGCTTAATTCTAAAACTGCAATGCTTAGGTTTGGACAGATCACAAATACAACGCCAAAAGAAAATTGTCCAAAAATAGGCAGAGTATGTCCAAAACCGGTGGCGGACCGTACGACGTCGTGGAATTGAGCAATTTCGAAGATAGAGTCATCGCCGCTGCGTCGATTGAAGCGCAGCTGGCTGGAGTGCCTAATGTTTCAACGTTCGGTGCAAGATCGGTTGTTGAGCCTTCCTATTCCACGTCAAAGGCAGTTCCTAATGAATCGGCAATTCTTTCGGCCCTACTGGATAATAAATTGGATGATGACAACAGCAACCATGTCAATTATGATTTAGACTTCGGCAATGACGACATGGACATGGACTATGCTAATGATGACATCAACCACGATGCCCACGATAATGTCAATGACGAGAATGTCAATGCTGACATTGAGATTGTCAATGTTCAAAGAGGACGACGTCGTGCAAACAAAAGTGATGAGAAAATGAGACTTATGGAAGAAGAAATTGCCAACCAGCGAGAGTTCCATTCTTCAATTTTAAAAGCCCTCCAAGAACGCAATAAAACTGAAGACAAAAAATTGGCAATTATGGAAAACCAAGTCCACTCCGATATCCAATTCAAAAAAAATGAAAATTGTAAAAATTGAATTGGAGATCGAGAAAGTGAAATGCGAACTTGAGTTATTGAGGAACCAATGAGACTGTTTATTTATGTACTAGATATTTATGAATTTTTTAAATTTTGATCTATTTATGAATTCTTTTTGTTTTTTAGTATACTTTGTATAAAAACGCTATGTGATATACATATTAGTTGTATTTCGTTTTTTAAAGTGATATGTGATAATATTTAATGAAATGATGAATATTAAATGAATAATGAATCTCGTATTCTATCTCGTATTCTTTCTGCTTCCCTTAGCATATTTGTGTCGTCTGTTACAACCATACTTGGTCTGCCTGAAATATTTCTAACAGGAATTGCTGGGAGTGGGACTTTATAAGCAATGCATATGTTGTGCAGTGCTGCACATACATTAGCAAACTTTCCAACCATAGTTGCGCTGTAACGTGGGTTTCTCTCATCAGAAAATATTCTCCAGCGAACTGAAAACAACATTAGTGATTGGCCGTTTCAAAAACAAAATATATATTACACTAACTTTTGTATACACCTTTACATCTTTCTACAAGGCTCCTTGCCTTACTATGGACTTCATTAAATTTCGTTTTCGAATTGTCACTTTCCTTCACCCAGCAGTAAGGTGTCATAAGCCATGGTTCGAGTGGATAGCCAGAATCACCTGAGAGAAGAATTCCATTGAATACAATTTTTTAAATTTATGTAATTCCTACCCAGCAGCCATTCGTTTCGTACACCTCGGCTGTACCTGATATGAAAATAGGTTCGTTCATATGAGCTCTTCCACACAAAGGCGTCATGAGAAGCTCCTCCAAACTGAGCACTAATAGCCATTATCTAAAAATTTGGTCACAAAACTGGAAATAATTGAATTTTAGAAAAGTTGATGTTGTTCTTAAACTCATTGCCGGTTTGCCATTGATATCCTCCTCCGGCAAGCATCTCTAACGTAGCCGCAAGCCTCAATATTGGAGAAATGTATGTACTTCTGATACCACCGGGAAACTTCAAAGTTTCCAACACCATCTCAAATGCTCATTGGGAAAGCCTGTACCTCTGCAAAAAACTACATTTCAAAAAATTCAAAATTTCTTGTATTTTTATATGTGCAACATGCAGCACCTCCTTTCACGCAATTTTATTACAACTTTCAGCTTGTTAAACACAAAACAAATTTTAAAATTTAAATTTTTCACAATCTCGAAGTGTTTGGAAAGTGCTTTTTTGCAGCGAATAAAATCGCGGAAGGGTTCGGAAAGTGTTTTTGGATAAAAGTAAAACGAGAATCGATAGTAAAGTTACGTGAAGCAAACTTTGAGAATCGAGCCGCTGATCACGTTTTCCACTATCAGCGAAAACGTGAATCGTGGACGAGTTACACGATTCCACCCCTGAGGAAATCATACTTCCAGATGTCTCTGACTTGGAATTTAATTGTGTACGAATTCGAGTTTTTAGTATCGATATTTTCGTTACTTGATGGTATATCCCACTTAATTGTCATATTACCGTTTATGTAAGACATGTGTCGCTTATATCATTGGTTTACGCAAATATTAAACCTGCCGATTCCATTGTTGTTTTTGGAGACTTTAATTTACCGAATATATCTTGGAATTTTTGTAGCGATTCCGTAACTGTTTAAATGACTATCTGGATTCATTTTCAGATATGAGTTTACAACAAGTAAACGGGATTGAAAATAAGAATAGTAGAATTTTGGATTTAATTTATGTTGACGACTCTTCGAAGTTTTCAGTGAAACGCTGTGATGCTTTTGCATGTCCAGAAGATAACTATCACCCAACACTTGAATTATCTTTCGAATTTGTTCAAAACAACTTAGAACCAGTTTCTACACCGCTGAAGTCATTTTTTTGCTTCAAGAATACAAATTTTGTTAAAATGAACCAACTCTTATCTGAAACTATTTGGGACATGAACTTTGAAGATGTTGACGACTGTGTATCAATTTTCAATTGTACGCTCAGCCAAATCTTCGAGATCTGTGTTCCAAAGAACATTAAAAAGAATTCGAATGAACTTGGTGCGGTATGGTTTACAAAAGAATTGAGGAAACTTAAAACTTCGAAAACTCGGGCATTTAAAACATATAAAAGAACTTTAAACCTTCAAGATTATTCTAAATATTCGCTTCTGAGACATAAATATCAAGTACTTAATAAAAAATGCTATGATGAATATTTGAACGATTTGAAATCCAAAATGAAATACGATTCTAAAACTTTTTATAACTTTGTAAATTCAAAAAGTAAAAACACTGGTTTTCCAACTACGATGAAATGTAATGATCGTGAGCCCAACAATCCTACTGAGATATCTAATATGTTTGCTGACTTCTTCAAAACGACATATTCTCATAATACTTATGGCAACACGTCATATACATATAACATCCCCACTTATAATTACATTTTCAATCCTGTTATAGAATCTTAAGTTGTCTTAAATCGTTGAAATATTCATATAGTACTGGTCCAGATAATATTCCTAGCTGTATTTTGAAAGTTTGTGCTGAACATTTATACATTCCACTTTCAAATATATTAAATGCCTCTATTGAAAGGGGTTATTTTCCGAATTCATGGAAAGAGTCATATATTATTCCTCTTTATAAAAGTGGAACCAAATCATTGGTATCTAACTATAGAGGTATTGCTAAACTTAGCACAATACCAAAGTTATTTGAACAAGTTGTCACAAAGCAATTGGTTCACTCGGTCACAACTTTAATATCTCCTTCACAGCATGGTTTTCTGAGAGGTAGATCAACATCTACAAATTTATTGGAATTTTCTTCATTAACAATAAAGGGATTTTCAAAGAATCTTCAAACAGATGTCATATATACTGATTTTAGTAAAGCTTTTGATAAAGTTAATCATTATTTGTTGATTGAAAAGCTTAAAAGATACGGATTCCCAGATCTTCTTTTAAAATGGATAGAATCGTATCTGACAAATCGGAAGCAACAGGTGTTATTCGAATCAGCAACATCAAAAACTATAGATGTCACTACTGGAGTTCCTCAAAGAAGTCACTTAGGTCCTATTATGTTTAATCTTTTTATAAATGACCTTCCTTCTGTCATTAAACATTCGAATGTACTGTTGTATGCTGATGACGTTAAATTGTTTCTATCCTATGACATCTTAGATCAACATAAGTTGTTACAATCAGATCTGACCAGTATAGCTATCTGGTGTGATAATAACTTAATGGAACTGAACCTGAAAAAATGTAAATTTATGACATTTGCTAGAAGACACCAACTTTCATCGCTGTATCATATAAATAACTGTAATCTAGAAAAGGTTTTTACTTTTGTGGACCTGGGTGTTACTATGGATCCAAAACTTTGCTTTCATCTACATATTGATTTATGTGTGAATAAGGCGAGGGGTGTTCTAGGTTTCATTAAGAGATGGTCAAAAGAATTTAATGACCCATTCGTTACCAAAAGTCTTTACATATCACTTGTAAGATCAATTTTTGAATATGCATCAGTCATGTGGAATCCACAATACAACTGCCACTCTGATAGAATTGAATCGGTTCAAAACAAATTTTTTATATTTGCTTTAAAAAACCTTCGCTGGAATCCGAATCAGAACATACCTCCATACGAAAATCGTTTAAAACTCTTGGACATCCCTACTCTAAATAAAAAAGAGTAAAAAACAAGGTTTTTAAAATATAACCCTTTGACCGACTAAAAAGCAGAAAATAAATTTCCTTGAAGTCGCCAAAAACCCTTAATTTTAAATCGAAATTGCGGAAATTAATTTAAAGGAAATTTATTTTCTGCTTTTTAGTCTGTTAAAGGGCTATATTTTAAAAAACTTGTTTTTTTACTCTTTTTCTAAAATTTTTTTTCTCCTTTATCTCTTTTTTCCTCTTTTTCCCGAATGCGAACCTAAGTAAAAAATTTCAGCCTTGTAGCTTACAAAATACGAAAGTTAGAACTTTAATTGGCTCCATCCCGTTCCCCTTTGCCCCCACACCCCCCTTTCTAAAGGCTATATAGTTTAATTTTGTCAATAAGAAAACACCTATCATTGTAGCCTGAAGGAATTGGAAGTTAAGCCATGTTTAAGAAAAAGGGGTTTGAGTCCCCCCACGGCCCCCTACGCCTCTGATGCACCGCAATAGAATGCATTGTCAACCGAGTTCTATCGGTGTACCAAATTTGAGCTCTCTAGCTTATTTGGAAGTGTCTGAAAAAGCTCGCCGCACATTTGAGGATATATATTATTATAGTCCACCCAAAGCAAGTTAATATAAGGGTTATAAAAATAGAAGAACGATGCTGAATGTAACATTTTTGATTAAATTGATAAATGGCTCTCTGAATTCTGCATTTTTGCTTCTAATATTCCAACCCCCCGTTCCAGATCTTTCATTCCTTTGATATTAAGTATGTGCCGTTCTAATTACGCGCAGAATGAACGTTTTCGTTGTATTTGCAGCGATTTTAATTGCCTTTGACGTGTCAGATTCACCCAATAAAACTTTTATTTTAAATGCACTTGATCACAATTAAGGCCTTTGTTGCTCTTTGAGTTTTTGGAGCGCTTAGGGTCTAACGAAATGACAGGGTTGCCAAACTCCACGAAGATCGGCCTTGTCGATTTTGTTGTATTTTGTATTTATATTTCAGCTGAATTTTGTTTTTTACTGTATATTGTATGCAAAAAAAAAACAAAATTTTTAGCTGAATTCACATTTGTTCCGTTACTGTTTACTTAACTGTTCTATTTGTATTTGATTTTTTATATTTCGTATAAATAAAATACTTAAATTGATATTTGTAATCTTTGTCGCGTAAATTAACTGTTTTTATTGTTGTGTCTTTGTATTTTTTTTTTTTTTTGTTAAGTCTAATATCGTAAAGTAGAGAAAAATTATATTTGATCAAATTCATATTCGTCGCATGAATTCTTATGCTTCATAATATTTTCTTTTAATTCTATTGTTTATTATCACGCTAATCTTGTTTATTCCTTCATTGAGTTATGTTTGGAAGAATTCTCTCTTGCATTCATAACCCAATTCGAGTTTTATTAATATGCGTTTTATCAGCTGATGATTTTAATCTGTAGCTGAAACGAATTTCAAGATATGTTTACCCGCGATCGGTTGCACAGCGTAATCCGGATTCGGCTGTTCGGCCACCAAATACGTGCGTCTGGCGGATGTGCCCCTCGGTCGGTTGGGCGGGTAAGTGGGACCGTTGGGATTCGTCGTTAAAAAAAAAAGACATTATCTTTTCCTTTCCTGTATTCTATCGTAATGTTAAAACTAGGCCCGACCGATCAAGCTCAGGGAAAATGGGATGGGTCTATTAACTTCTTAGACAATGTTACAAAAAAAAATGTATGCAGTTGTTGATGTTAATATTAGACCGGTTTTATTTATGTTGATATCGTATTGCAGAGATAATGTATAAACAAAATTTGATACACATCACTGCTTATCCTTTATTGCACTCATTTCAAGGGAATTCGGATGATGTTATTCCCTTACAGTCTATACCCACCCAACCATGCTAACATGTTATAAAAGTTGTATTATGTTAGCCCACTGTATAAACTATCACCTAACCCGTTGCTTCATCTTTCATGTTAAATAATTTTACAAATTAGTTAGCCATTATTATAATATATATTTTAATTTCAACAACATAATGCAAACACTAATTTTGTATCGAAAAGACAATAAATTCAATAAATTCATAAGAAATTAAATTGACAAAAAACAAAAGAAAATCAAGATAACCAATATTCAACAACATTGGAAGCATTCAACATGTTTTTAAATCATGTATGCAGGTATCAAAATTGGTCGATATATATAATTTTGATAATATTTCAAGAAGCGAAAATAAATTTAACAAAAATTTAAGAAAAGAAACAATATTTCGACTTACTCAGATTTCTCCATCGATGACAGGCGCCTGTTGCTGGGAAATGTCAAAATGTTAAAAAAAAATTTTGTCAAACATTATTTTGCTACGTCAAAAATTTTGTGTGTTACAAAGTTTTCCCGCGATATATATATGTATGCTAAATTTGAAATTGTTTTAACATATTGAATCCTTCATGAATGAAATTATTGAATGACTGAATGAAGAAAGATTTTTTTAAAAATGTAAAATGTATGAGTATGAAGGAATAATGAAATTAATTAGAAGAAAAACCCCGAAAAAAAAAAATTGTTGTCAATGCGTTTTTTTGAGAAAAACTATATTCTGGTGAGTTTTTGGTCCATCAAACAACGATTGGGGAAAATAATTGCACCGCTAAAGCTGACTCGCTTTTAAACGGTGACGTAGATCGTGCGTATCACGACTATTGACGACGTTGGGCAATCGCGATCGTGTAATACAAATTTGCGCTTCAAATTGTATTTTGCAGAAATTTGCCTATGTACAATGCGGGTTTGGCGAGAAATAGCCTCAATGCGGAATGTTTTTCAACCAATGCACATAATTTCCTCCGTGAAGAATATGATTGCCGGAGCACCTTGCACGGATCTACATATTACGACACACTTTTAGAATAATTGAAACAGCATTACAGTTTCGTAATCCTTTCCAATTTATTTATATCAATTTCAGTTTTGGAATTGCGGTGTGGCGATTAATATGACCCAACAACACACAATTTTATTAAAATTCTTCAAATTCGTTGTAAGAAAATAAATTTCCTTTAAATTATTTTCAGCAATTTCGATTTAAAATTAAGGGTTTTTGGGTACTTTCCTCTGAGTATCATTGCAGATTTTCGCCAAAAACCCTTAATTTTAAATCGAAATTGCTGAAAATAATTTAAAGGAAATTTATTTTCTGCTTTTTAGTCGGTTAAAGGGTTTTATTTTAAAAAACTTGTTTTTTACTCTTTTTTATTTTCTTTTTTTTTTTAAAAAAAATTTTTTTTTTTCCTTCCTTTTCCCCCTTTTTTACTTTTTTTTCCGAATACGAACCTAAGTAAAAAATTTCAGCCTTGTAGCTTACAAAATACGAAAGTTAGAACTTTAAATTGGCTCCATCCCGCTCCCTTTTGCCCCCACACCCCCCTTTCCGAAGGGTACAAAATTTCATTTTGTCAATAAAAACTCACCTACCAAATTTCATCATTGTAGCTGGAAGGAATTGGAAGTTATGCCATGTTTGAATCCCCCACGGCCCCCTACGCCTCTGATGGACCCCGAAATGCATTGTCACCGGAGTTCTATCAGTGTTCCAAATTTCAGCTCTCTAGCTCGTGTGGAAGTGTATGAAAAAGCTCGCCGCAGATTTGAGGATATATATATATATATATAGCATATATATATATATATAGTATATATATACTATATATATATATATAGTATATATATATATATATATAGTATATATATATATATATATAGTATATATATATATATATATAGTATATATATATATATATATAGTATATATATATATATATATAGTATATATATATATATATATAGTATATATATATATATATATATATAGTATATATATATTGACAACAGCTGTTAAGATCTCTTATTCCCTTTTGTTACGACTTCGTTTTAGAAGTTTGTTGATGAGCTTTTACGATCCGATGTTGGGGAAGGCATTGCGCGAAACTATTAGCCCAATTATGGTTCACAACACAGCAGTTGTTTCTGGCTTCCATGTGTGAAATTCTATTATGGTAGACAGCAAAGCATATGAATGCAATCCACTGGTGTCATGCAACTCTGTTGTGTATTCTGTATACCTATTATGATCTACAACAGTTGTGTCTGATTGTCTGACTGATCTGTCAAAATTTGAAGTTAGCTACATTGGTGTTGTGTAGTTTCCGGAGAAAACAAGAAAATGGCTCCAACAAAGTAAAAAAAAAATTTAACAAAATAAAAAGACGCGTTTTTCAATAATTATGTGATTATTCTTTGCAGGAAATTAGTTATATCCAACAAGGAGAAAATTCAGCTTCTGATCCGCAAAATGGAGCAGAATCCACCATCTGCATATAGTATATAAGTTATTTTTTTTGGCATGAAGACTGATTTTTTTTAAATGTTGAATGGTACGAAGTGCCCCAAATAAAAACCAAAAAAAATGTTTTCGTATTTGAAGTAATTTTTTGGTTTATTTTCTATAAATTACGTGCAATAGAAATGCGAGTGCGCTCAGGGATTCTGATAGCTGCCATCGGCGAAGAAACGTAGGGCAGTGGCCAGCTTCAGAATTGGTTTTTTCGGGTAATTCCAATGGATTGGAGCGGTCTCGAAGCTGTCTCCTAGTTCGTGCTACCGTTACATCACCTTCGTCCTCACTCAAATAAATTAAAAAGGAAATGCTTATTTTTGCTTTTCAAATTTTCCATATATTTATAAATAAAATATTTGTCAAATCTGTCTATCAGCTATAGCTGTCAAAAAGTAATAAGTTCCACACGCGTTTCACAATCAAGTGGGACAACAAAGTATTGCTGTGTACCATAATAAAGCGCTTCTGCTTTGTATACTCGACTGTTGTGTCTACTTGATGGAAGACGCAGCACTTTATTGTTGTGAACCACAATAGGGCTATATACTTACGGGACGAAGACATAATATGAAAAAAACTAGACTAAAGCTTTTTGTACTCTTTAAACCTGTTTGACGGAGGGGAGTCTGTCGACATTTATGCTTTCGCCTATACATACATGAGTGCCGCCAATTTGAGTATTTTCATTTTGGTGGGTGCGGGGGTGTATATGTAAATTTGCCAAACACACTCTAGAAAAATCTGAGAAGATCTTTCACATATAGGTGTGGGCAAAGCCCCGACTGCGAATACTGACTTCTGCGTAGGTCGCGCTTATGTGTGGGGGGGGGGGGAAGATGTTAGAGAAATGGAAAGTGAGCGCCATATATGCGTTCATATAGACAAGATTCTTTTAGTTCTTTTGAGGCAGGGAAAAGAGTGCGAACAGTTTAGTGGACTGGCGATTTTAGATTTTTAATTTTAATTTAGAGTAGTGTTTAAAAAAAAGGATTGTGGTTTTTAATTTTTAAATTTGATTTTTAAATTGTGTTTTTGTGGTTGCTGAGGACCTCGTCGGATGGTGGAGCTGAGGCAGGAGATATTTTCGAAGGGAGTATTTTTCCGCGCTGGTGTTATTTCCACCAGCGGGTGGAAATAGTGTTTTTGGGTGTTTTTATCTGTGGCAGTCGGCCATTTAGTTTATTCGAAGGGAATAAAAGGAAGGAAGGGAATAGTGGCAAGTCAGCCACTGGTGTTTCGAGATTTTATAGTGGAGTTGGTCTCCGTCGGTTTTGTGGTCCTGGTTTCACCTTTCCCTTCCAATTTTTGTTGTGGCGTCCCGCACCTGAGCCAAGTTGTTGCTGGACATCGATTTTTTTCGAAGTCCAGCTGGTAAATTGATTCAGTAAAGTATCGTGCGAGGGATTTCAGGCAGGTCGGTCTGGTCCCGTAAATCAAGTGCACATAAAAACATAATTTTTGTCATTAGTGTTTTTTTTCTAAAATGCTCTCGTTTGACAAATTTCCGTTTTGTGTGTCAGTGAGTGGTCCCGTGAACCAGGTGCACATAGGAACTTGATTTTTGTCATTAGTATTTTTTTTTTCTAAAATACTCTCGTTTGACAGATTTTCGTTTTGTGTGTCAGTGGGTTTTCGTTTCCATTTCACGTTCAGTTATTTGCGGTTTCCATATACGTGATATTTCCGAGTAGGATTTGAAAAATTTAGTTATCGGGTTTTCGCGTATTCGTGTGTTTCGTTTGGTCGGGGATACCATTCCGCGAGGGTCGGCGTTAATCCCACGCGTCGCGATTGAGCTAGCGGGCAATTAGGGATTTTAATTATCGCGTGGGGATTTTTGGATTTAATTTGTTTTATAAAGTTTAGATGAAAGTACCAACGTATACGCCGATTCAAAATTAAAATTTACTACGTAGGTTTCTTTAGTCGTTAATGAATTTACATTTAAAACTCCAAAGGGTCTAGGTGACAAATAAATTAAATGGATAAAAGGTATAAGACAAAATTTTAGACTCTGGGTGCTAATGTTCCGATCCTTCTTCAAGAAATTGAGAAATTTAGATATATATTTGAATTGTTTTCGATAGACATTCAAAATTGTTTTTAATATTGCGGTTAAAAAAATAATAGGTTTCATACTAAATTTTTTGTTTTAATCCTTAATCCTACTTTTTGAATGCAATGTGACGAAAGACGCTTCAAGCTAATAAACATAATATTTGAAGTTTTTTTTTAATTCTAATGAATAATAAAAATTGGTAACCTTACTGAGCCGATTCATTCAGTTTTTATATGGTAAAGTAACAGAAATAAGAAAAAGACTACTTAATAGTACTTTCGGGAAAAAAGTGAGATTAAAAAACAGGAGGGCCTAAAAAAAGAGTACTATACTCTTTAAAAGAGTACGTCTGGTAACCCTACATGTCCTAATCATTTTCTCTCAATGCTTTTACAATATTTCGTAGTTTGTCTGAGCAATGTTTGGATAGTCCCATTCTGCTAAATAAAGACAATATTATTCCTTTTATAACCATTTATAACCATAAAAATTTAAAAACAGACAACTTTTTTGTAGCACTGCTATTATTTTGCTCTGCACTTTTCGCTGATCCGAAAATAAATTATCCTGTAACTTGAAAATCTTAATGCTTGAGCATTTGAACGATTGCCGTTATGTATATGAATCCCGGTAGATGCACAAAAAAATGTGTATATGGAGAAATAATGACTGAGCCGAAGAATAGCGAACCGATCGTAAAAACTAATAGTGCGCTGCTATTTTTTGCTCGCAACTGTATATAAGTCGGCTTGCCCGACTGAAACTTACTTACTTGTTTTCAATTTAAACGGATATTTTTGATGAAACAAAATATTACAGAAATCCCGATCCCTTCCCGGGATTGCAAACAATAAGTCCCGAAACCCCGAGATTGCAAACAATAAATCCCGAGACGAAACCTTTCGGGATGGAAATACCTATTGTCTAAGTACTCATTCGAACGGTGTCCAAAATACTTTCAGTGGAACCATAAAATCATAAAACTTCGAAAGCTAATCCAAATTACCTAATTTTGTGGCCGTTGTTGTATGTATAAAATTTTTATTAATTGACCTCAAAATGTAAATTTAAAAAAATTTCATACCGCAGAATTATTTTTGGAAAATGTTTTTTTGAAAATTACAGATTAAAATTATTTAATTAACGTTAATGGCTAAAGACGTGCGCTACTCATATTATACCATTTATATTTATATATATAAGCATTTTATGAACAATTTCATATTTTCAAATACTTATTATGCGTTATATACATTCGAATAAATTTATTACATTATATAATTAATACAATTGTTAAATTATGGTATCCAATTGTCTCGCTTGATGCAAGATTTTTTTCTGGTGCCCAACTAAAGTTATACCCATATCGGATAGTTGCTGAGCCGTTAACCGCGAGATCTGTTAAGAAAGAAAAAAGATGAGAGATAATGAATGTGAATATATAACTTTAATGTTTGCTAAAGAATTTAATAAGTAGGACGTGGATTTATACCAATCGCATAGTGTTATATTTGGCAAATTTAAGGGGACTTAATTCCATTTTTGTATCCTGCACACTAGTGTCCAAGGGTATATTGCTTTTGTCACACCGTTTGTATCGCCCATAAGGAGGCGAGTCCGGTATGGAAAACTATGTAACTTTACTCATATAAAATTCTCTGTAAGTTTGTTGTAAATAAACATAATTTTGCGATCCAGCCACTGCCACGCCCTAAAAATTTTAAAGCTCTGTAATTCGGGTCATATTCAAGGGATTCCGCTGAATTTTTGGATTTGGTGCTGTGTGGTAAATGGTGAATGGGCAGAGGGTTGACTATGAAATTTGCGGTCCGCTCACTGCCACGCCCTAGAATTTTTAAAG
The DNA here is from genome assembly GCA_951394025.1 of Heteromyza rotundicornis. Taxonomy (NCBI): domain Eukaryota; kingdom Metazoa; phylum Arthropoda; class Insecta; order Diptera; family Heleomyzidae; genus Heteromyza; species Heteromyza rotundicornis. The sequence continues at coordinate 6,584,125 of OX596014.1, read as the reverse complement.
GTCTGTAACTCGGGTACTATTCAAGAGATCTCGCTGAAATTTTGAATTTGGTGCTGGGTGGTGAATGTTCAGAAGGTTGACTTTGCGGTCCGCCCACTGCCACGCCATACAAATTTCAAAGCTCTGTAACTCGGGTAGTATGTGTTTAGTGCCGGGTTGTGAATGGGCACAGGGGTGATTCTGCGATTAGAAAATTGCCACGCACCACATTTTTTTGGAATTTTAATTCGCGTCCCATTCGAGGGATATCGGATTATTTTGGATTTGGAGTTGAGTAATGAATGCTCAGAGGGAAGACTGGGAAAATCTATTTTTAATTTAGTCGCTTAAATAATACATAGTATAACGTTAATACATTGACGTGAAAATACAAAATTATTGCGAGCGGAGCTGTGGGGTGCTGTGGGTATAAGCTAGTGTACATTAAGGTGGGTCACGAAAAAAAATTGGAAAAGTCCACCCCTCATTTAAAAGCTTACCTAAAAAAAAAATTTCAAATTCGATAATATTAAAAAAAAAAGAAGTGAGTAAGTTTCAGTCGGGCAAGCCGACTTATACATACCCTACACCTACTGGGACATGTTGGATCCGCCATCTTGAATTTTGAAAATGCAACATAAAAATTCGAAATCAGCGACCCCAAAAACCCCTTTATACAAAATTTCATACTGTTTTGATAAAATCTTAAAATTTCAAACGCCATTGGTTCCGCCATCTGGATTTTTCAAATTCCGAAATCAAATTCGAAATCAGCGACATCAAAAACCCAACTATACAAAATTTCATACTGTTTTGATGAAATCTTAAAATTTTGGCCGCCATATTGGTTCCGCTATCTTGAATTTTTAAATTCCGACATCAAATTCGAAATCAGCTACCCCGAAAACCCCACTATACAAAATTTCATACTGTTTTGATGAAATCTTAAAATTACGGTAAAAACACGATTTTCAATTATATGGGAGGTAGGCATTACAGTCGACCGATTCCATTTTCAATACCAACTCCTTCTAGGGCCTAAAAAGGATAAATCCAAAATTTGGTATCCCTATCTTTCTTCTAGCTCCTGCAATCGTGTTTACAAGAAAAGAGGGCAGACGGTCAGACGGACAGACGGATTGGGCTAAATCGACTCAGGACGCTGATCAAGAATATATATAGTTTTCCATACCGGACACGTCTCCTTCTTGGTGTTACAAACATCAGACCAAAGTGAATGAGGTGTAGGGTATAATAATCTATGAACGTATTTTTGGAGTATTTTTGCTGGAGTCAGACCGAACTTTGATAAACTACTATATATAAGAACAACAAGTCGAAAGAATACTATATCGAACTGGGATATGCATATACATTGTTTTTGTAGTGCAATGTACTGCACCGTTACTGATTCTGCCGTCGGAGGCAGTAAAATACATATAATTTTCTACATGGTGGCATACAATTTGTAGTTGTAAAAATTCTCATATTAAATTAATTTAAGTTGTAATTGAGTTTAAACTCATCCATACATAACACTGGTCGACGGTACTTTTGTTAAATGATAAAACTTGGTTGTTTCTTATGCCTGGTTTTCATTGTGCCATTTTCAACGGCAAATGACGCCAGTTAAATGAAAACGGTTGTCATTATTTACAATTTGAATTTGTTGGCAGTTTATGGAAAGTAACAACCTTTTAAAGTGAAAACACTTTCGTCAAAAAAATTTGTCATTGTATGCCGAGCGAACATGAACTGTGACAGTTTTTTTGAGAGTCAAAAAATAATTTTGAGAAAAAAAAATTAATTTTGTTTCATGCGGCTGCGTAAATGGTAATTATTATTGCTTAACTATTTTTTTCTTGTTAATGTATTGTTGCATTTCATCAAAATGGATGTAAGCATCGAATCGGAGACCGAAATACTTTCCACCCCAGTAAATAAAAAAAAACCGGTGCGGAAGCTGGAAAATAAATGGACTAGTCAGCAGACAGAAATGCTGATAGAAGAAGTGCAGACGCGAGAAGGGCTTTGGAACTTTATGACCAAAGAATATAAGGACAGGAATTTGCGGGAGGCGCTTTGGGAGGAGGTGGCCGGGTTGCCTCCAACAAAATGAATTCGTCTAAAAGTGGACAAGCTGCTGTGAGAGCGACTATCCATTCAATAGTTCGTTGCAATTTCTGCTACCGATGTTGCACATGGGAACAAATACAATTTCAAACTTGGAACAAGAGTAAAGCTCACCAAAGTCGCCAACGACGATTCCCGATGACATGGAGACAAATCCGGCACCGGCACCATCGCCACCGCGATCCACAAAACGCTGCCGAGCGGATAAAGACGATCAATACTCGAAGGTAATCGAACAAGTGTTGGCGACTATGAACTCAACTGTGAAGGAAGATGTTTGGGACGATGTCGGAAATTTTGTAGCATCGAATGGAAGAGATTGGGCAACTATAAAACCGAGATTGGCCAATGAGTACTGAACGGCACTTTACAAACCGGTAGCCGAATTCCAGCAAAAACGCTAGAGGTGGTTCCGCTATTCTCATAAAAAGCAGCTATATACTGCCCGCCCAGACGTTGCCAGCGGTTGTCGGCGATTTCAACGCAAAACATACATACTGGGGCTCTCGCCTAATATCGCCGAAGGGCACGCTCCTGTTGAACACCATCAACCGACTTGGCCTTGACGTAGTCTCCTCTGGCACGCCAACTTATTGGCCAATTTGAAAGTAGAAAAACTCCCGACGTCATTGACTTTGCAGTATTTAAAACTGTAAAAAGGAGCCAATTGACTATAGAATCTCTCTACAACTCTCATCAGACCATACGCCTACCATTATCACAATAAAGTACGCGCCAAGTTCTGAGTTCAATTCAGCAGATAAATTGACCAGTAAACTCACAAACTGGCTCAAATATCGGCAGTATATAAGCTCCCACATTATCCCTAATGTGTCATTAAAAACGTAACGTTAGTAATTTCACACTCTTGCTTTCCCAGCTTCAGCGAACACTCCCACCCAAATCCCAAATAGATCAACTCGCAGCTATGCAAAATGTACCCCAAAGGACATAGAGTAGCTAATAAAAACTAAAACGAAAATACGTCGCGAATGGCAAAACAACAGATCCCCAAATCTGAAAAACAACTCAACGACATCACTCAAGCAATACAAAAACAGCTAAAGTGGAAATCCGAAAGAAACTTCCAACAATTTGTTGAACAACTCGCACCCACAAAATCAACTAATTACTCTGTCTGGCTGCTACAAATATGAAAAAACCAGTACTGGTAGAACCCCCCATACGGCTGGCAAATGAAAACTGGGCCAAAATGGACAGCCTTACAGCTACTTGATGAAGTTCTTTTGAGTTTGGGTGATGAAGCGGCTGCAGGCGAGTGGAGATAATGCTGCAATTCATTCATCCAAGGCAACAAAACGGTTCTTGAGTACGCGGAACATACCTGTTTTGGGCTGGCCCGCTTGCTACCCCGGTCTAAACCCCATTGGGAACATGTGGGCAATATTATCCAAGTGGATTTTCAAGAATGGGATACAATTTGACAATGTAAAATGCCGTAAAATGCCTTAAAAGTGCCATTACTGCTGAATGGAACAAAATTGAAGAAAATTGTATTAGGTCTTTTATTAACTCAATGACATGGCGTCTTCAACATGCTATAATTAAAAAGGGTTCATATACTAACTACTAACAATTAAACAAAAATAATATTTATAATATTTCCGAAATTTTTATAGTTTGGTCTTATCATTTGTTCGTATGAAATGATTTTTATTTATTTATCAAAAATATTTGAGTGCATGAATTTAGTCTTCTTTAAGTTAATTTAATTAATTGTTGGTACAACTTAATATTTGGCAATAAATATGCCCTGTATCAGTAATGCAATAAAAGATTTTTAACATTTTGATGTTGGTCGTATAATTACTTCGTTCAGTGTATTCACTTTGGTCTGATGTTTGTGACACCAAGAAGGAGACGTGTCCGGTATAGAAAACTATATATATTCTTGATCAACTTCACCTCCTGAGTTGATTTATCCCTATCCGTCCTCTTTTCTTGTAAACACGATTGGAGGAGCTAGAAGAAAGCTAGGGATCCTAAATTTTGGATATATCCTTTTTAGGCCGTAGAAGCAATTTTTTATTTTTTTTTTTATTTTCAAAAGTTATTTATACAAAAATTATAAGTGTTGCCTCAGCGCCATTGAAGGCTTTATAGAGGCTTGTTGACAACATATTTTTTTAAAAATAAAATATTATAAAATTCAAATTTATATTTTAACAAACATGCTACGTAAGAAGCAAATCAACGTTTTCTAAAAGGTATTCTTTTAAATGAAGTTTGAAAGTCGAAATATTCGTAATATTTTTTAAGCTATTTGGTACCTTATTATATTCAATAGGACCAGCGTACTCTATTCGTTGTTTCGTTGTCTCCAATCTGCACCTTATAGTCCTCAAGTTCGTTGTATTTCTTGTATTGAAGTTATTCTGATTTCGACGAAAATCTAAAACGTGCTAGCCAATGCAACGTATGCATTTAAACATATAAGTCACAAGGTATTTTTTGTACAGTCCATTTATCGGAAGTATTGCTTTAGCAAAATCTTTGTATAGTTGTAATGTGGAGTGTCGTGCATTGAACAATTGGTATTGAACATGAGCGGAATCGGTCGACTGCCACGCCTACCTCCCGTATAAGTAAAAACCCAAAATCCGGATCCAATATGGCCCAGTAGGTTCAGTCGGCTTTGCCCGACTGAAACTTACTCACTTGTTTTTCTTGTTGGTACTTAGACCCAATAGACTTGCAACCCTTCAACTGATCAAGGGCGCCAGTTTGAAGCAGTTTATTCAAAGAAATCGCAGAATTCTAGGAATGAAACACATCCATACAACAGCATATCACCCGCAAGCGAATGGACTGGTTGAAAGGTGACACCGAGTTCTGAAAGCTTCGCATAAATGCCATGCAGCGAATTCGAACTGAACAGACGTACTCTCAGTCGTTTTACTCGGACTAAAAACATCAATAAAGGAAGAACTGGGTGCATCAGTTGCAGAAATGGTGTATGGAGTAGCGCTTCGGCTTCCAGTCGAACCTCTGGATGAGACTGCTACATCACATACTGAGCAGGAGTTGCAAAAGCATTCGACAATATTAGACCGACTGCGACATCGCAGCATGGTTCCATGGTTGTCTATGTACCCAAGAACCTACGATTATGTAAATACGTATTCTTTCGCGACAAAATCGTACGAACACCTTTAAAGGCACCGTATTTTGGACCATATGAGGTGATGGAGAGACATCCGAAGACGTACAATTCTCATAAAATTGAAGCCTGTTGTGGTTACTATAGACCGCTTAAAGGCGACCCAACGAGGAAATTGCCGAAATAAGAACAACCAAGAAAGTCAATCATCGGGTTCGCCCGTTCTCCTACCGTGACGCTGTTGTTGGAAGGTTGTGATGCAATGGATGCTACTAAAAAGTACAACTCGATGTGATGTGCAACTCTCGTAGTAAAACTGAGCAGAATATAGCAAATTTTTCTATTTCTTTATAATTCAATAAATAATATTAAAAAAATTGATTTTCGTTTATTGCTGAATTTACATACAAAATTCATTGCCAAAAAAATGCAAAACACCATCTCCGATCAAATTTCAAAAATCACACATACGATAAATTTGCGATTAGGGGACTATATAACTTTACGCTCTTTTCATAAGGAAGAAACCAAACATTTATTTGAAAATCATTAACTCACCTGTTGAGCAGTAACTAAATTAGCCTCTTTAAAGTGTTGTGAATATCGCGACATTTTGATGTTTTCTAACCATAAATCCGTACTAATAAATATGTTGTGGCCACGTTGTCCATCCATGATATGTGCTCCATCGTTTTCAGGCGAATTTCTTGTTGTCAATAATGCTTGTGGCTGCCTTGCTAAATTATCAAGTGTGGATACTATACTGGAGAATGTTGGTCGATGCGTACGTTGCTTTTGCCAACAATCTAACATTAGTTGATATAATGCTTCGGGGCAGTCCATTGGCGCTGGCAGTCTATAACCTTTTTCTATACTTTTTATCACATCCTGTTGATATTAAAAGTTTACATGTTTTTTAAATATATATTAATATTATATTATATATAGATATACCTGATTTGACCAGTTCCAATAAGGGCGTTCGCCATACGACATAACTTCCCACAATACGACACCGTATGACCAAACATCCGAAGCTGATGTGAATTTTCGGAATGCGATTGCTTCCGGTGCTGTCCAACGAACTGGTATTTTACCACCCTAAGAATATATTATGGAATATTTTAAATGTATGTACAAAACGGTTAAAAGAATGTACCCTTGTCGTGTAGGCATCACTGGCATTTTCAATTTCACGTGATAGCCCAAAATCAGCAATCTTACAAATTAGTTGAGCGTTAACGAGCACATTTCGAGCAGCCAAGTCACGATGTACATAATTCATATCACTTAGGTAGGACATACCACTAGCAATACCACGCAGCATTACAATCAATTGAAGTGTTTGGAATTTACCATCGTTGACACGTAAAAATGTATCAAGACTGCCGTTTTCCATGTATTCTGTAATTATCATAACTGGATTCGAACGCGTAACTACGCCTTGCAAATAAATGACATTCGGATGATCGAATTGGCCCATTATCGAAGCTTCCGTCAAAAAATCGCAACGAGCTTTTTCAGATGAGCCTAAAAAAACCAAACAAATTATTTATAATTCTAAATTGGTACTCGTCGACTCAAGCCCGTGCGCAGGAATTTCCTTACATTTTCGTTACGCTACTTATGGAAAAATGGTTAAATAATAGAAATTCAATTACATAACACAACCCCGCAAAAATTTAAACTTTTTGATACTCCATAATTTTTTAACGCTGATCAAGGAGTTCTCAGAATTTTTTCACACGTTTCTGAGAAATTTAGGACCAAGGATTGCCACCATGGTTGCATTTCGGCATCGAACGAAGGCATTGCGGACCACATCATCGATTGCCGAAATGCAACCATGGTGGCAATATGGCAACCGAACTGAGTTTAATTGCGAACCGTAATAGGGCCTTCTTCAAAATAAGCCATTACTCATCGGTTTAGTTTAGTGGCATTTGGAGTATAAAATAAATTTCAAAAAGCACACCTATTGATTCTTAAAATTTGATACTGAACAATATGGTGTCCACAGAATTGTACAATCTCCTCTAGTTTTTTTATTTGGGGTGGGTTTGGAACGGCCAAAACCCATCCGCTTGCGCAGGGGCCTGCGTCGACTTAACATTACCTGGCTTTAATGTTTTTATGGCAACATCTATGTCCTGAACAAAGTTTGGTGGAATTTTTAAACGTCCACGACATACATCTCCAAATTCACCACCACCTGAAAAAGTTTATATTTAAAAAGATTACTTTTACATTGCTCCACCAACGCATAAAATATTCAATATTGTACCAATGATAGCCTCAATTGTAATATAATTGGCATCAATTTCTCGTGCAAATTCACGTATAGCTTGATTTGGATCTTCGTATGTGTGGGGATCAACATAACTGCGGCTATTACCAAATAATGGTGTAGTCACTGAAAGATATACATATAGATAAATTCTAATTAATATATTAATACTTATGAAAAAAAGAGAGAGAGAAAACCGACTTAAGAACCCTTGTCTATACCAATAACCAGTGTAAAGCGTTTTGAAAACGTAGCATTAAATTTACAGTATTGCATTAAATATCAGAGTAAGAAAATATTTGTCGCAACTACATCGGCTAAGTTCTTATATGAGGCGTTGAAAAGGAAATGTGGCGTCAACCGGGAAGCCATTTCTTTAAAATTAGGTCGAACTTCGCATTTTTACTCTCAACTTATCAAATAACGATTCCCCTTCCCTTACCCCTTTCCCCCGTAACTGCAAAATGTTAGAATATTGATTTTAGAAGTCTGTCACTCCCGTAAGTTCGGTAAATCGAAATGCAATCCAGTACAAAAAAATAAATAAACTAAAAATGGGCTACTGAAATAGAACTACTAAAATAAGAAAAAACTAGTAAGAGAATTATCTTCGGTCTGACCGAAGCTATAATACCCTGCACATGCGAGTACGATACATTCTAAGACCATATGTTAGTAATTTTATCGAAAATCGGTATTTTATTGATAGTTTTTCGATATTTTATTCATAATTTTTCGATATTTTATCGATAATTTTTAGATAATTTATCGATTATATTCCAATATTTATCGATCATTTTAGTTTCCTGATCCATTTAAAAATGTTGTTCCAATTCCATTTTGTTCCGGTCCAATTCCATTTCGTTCCGGTTTCATTACCATTTCGTTCCCGACCTCATTTCCAACCCAATGCAAAAAACCGCATCCAAATCGGTTCAGTATTTCTCAAGATAAACGAAAATAATATAAAATTGGCGGCCATTTTGTATGGGAGGTAGGCGTGGCTCTTATCCGATGTTGCCCATTTTCAGTACCGTCCAATCATTTGCCAAAATAAGAGGAATCCCAAAATTTGGAGGCGATCGGTTAAGTATTTCTCAAGATAAACGAAAATAATGTAAAATTGGCGGCCATTTTGTATGGAAGGTAGGCGTGGCTCTTATCAAATGTGGCCCATTTTCAATACCGTCCAATCATTCGCCAAAACAAGAGGAATCCCAAAATTTGGGGTCGATAGCTCAAAAGCTACGACAGTTATCGTGCGAAATGACGGACAGACGGACATGGACTAATGGACTCAGGAGGTGATGCTGATCAAGAATATATATACTTTTCCATACCGGACACACCTTCTTATGGGCGTTACAAACGGTGTGACAAAAACAATATACCCTTGGACAATAGTGTGCAGGGTATAAAAATCGTAAATATCCATTTCCGGTGGTCGCAGTGTTTTATAATTCAGATTTACGAGCTACTTTGCGGATAACTGTAGAACACTATGGTAATATTCTTATTCGTATAGCTCAGATACTTATCTTCGTTTTCTTGCGAGGTATATTGCAATTTCGAGCTTTTGCTGCTTCAACTGCTTTTTTGTATCAATTTTCAGAAAGGCAAAACAATATTTTCCAATGACAAAATTAATACGACAGGAAAAAACAATAGAAGCAAACACAATTATTTTACTTCTACTGCTGCTGCAATGTTTATACAATTCTCATATATCCAATTAAGCAAATTCAAAATTTCTAGCTTAATTGCTTACAAGATTTGCGTATCCCGAAAAAATATTTGATTTTGTTCTTAAGGAAAATGTAAATGTGGTAAAAGGAAATACTACAACAATTAGGATCAAAATTTATATTTTGCTTACTCAGGGATAGTGATTTGCCGAAGTCATGTGACCGGTCAACATTTGCTACACCGAAGAAAAACAACAAAAAACTTCGTCAATGTTAAATTTTCCCTTTTTTTTTAGCATTTACTTTTCATTTTTAATTTGAATTTGGATTTTAAAAATCATCGAAAATGACAATGGAACTGAACCTCCGAAACTATGGATTAAAAATTTGAATAAGACTTGGAAAATTTTCGTTTTTTGTATAGGAACCACGCCTAGTTTTTGTCCGATTTTGGTGAATCTGGAATTTGGTCTGAGTTTGGTGGAGAAAAACATGAACCCAAAGTGTCAAGTCGATATCTCCGAAATTGCGATCGTCTGTTAGCAGTGAATTGTGCGAAAAAAATGGGAAAAAAGGTGTTTTCACAGTTTTTACCCTGCACACTAGTGTCCGAGGGTATATCGAGGACTTATATTAAATACTCTCCATCAGCAATTTTGGGCGAAATGAGTTTTTGATGCAAAACTGTTCCCTGATCGCAGGTGCATCTATGATATTAATTTCAGACCAAAAAAGTAAGGCTAAAGTTATTTTTTTCACGCTTTTGTATTTGCCTATCAGCAACGATGATTTTTTATGAATGCCATAGTGTCTATCAGCATACAAAAAAAAATATTTTTCGATTTTAGGGTGCTTTGGCATTTTGGCTGTAGTCCAAATTTAACAAAGATTTATTACCAAAGTTGTTTGTTATTTAATTGTTCATCAAAAGCGGTATAGTGGTACACTCAAGCTACAATACTTAACACGTTCTAAGATGAAAAATCACACCGTCTACTCATTTTACACTTTTCACTGTGCCAAAAAAATCCTGACGAGATGGCGAAAAACAGAGTATGTCATTCAAATTATACATAAACATTCGAATGTAAGAACTGGAAAGCCACATCAGATTTTGAATTTGACGAGGTTAAACGCAACAGAAATATAATAAAATACAATAAAAATATAAATCTGGTAATACATATGCTAAAATGTCCGATCACATCAATAAGCAGCAAAATGCAGTTGCTAGTAGTTCCTTACAACGTATTGCAATTGATTACGTATCATCAAGTGAAGAGAATGTTGAAGTCGGGCATATAACAGGTTCATTATTAGATATTAATTAAATTGAAATAATTAATAAAAAATTGTACACAGACTCCGACGACGAGCAAATCGAACAAAATATTCGCCGTAGAACTAAACGAGTGCATAAATCCGTATCAAGTAAAAGAATTGAAAATGCGAAACTGCGTATGATTGGACAAAACTATTTAGGATTTTCGACTGCTGAGAAAACATTCAAACGAAATTCTCCAATAGTAGCAAAGCAAATTGGTCCAACGTGTTCATCGGCAAGATGTTTAAAGAGGTAAGGTAAGACACTGTAACACATTTGAGGACGAATGCAGGAAGAATATTTTCGAATCTTAAGGTAAGACACTGTAACACGGCTGTGCGAACAATCGCCCAAAAACCAAAAATGAATAATCGCCCAAAAAATTGTACCAAAATTTTTGGGCGATTGTTCATTTTTGATTTGGGTGTTTTTTTTTTTTTTTTTTTTTTTCAAAAAATGGAAAATCGCCTAAAAATATTTTTTGGGCGATTGTTAATTTTTTGATTTTATTGAAATCCAGCTTTTGACCAAAGCTGGGCATTAACTAGTTAATTCGTTAATAGTTATTTAACGAAGTTAAATTTTTGGTTAACTTTTAACGTTTCAGTTAATTTCGAAAACCATTAACTTTTTCATCTAGTTAAGTTAAATTTCTTTAATTAACTAGCATCAGTTAACTTTGAAACGAAAAATTTGTTTTTTATTATTGAATGTAAAAAAAAGAAGTAAAAATTAAGAGTTCATACTATTTTTAATAATCTACCTAGCCACACTGTTGAAAAATTGTAAACACAGAACTCTTTCGTGTTGTTGACAATAATTTAAAGTTCCAAGTCGAGACGGCGTGCCTAGCCCGCCGTCAAATGTATCGGCTTGGTCGGCGGCGAAATATTGAGTCGATTATGTCGGCTCAACCGATATTGACATCGATTTGTTCGCACGCCGATTGAAGCCGATTATGGTCGGCGCGAAACTGTTCAGCCGCCGGCGACATTTTCCAATCAACTTGGAACTCTGCGTAGTGACAATAAATTTTTACAAAGTTTTCATTTTTTAAGTTAAATTTGCATATAGAGGGCTGAAATCGATCGAAAAAAGGGTCTGTGAGTGCTGGCATAGTTAAAATGTTTTTTTTATGCGTTTTTTGGAAAAAAAAAATTTTTTTATAGAGAATTTACCTTTTTTTTTAACTTTTAACGAAGTTAACTTTTTAACGCAATTAACTTTTTAATTTAACGAAGTTAAATTTTTGATTAACTATTACTGGATTAACGAAGTTAAATTCTCGATTGACTATGCCCAATCCTATTTATGACACATAAATGCCCAATCCTATTTATGACACATAAATAGGATTGGGTACACTACAAAAATGTTCATTCATAAATCAACAAGAAAATTACAACAACAAAAGTATTATAAAAACGCGAGATTTTTTTATACAATTTTTCATAATAACGACACACCAAAAAAAGATGTACAAAGATGTTTTTTGTAATAGCTAAACACACATCCTTTTAAACTTGAAACATTTTAACCAGAAATCGCGCGATTTTTGGTTAAAATTTGTTGCCTACTTCACACATACAATAACATTACAACACTACTACACTAAAGATTACACCATTACAACAACAATACAACAAAATTAAAATAACACCAACTGTTTCGTTGTAGTTGTAGCATCATTGTAATTAGAATTTGAAATCACAAAAGTTTAATATTAGTTTCGTATTTTTGCTTTAAGCTACGGTCAGATTAGGCAAATATTTGCCCAAATACACTCAGATATTTCTAAAATCAACTAAAAACGTATGTGACTGAACCAGTATTTTATTTTTCGGAATGTATTTTCCAAGTATTTGAGCAAATATTTGCCTAATCTGACCTTTGCTTTAAATATTTCACAGATTGGGCCAGCTAATTTCTGTTTTCAAAAAACATTCAAGAACTACATCTGAAGTAGAAGCATACAATGGTGTTTTAGCACAAATAATTTCCAAGAATGGAAATTTTTTTAAATTCTTCAAATCCATTCTCTAAAGCTACGGTCAGATTAGGCAAATATTTGCCCAAATACTGGGAAAATACATTCAGAAAAATAAAATACTGGTACAGTCACAAATATTTGCCTAATCTGCTTAAGAATTCTCTAAAAGCAGAAGTTTCCAGATTCTTTGAAATATGAATATCAAAAATGTTTTCTTATTGTTCATTTTGTTTTTGAGTTATTATTCATTATGAACAAAAGCTTAATATATTGGGCGATTGTTCATTTTAACTTTTGGGCGAAAATTCATAATTTCTTGGGCGATTTTCGCAATTTTTTGGGCTTTTATTCATTATGTTCACATTTGGTTTTTGGGCGATTGTTCGTTGGGCGATTGTTCGCACAGCCCTATAACACATTTGAGGACGAATGGAGGAAGAATATTTTCGAATCTTTTTGGAGCATGAATTGGCAAGCTAAGCAAGTGTTCGTGAAGTCCTATGTGTCAAAGGCGCCAAAAAAAAACGAACGTTCGTAGAAAACTCTAAGAAACAGAACAGCTTTATATTTAAACTGCCAAAGCAGTGCGAATCGTTACAAGTATGTCGATCAATGTTCCTTTCAACTCTATCTATAAACATTGGCATGGTCAAAGGATGGTTACTGGCCAATGATAAAAAAATTTCTTCATCTCTTGCTCTCAATCAACTCCACTAAAATGTACATTGCCGTAACCTTTAAAACTAAGGCAGATATTTATAAGAATTATGTAACTAGCTGTACAGAGAGGAAAATTCAACCGGTCTCCATTTTCACTTTTTCAATTGTTTTTATGAAACTTAATTTAGCTCTTTTTATGCGACGCAAAGACCAATATGATACGTGCATCGGTTCCAAAGCCAAACAAATAACAATTGAAGAATATAATGCGCATATTTCCAAAAAAAAACCGTGCGCAATTTGAATAGCAACAAGATAAACATGCAGCTCAGAAAGGAGTTAGACACGTTTTCACTATGGATGCGCAAGCAGTTAAGCTCTGTCCAGATATAAATGCATCAGCTATATATTTTAAGCAACGTCTACAAGTACATAACTTTACGGTTTATAATCTTTGCACCCATCAATGTACGAACTACTGGTGGAACGAAACTGATGGCAATCTGTCCGCTTCGACGTTTATTTCCTGAAAACACATTGCTTATCAGACACATTGCCAATCACAATTTTTTCCGATGGTTGCGGCTATCAAAACCGTAATCACTTTTTGTCAAATGCATGATCTATTTTCGCTATCGAAAATAACAAAATAATTGAACAGAAGTACTTGGAGAAGGGACACACGCAAATGGAATGCACACGCAAAAATCGAGTCAAAATTGAAGAATCGGTCAATATATTTGCCATATGACTATGTCAAAATAACCAAAGATGCTCGAAAGACCGTGAAAATTGATAATAAGGTATATTTGGACAACGATTTTTTCAAAAAATACAATGATGCGGTCGAACCAAAAATGATTTGACGGTATCACAGCTAAGATCAATTATATATCAAATTTAAGCTGGATTTTGATGCAGATTATGTCGACCTAACTACACGAATCAAGCAATACGAAGTTCATACAGAACCAAAAAAGCTATACACAGGACGTCTTGGAATTAAGCCAAGCAAATGGAAACATTTGCAGGATTTGAAGCCAGTTATTCCATCTGAATATCACTTCTACGACAATTTAAGCCAGTTAGAGTAAAAAATCATCGAAATGCATTGAAATACGTGAATTATTTTGTTTTGATTATCAATGTTCGTCTGTTGCAAATTGAATAAAACTGCGAATGGACTCATAAAAAAAATATTTTTTTTACTATGCAATATGCTCTATAAGACTTTTTCAAAAATTCAAAAAAATTAGATTTCAAATGTAATACTGTCTATCAGACATAGCAGCTTGATTAAGGCGAAATTTTTTTTGCATTAATCAATTAGAAGTAATTTTTAATTAATATCGTAGAAGATGAGTTGATTGATTACTTCTACCATTAGCGAATAAAACAGTTTTTTCGCTCTCCTGAACAATTGGGTTTTTTTTCTGATAGAGAGTATTGAATATAAGCCCTCGATATGGTTTTTGTCACACCGTTTGTAACGCTCATAAGGCGTGTCCGGTATGGAAAAGCATATATATATTCTTGATCAGCATCAATTCCTCAGTCGATTAGACCATGTCCGTCTGTCTGTCATTTCGCACGATAACTGTCGTAGCTTTTGAGCTATCGACTACAAATTTTGACATTCCTCTTTTTTTTGGCCAATGGTAAGACGGTATTGAAAATGGGCAACATCGCATGAGAATCACGCCAACTTCCCATACAAAATGGCCGCCAAATTTGTATTATTTTTGTTTATCTTGAGAAACACTGAACCGATTTGGACGCCGTTTCTTGTATTTGATTGGAAATGATGTCGGGAACGAAATGGGAATAAAACTAGAACAAACCCCAGAAATCTATAAAGTAATAGAAAAATGCATGGAATTGTTATGAAATTTAACAAAATTCAAGAGAATCCGTATCTCCTGTCGTTTTATTTTATTCAAAAAAAGGATTTAAAAAAAAAAAATTTCACTTAATTCTTTTTATAAATTGTTATACCCTTCGTCCATTGAGTTGGGCATGATTTGTTTTCGTAGCTAATATAGGTCTAATTTATTCCCCTTAAGGCGTGAGGGATTCAGTGGTCTTAGCAGGTTTCTAGCTAGAATGTTTGGGTGAGACATGAGCTTCTGCTTGTACGTCGTGATAAATTTCGGGATTTCGTCTTTTACTTCCAGTATATTCAGGTCTCTGTGGATGTTAGTGTTATTTATATACCAAGGGGCTCTGGCAAGTTGTCTCAGGATTTTAGATTGGACTCTCTGGAGTTTTTCCACGTTCGAGGGAGAGGCAGTGCCCCAGAGCTCAATTCCATATGTCCATATGGGTTTTATTATACTTTTTTATATTTGGACTTTGTATGTGAGATTTAGCTTAGATGCCTTTGAGATTAGCCAATTTACTTCCAATTGTGTAAGTTTAATCTGGGTTTTTGGATTGAATGTGCTTATGCCATGTGAGTCGGCGATCGAGGTGCATTCCAAGATACTTTGTTTCGGAACATTCAGGGACAACTTGGCCGTTCATCTTCAGAGCAGGGCACGTGCCCCTTGTACAGGTGAAGGTTAAGTGACAGCTTAACCGTTGACTTTGATTTTCCATCGTGATAGCCTGTTATTTAGAGTGTCCAAATGTTTTTGTACGTGAAGAGTTGCCATGTCTGGGTTTGAGTGAGAGCACAGGATAGTAGTGTCGTCAGCAAGTCGATATAAGAGTTCTATCACTTTTGGGCATATCTGCAGTATAGAGAATATATAGCAGGGGCGTGAGGACACTGCATTGTGGTACTCCAGCCAGTATTTCGTATTTTCGGGAGACAAAGCTTTTATATTTTACTACAAATTTTCTATTCGTGAGATAATTTATAAGTAGGCAGTGCATATTAGCGGGGAGAATATGCAGTACTGCTCCGCAAATCAGCGGAGCTGTATGCATATGCAATCAGCGGAGCAGTACTGTTTATTATCAAAAGTGCTTTTTTTTCGATAAAGCCATGTTTTTCGCGGAAGCCAAACTGGTGATCGGGAATCACTTGTTTTTCTGTAATTTTGGGTGAAATCAATTTTATTAGTAGTTTTTCGAAGAGTTTCGCTAACACAGAGAGCAAACTTATGGGGTGTATGAGGTCACATTGTTGGGATTTTTTCCAGGTTTGGGAATCATTGTAACTTGAGATAGTTTCCAATCATCTGGGTAGTGATATGTTCTAAGAATTGCGTTAAATATGTGCAATAAATGGGTTATTGCAACTGATGGCAGTTCTTTTATCATTGTGGGCGTTATCAAGTCTGGTCCTGGTGCTTTTTTTGGATCCAGGTATTTATTTATTGCCTCCATAAGTTCATTTTTTTTAATCGCGACTGTACAGGAGTTATTGAGTGGGATTAATGTTGGTAATGTGATATCACCAGTTGTCTCGTTCGGGGTGAACTAGAGTTGCACTCTAGTGAAGTGGCATTCGATATAAAGATTCGAATATCACGGTTGACATTTACATCAAAGCGAAACATCTTGTGAAAGTTAATAGTTATTCGAAATTTTCTGTGAATCAAATGAAAGTGTATTTAAAATGAAATCAGGGACGTACCCAAGAGGGGGTTTGGGGTTTCCAAAATTAAAATTAAAAAAGAATAACAATTTTAAAATAACACTAGTTTACAACAAAATGTATCCTCGACTTTTGATAGTCTTTTCCAATATAAAGTTCATATTCGGATTCAGCGTGGGTTTTTACAAAAGTTGAAGATAACGAAATTTTTAATAATCTGTAAACTACAGAGAAAAAAAAATGGTCGGTAAAATTAACCGAAAAAAGTGGTTGACGTACAGAATTTCAAAATGTATGAAAATTGTAAATTTTTTAACCGAGCTCGTAGGTACCCAGTGGTACAATAGGGTGGTACTAACTGAGATCTGGTAGGTAAGTACTAGAAGGGTGTACTTAAGGGCAATGACGTATACGGCATTGTTGTAGGTCTCCTCGAGACATTTGATGTATTATACATTAAAATCGGATCATAAATGGTGACAATATGAAGAAATATGTCGATGCGCTACCTCTACGATCAGCCAAAAAAAAAAGAAAATTTTTTTCGGAATCTCCTTCCAAATATGCTTCAAATTAGATGGTGTGCGGACAACTTTTTTTTTCGAGACGGTCTAATGTCCATCCTTCTGATTGGTAAGAAGATTGAAGCAAGCTAGGCGGTCCTGCAGGTCCTAGAAGGAGTTGGTATTGCAAATGGGCTGAATTGATCAATTGCCACGCCTATCTTCCATACATGTGAAAATCGTCTTTAGTAACCCAATTTCATGGAAATTGTGGTAGGAAATTCCCCGTAAGATCTATTGTCCGCTTTGCGTCGGTGGTGAGTGCCGCAAAAGCTATGTGCAATACCCCGATCACGACATGACATCATGATGGCTAGGTCATGCCGAGCTTATGAATGTAAAAAATGCTACATCTAAAAAATGGAGCACATAGTGCTGTGAGTACCGTCGGTGGAATGAACGCAAGATGGCGACCAGGTATCAGATGGAAAGGTGTACGGCATATATAGATTCACTTCGACCGGCTGAAACTTACTCACTTGTTTTATTTAGCAAATTTACATTACGATGAAGTAATTTTGGCGAGCACAATTTTCCTCGATTAATCGGCTGGAGAAGAAGATTAGGAGGAAGATGCGGAGGTACTGCCGACTGGCAGAGGTGGGCAAACAGCAAGCGGTCAAAAAAAAAAGTTTGGAATTCGTTTCTTAAGTCATTTCTGAGCAGTCCTGAAAAAATCTTGAAAAAATCCCCGTGGCGTTGCTTACGTAAAAAATACAGACATTCACAGCAGACTAGCGAAATGGATAATTTCCCCTCCTGCACACAGAGCTCGAAATTCCCCACATCATGGTGAATAAAAAGAGAGAAAGCGCACAAAAACTACATACATACATACATACATATATTGGCGCTACAACCCTCGAGGGTTTTGGCCGAGCTTCTTAATGCAATTATCATGGGCAAGTGTATATGATAATTGTGGACCTACAGTTTATTGCCGGTTCCAAACGGCGGGACTCCCAAAGAAGAAGCTTTTCATGGCAAAGTTACTCTCGCAAGATTGCCAAAACTTGGCGAGAGAGTGGCGGTCTACACAGAAAAACAGAAAACAAATTTCTGCCTTGACCCAGGTGGGAGTCGAACCCGATCGAAAAGCAGAGGTCTTAGCCACTGCACCACGGACTTCAATAAAACTTAAAACCAAAAATTAAGATATTAACCTTTCGAAAATCAAAAAAAAAGTATCCTATTCTCTTCCTGTGCCAAGGATATGATGTTTTAAAAAAGAAATTATAAAAATCAGTTGGCTAGTTATTGCTCCTATCCGTTACAATAAAATTGGCGTTCTAATTTTATAAATAGTAAAGATTATGTCACGACTAAAAATTTGATGTCACTGGTGAAACAAGTCGAACCCGATCGAAAAGCAGAGGTCTTAGCCACTGCACCACGGACTCCACAAAAACTACATATCAAAAAAATAACTCTCCATTTTCAGCGATCTATACACAGAAGAGAGTGGAAAGCAACATACAATAATGTTTTGCAAGCACAAACTATGTCAATGCAATCGAACGGAAATCTCTAAGCATACGATGGAATGTTCAATACAACTTAAAACCAAAAATTAAGATATTAACCTTTCGAAAATCAAAAAAAAAAGTATCCTATTCTCTTCCTGTGCCAAGGATATGATGTTTTAAAAAAGAAATTATAAAAATCAGTTGGCTAGTTATTGCTCCTATCCGTTACAATAAAATTGGCGTTCTAATTTTATAAATAGTAAAGATTATGTCACGACTAAAAATTTGATGTCACTGGTGAAACAAGAACATGTTCAGTCTGGAGCAAATTACGTTAATAACTGATAGGTGTTTTCAAAAAATTTCACTGGAAGAGTTCGGAGGAAAGTATGAGCTCGTAATGAAAATAAGTGGATCGATAGGCAATCAAACAACCACCTCCAATTGATGTATTATTTAGTATTGAATTACGATCATTCCGGAAAACAAAATATTTATTGCATACGATTTCAGTATTTAGAGTTACGGGTTTTAACTACGGTTCAGTAAAAATTAATGTCATATTCTAAATTAATTCTAGTTACAAATAGATAGTGTCCGACCGAAGGTGGTTTTTCGGCCGATGTCGAACTTCCGCGTTTTTTGCACATTCGGCTAAAACCGAAGCCGAAGCTCAATATAAAGACAAAATGAAAAAAATATTAAAACATTTATTGAAAATGGTTTATATCTTAATGAACCCTTAGTAAGTGAGTGAAGATGTAAAATATTTATTCAATTATTAAATTAATATTTAAACTCAATCGTGCAAAACTAGAACGTTTTGATACTCCATAAACCAAACGTAGCATTCTTATAGATTTTAATGCTGAACAAGATGGCGTTCTATCACGTCAGGTTTCTGAGAAATTCAAGATCAAGAATTCAACATTTTCTAATTAAATTCAGTAATTTATCCAAGGTAAAAAAATTTTGAAAATTTTAAAAATTTAGGTCATTGTTTAGTGCTAACATATATTTTTAAAAGAAGCTATTTCTCATATTTTTACGATTGTTTGTTTTGAGTATGTGAAGGGTTTATTTTAGTACCATTAAATTTTTTGGATTATATTTTAACTCTAAGTTGCAGTGAAAAATAACGTGGTACTCCATAAAGCAAACCTATGGATCCTTAAAGATTTTTTAATACTAAACACGATGTCGTCCACAGAAATGCTCTACCTAGTCTGATTTTTTTATATATGAGTCTAAACAAGAGCATTTTGCATATGGGGTGTAAAATTAAAAGGATTTGCCAAAGTCCTCAAAGGACTTTTTTTGTATAGGAATTCTCATATAAGTTTTTGAAACATTCTACTTTTCGTCGCTTTAATTTGACATACTCCAAAAAGCAGACATATTGGTTCTTAACGGATTTTGATCACATTCGGCTTTGGCCTTAATATTGGCCGAAGCTGATTATGGGCCGAATGTGAAATTTGAGGCCGAATGTGGCCAAAGCCGAAGCCGAATAATCGGTCGGACACTACAAACAGATCTTTAATTTTGGTGTTAAGACCGCGAAGGTTTTGGACAAAATAGAACAACAATTTGAAGAATTTAGTTTTTTGAAGTATTTGCCTCGGGTGCACGAGGCAAACGTGCCGTTTTAGGTGCTCGAGGATTTTCACGTGGTATAGACTCACGGATAAACGCATTTGGAGTGTTCAATGCATTATCTAATAACTCTTCAGGAATTAATATTTTAAAGGATGCATTTATGCAGGCATAGTTGTAATTGAATTTAGAAACTTGAATGTTGTCGGGAAAAACTTTTAGCAGTGCAGCTATGTGATGCAACACATCTTCAGCAGTAGTGTCACTCGCAAACCGTGAAATAAAAATCGATTTTCTCGGTGGGACAACAACAAGCTTTTTACGTATTGGGACAGCATTAGGACTAGATGCCGATTTTTGAGCAGTATTAGGAATAGGAGCAGCTGTAAATGAAACAATGTTTTTGTAGTCTTAATAGTGACCAAAAAAAAAGGGAATTGCTCACTCATGAGTAGTGAGCAAAAAATGAGCGTGAGTGAGAGAAAAGGATAAGGGCATGAAGTGGAGCGATTACATTTTTTTTCAGATATCGCTAACGGCAAGTACGGGATGGAAGCTCCAAAGGATTCTAAGTAAGATATGTTATTAGGACTTTTTCGATATTTTGACGTTTTGTACTGCCATAACGCTGTTGGAGTTGGGAAAATTTGTGCGACATTTGTGTACATCGAAAAAAAATAATTAAATTTTTTTGTTTTGGTTTAGACTAGATTATTTATTGAATCATCTAAGAATATTTAACTTTTTTTAAAATGCATTTAAGTCTATATCGCGTATTGACATCACCTAAACTCCACTGAATTTGGAAATGCGGAGTTGTCGTAACTATGGAGAATATATAAGTTTCGTTTGAGACGTCAGGGATTCAGAGGTATCAGTAAATATTTGGATGAAACTTGAGCTGCTGCTTGTACTTTGAGGTAAGTTTCGGAATTTCGTCTTTTACTGCAGGAATATTCAAATCATTATTGACGTTTGCTTTTCTTATATACCAAGGTGCTCTGGAAAATTGTCTGAGGATTTTAGTTTGGGCTCTCTGGAGTTTTTCCACGTTCGAGGGAGAGGCATTGCCGCAGAGCTCAATTCCAAATGTCCATACGGGTTTTATTATACATTTGTATATTTGGACTTTATGTTAGATTTAGCTTAGATGCACTTGTGATAAGCCAATTTAGTTCCAATTGTTTTAGTTTAATCTGGGTGATAGCGGGGAGAATATGCTGTAATTTGTAAATAGGTCGTTCGTGCCAGACTTTATCGAAGGCTTGGGTGATATCTAGGCAAACAGTGGAGCAGTACTGTTTCTTTTCAAAAGTTTTTATTGAGACTACAATACGGTGTTCGATAGTGCCATGCTTTTCGAGGAAGCCAAACTGGTCGGGAATCACTTGTTTTTCTGTATGTTTGGGTGAAGTCAATTTTATTTGAAGTTTTTCGAAGAGTTTCGATAACACAGAGAGCAAACTTATGGGGCGGTATGAGGTCACATGGTTGGGATTTTTTCCAAGTTTGGGAATCATTGTAACTTGATAAAGTTTCCAATCATCTGGGTTATTGCAACTGACGGCAGTTCTTTTATCACTGTTGGCGTTTTGAAGTCCGGTCCTGGTGCTTTTTTTGGATCCAAGCCTCCATAAGATTTTTTTTTAATCGCGACTATACAAGAGTTATTGAGTGAGATTAATGTTGGTAATGGGATATCACCATTTGTCTCGTTCGGGTTGAAAACGTTTTTTTTGTTGGTTGGCAAAAGCTGCACCTTTTTTTGCATCGCTTCTGGCCCAGTTTCCATTTGGAAGCCGTATGGGAGGTTCCGCAAGCACAGTTTTTTCATATTTATAGCAGCTCGCCAGAGAGAGTAGTTTGTTGATTTTGGATTTCCACTTTAGCTGTTTTTGTAGAGCTTGAGTGATGTCGTTGAGTTGTTTTTCAGATTTGAGGATCTGTTGTTTTGCCATTCGCGACGTATTTTCCTTTTAGTTTTTATTAGCTACTCTATGTCCTTTGGGGTACATTTTGCATAGCTGCGAGTTGAGCTATTTGGGATTGGGGCGGGAGTGGCCGCTGAAGCTGCTTGGGAAAGCAAGAGTCTGAAATTACTAACAGATGTGTTTATTTCATCTTTCGTTTTTAATGACACATTAGGGATAATGTGGCAGCTTATATACTGCCGATATTTGAGCCAGTTTGTGAGTTTACTGGTCAATTTATCTGGTGAATTAACCTCATAGCTTGGCGCGTACTTTATTGCGATAATGGTAGGCGTATGGTCTGATGAGAGATCTAGAGAGATTCTATAGTCATTTGGCTCCTTTTTACAGTTTTAAATACTGCAAAGTCAATGACGTCGGGAGTTTTTCGACTGTCAATTGGCCAATAAGTTGGCGTGCCAGAGGAGACTATGTAAACGCCCAAGTCTGTTGACAGTGTTCAACAGGAGCCTGCCCTTTGGTGATATTAGGCGAGAAGTCGCCGGCGACGAGAAACTTTAGTCCAAAGGACAGTATATAGCTGTTAATGTTAGGCCTTTTAACTATTCATCGAGAGGAATACTTGTTGGTTGAATATATTCTTTGCAATAATTCTGTAGTTTCGGTGCTAATCTCCCTAATGAAGATTGCAAAAACTTTTTTTTTTTATCAACAAATATACTCTATTGTAAAATTTTATTTGGTTTTCAAATTTGAATTCATTGTAAAAATCTTTACTTGAAAATGTATGCAGAGAATTCCTTTTTATTCAGACGATACAGTGAAATGAGAATATTGTGGGTTTGATTCGAAATGCTGTATTGGTCAAAATTCTCTTTGTTTTGAGAAAATCGTGTTAGAAGTTTTGGAACTTCAATAACTCCAACTGAGCTGTAATTAAGCTGTAAATTAAGGTTATTCAAACATTTATCTACAAGCTGATAGTTTGGCTCATTATTTTTATTTTCTTTATAAGTTCTTTATTGTAAGTGAGCCGATATGACATTTTATAAATATAAAAAAAAAACGGCGTTCATCTCAGTGTTTACTACTTCAAATGAGCGACGTACAGCACTCTTCATTGAATATCTACCAGGAAATTTCAATTACACTAGAGTCTAGTGACTAGACTATATAATAAAGGAATTTTCCAAAAAAAAACCTAGGCGGCTCACGTTGGGATAAAATGAGTGAAAACGCGCGCATTGCTTTTTTTCTATTCCCATGTCTTCACAAAGAGAGAAAAGAGTTTGAAGTAGAACATATTTTTAATAGAATTTATCGAATGGCATTTTTACTTTTTGAATTACTATCACCCTACACTTTACACCCTACAGTTTAATATTATAAAATGATTTTGGTTTTTTGTTATGCTTATAGACTCCAATAAATGGTCGGATCTGCAAGAAAATAAGTATGTTTACACACTATGATCTCCCAAAAAATGTATGCTGAAAATGGTTTGGGTCCGACCTTCTTCAAACCCCATTTAAATGTCTGTCCAATTTTCGATATATTCGTATATAATACTGAACCGATTTAGATGTGGTTTTTCGCATTGAGATATAATTTTATTGGGAACATAATGGGAATGGAACCGGAACGAAATGAAATTGTACCGAAACAAAATGGAATTGAAACAACATTTTGAAATGGATCGAAAAATTATCGATAAAATATCAAAACATTCTCGATAAAATATCGGAAACTATCGATAAATTATAAAAAAAATATCGAAAAACTGTTAATAAAATATCGAAAAATTTTAGATAAAATTACAGCAATATGGTTTAAGAACGTATCGACTCGCATCTGCAGTGTATTTTAGTCAGACCGATTCTCTTACTAGTTTGGGATTCTATAAGGTCAAGCCTATCTCAAATTTTTGTAATTGTTATTTTCCTACATAATTTTTTGATCATGCACTAAACTGGAAGATCTGATTGTTTTTATATTTAGCGAGCGTTTGATTAATTTAAATATTTTTTTGTTGAATGGAACTGAACGGCTTATAATATAAGTGAATATTTGAGTATACAAATTTTAAAATTAATTTTTCAGAAAAGATGAAAAAGTAAATTTAAAAAAACGGCAATTTGTGGCAATTCGTGGCAGCTGTGTTTGCATGCATTCTCTTCGTATTGAATCATACTTTCAGATAAAAATTGTTTCGGAGCGATCCCCGATGCTCCAACTAAATGCCAGACCAAAAAACTCAAAAAATCCTTTTTTTTTATAACCCTTATACACTTTTCATACACTTCCACATGAGCTAGAGAGCTGAAATTTGGAACACTGATAGAACTCCGGTGACAATGCATTCTACGCCTCTGGGGGCCGTGGGGGGACTCAAACCCCTTTTTGGCATAACTTCCAATTCCTTCAAGCTACAATGATGATAGGTGGGTTCTTATTAACAAAACTAAATTTTATACCCTTTGGAAAGGGGGGTGTGGGGGCAAAGGGGAGCGGGATGGAGCCAATTTAAAGTTCTAACTATCGTATTTTGTAAGCTACAAGGCTGAAATTTTTTTACTTAGGTTCGCATTCGGGAAAAAGAGTAAAAAAGGGAGGGGAAAGAGGGGGGGAGAAAATATTTAAAAAAAAAAAAAGAAGAAATAAAAAAGAGTAAAAAACAAGTTTTTTAAAATATAACCCTTTAACCGACTAAAAAGCAGAAAATAAATTTCCTTTAAATTAATTTCAGCAATTTCGATTAAAAATTAAGGGTTTTTGGCGACTGCAAAATCTGCAAAGATATTGCTTTTTAGTCGGTTAAAGGGTTATATTTTAAAAAACTTGTTTTTTACTCTTTTTTTTATTCCTACCCAAATACGCGTGTTTTTACACATTTTTTCCCATAGTTGTTTCTTAATTTATTTTTTTTTGTTCTTATATTAGTTTGTTTTTGTCAACTTTTTTTCTAGATTTTCTAGATGTGCCTTCATTTATAGTACATAATTTATATACTAAGTAAAATGCCAAAAAACAATTTTTTTATTATTGTTTTAAAAAAATTCTTTGGTGAAAACCCCGCCATGAAGAAATCCTGGCGGCGGGCCTGGCTCGATGCCTTTCAGTTCGACTGAGAGGCCTCGAAAAGTTGAAAAGTGCAATAGCTCTTTGAGATTATCAAAGAGATGGACAATTTTTCTATAGTTGGATTCGCTGTAAATTTTGATTTTGGTTTCGTGTATTAGTCCCCTGAGGATAGAATTCTTGTGGAAGTTATTAGCACTAATATTTTGGGTTATATCTTTAATGAGCGAATTAGAGTTTCGCTCACGCAGATAAATTGGTGGGGGTTTTCGGCTTAGGATCCGAATTATTTTCTTCAGCAACAATCGAAAATTGATTTTGTCCAAGCTCAAGAGACGGTTTATCGAAATTCGTCTTTTAGATTTTTGAGGAATTCTTATTTGGGGGTGACGAAAGTCCTCGTTTTAAGAAGTAACGGTTAATTCCTGCCTGCACTGTCTGCATTTTGCTCGTTTGACCTGCAATACTGTTGCTGCAGAACGTCTTGTTGTGGAAGCTGTTGCTGCTGCTTTTTTTGGCTGCAATTGGTGCGTTATTTGTGATTGCAGTTGTTGCTGTTGCAATGGTTGCTGCTGCTGGTGAGCCGTATCACATCGTCCACTGCATTTAATAGACGGAGGGGTTCGTTGCATGACGAGGAATTGGAAAATCTACCAAGGCGGTCACACTGGTACTGATTTCATGTTTTTAAGAGTCTGGCCGCCCTACTCAAAATACAGGCCTGTACAGGTTTGTGTCCACACCAGAGAAGAGCGTCGGTACACCGAAAACCAGTTTCAATCCCTTCGCCAAAACCCATCCCTAATCGTATCCGTGTCGACGGATGCCACAAGTGTTCGATGCTCGCGGATCCGAGTGCGTACAAGTGCACACTAGAAATAAAAATAAAATGCTTGTGCCATCCGCCAAAAACTCGAAAGATCTGGATAGTCGAACGAACTTGGATGGCTTGCGCGTTGAAGTTGCTTGTGTGCGCTTGTGGGCTATTTGCACTACGGAAAATTTGACCATTGAATTCGTCAATTGTTTCGTGTGACATTATAGCTGACTGATTTTATTGAAATATAAACACTTTCTTAATTTTTTATAACAAAAAAGGAATAGTTTTATTAAAAAAGCCAAAGTAGTAAATGTTAATACTTATCAAAATGTAAATAAAATTCATATTTTCATTAAAAAATGCTCGTTGGCCCTATTATTTTGTCCAGCTGAATTGTGACCGAATTCGCCTCAACTCAGCAAATTTGATTTTTTATGTTTTTTTCTGCTATGTTTGCCTTATTTTTAAAGTTACAGAATTAAATTGGAGTTTTCTTTAAAATATACAAAAATGTGGCTCTGTCAACAATTACAGTGCAAAAAAATCTTGGCCCTATTATTTTGACCATGAGTGTATATTCTTGATCAGGATCACCTCCTGAGTCGATTACACCATGTCCGTCTGTCTGTCATTTCGAACTATAACTGTCGTAGCTTTGGAGCTGTTGACTCCAAATGTTGGAATTCCTCTTTTTTTCGCGAATGGTTGGACGGTATTGAAATTATCGAAAAATAAAATATCAAAAATCAATAAATTTTCGAAAAATTATCAATAAAATATCGAAAAACTTTCAACAAAAAATCGATAAACCGATTTGGACGCCGCTTCTTGTATTTGATTGGAAATTATGTCGGGAACGAAATGGGATAAAAACTAGAACAAAATTGTGAAATGAATTGGGATTGAAGTGGAAATTATCGATAAACAATCGAAAAATTTTAATATTCATAAAATATCGAAAAACTATTGATAAAATACCGATTTTCGATAAAAAATTACTAACACATGCAGGGTATTTTAGCTTCGGTCAGATCGAAGATAATTCTCTTACTAGTTTAGGAATAAATCTAATGTATTGTTGCAGTTTTTTAGAATTCCCCAAAAAAAAATCGCTATAAAATTAACGAAGACGCTTTGTTAAAAGTCACTCAAGAATGAAAAAGAAATTGTATAAGAGAAAATCGAAACTTACAAAATTTTATATCTCGAAAAGCAGATTTTTGCGATTCGGTTTTAGGACGTCAAAATATATAATACAAAAATAAAAAATCATTCATAAATAATCGGCAATCGGAAAAAAATAATCTATTATCGATTAATCAATCGATTGTTGGCCATTCCTAATCCCGGAGTCAACGAATTAGGTTAGGTTGGATGTCAATTTTGTTCGCTCTCTCCGCACTCACGATACGATTGTACGACCTTATGGCAGTTGTGAATTCCCTTATTGTGTCCAGACTAGGACTTTCGACTAGGGTTTTCGATCCCGGGATCCCGGTCCATTTTTAGTCCCGAAAATCCCGGGATATTTTTTCCTAAATCCCGGGACTTTCGGGACTACATTTTAAATAAATTAGTCTATAAAAAATGTTTAATACAAGAAAAATACAACTTTTCATCACTCATAAAATATAAAAAAAATCGTGTAAGCAGAAAAATAGTTTTTGACAACATTTTGACAACCCCAAAATGAAAAACAAGTTAGTTAGAAAACTCAAAACTTAAAAATTTTTAATTTATAAAAAAAATTACGAATAAAATTGTTTGTGCTTGAAATTTTTTCTTAAAGAAAAAATAAATTTATATTTATTTCTGAAGAAAGTTAGTATTTTCAGTCTTAGCGAACGCACAACAATGAATTGCTTAATAAAAATAATTAAGTAAAACTGAAAACTGATAGAAAAGTAATTTCAGAAACCTTACTTAAGCATATTTTGAATTGAATTGTGTCATTCCTAAAGAAACGGAAACTCAAATACTGAAAATAAAAAAATTCATTAATTTGTACCTTTAATAAATTGAAATTAATGTTTATATTTATTTATTTAAGCTAAAACTATCACTTTTACAATAAAACACATAAAAAACATTTTTTTATTTTTTTAAAATACATTTTGCTTGTAAAAGTAACAAATCCCGAAAAATCCCGGGATCCCGGGATTGCAATTTTCAGTCCCGAAAATCCCGAGATTGCGAAAAGTCTTCGGGATCGAAAGCCCTAGTCCAGACTGACCGCTTTTTCAACTTTTTTTTCTTCGATTTGAAACCGCCCGCAGAATATATTTATTTTTGACCTAAAAACCTTCCGCCCAATTGCCGATCGGATCATGTGTAGGCCTTAACTTAACTTGGCCAAAAAACGTGATAACATTTGTTGTAAAGAAAAAAAAAACAAATTTTAAAATAGCTTTAAATGTAGAATAATACGGTAAAGAGACCATAAGATAACATATTTGCCCGGCGGATTGAAAACTACTTGAAGCGGTCAGCCTTTTAAAAGCGTCGAAAGAGCTAAAAATATAATAATTTTTAATTTACGTGCAACCGAAGAAATAAAGTTTGGCAAATTTTAACTGTGTAAAATAATACTTATTGTTTTAGATGTATAGATACATAGACTCCTCTTCACCACATATAATTAGGTATACATAAATTAAAACAAAATTACCATTGGTTTGAATAGTTTTAACGATTGGTGTTGTATCCATGGCATGTACTAAAAAAAACAAAAATCACTAATCATAACTTTCAAAAAATATAATTTTATTGCTGAAATTAATTTTTCAGTTAAATTATGTCTTTTTTGC
The DNA here is from genome assembly GCA_951394025.1 of Heteromyza rotundicornis. Classification (NCBI taxonomy): domain Eukaryota; kingdom Metazoa; phylum Arthropoda; class Insecta; order Diptera; family Heleomyzidae; genus Heteromyza; species Heteromyza rotundicornis. The sequence goes on along the minus strand of OX596014.1, from coordinate 6,555,141 downwards.
AAGTATACAAATAAAGAATTAAGATTGAATATTATTTCCCAGTCAATACACAGTGGCTCACCCATGAATAATAGACTGCTCATTTACATGCAATTGCATATTTGTAAGAAAAAGATAGTTGTAGAGTTGCAAGGACAAAAATGTGTTTCGCCACTCAAGGATTTAAAATTGCAAAATTTTTTGCTGCATATTTGGCATATTTCATATAACTTGCATATCGTCGCTGGGCTTACAAAAAGAGTTATGTATTTTTCATCAACTTTTCAGGAGATCAAAAAACTGATTATTTGTGTCCTTAGTAAGCATGTCAATCGCGGGATCCCGGGATCCCGCTTCTTTGTTAGTCCCGAAAATCCCGGGATTCGCACTGACTTATCCCGGGATTTTCGGGACAAGTTTTATGAGTAATTTTTTCAAAAATATGCCTTTTATATTGGGAAAAAATTAATCAATTAAATTCTATCTGTTTAGAAAAAATTTATAAATTCAGGAGCTTTTAGTTTTAGCAAGGACCATAGTTTTTCATCCAAAAAATGTTGATAAGAATTCAGAAAAAAACTTCGAAAAGTCGGATATTTTTGGAAATTTTATGTGTTTCATTTGATTTTATTGGTTTGGAAAAATTATTTATTTTGTTTTAAAGAAAAAAATTAAGTAAAATTGGCGAAAAGTTTATTGATATACTCGTACATAAACTATATGAGTTATACATATAAAAATATGCAATACGCATTGCAGAAACTTGTACCAATGAGTGAAATTTAAGCAAAAAATAGTTCCAAACTGTTTGCAAATTAGTAGACTATAAAGCACTCAAATCCATTTTGTTTAAATGGAAATCGGATCAAAAAATACATCGAACATCGTTCGGGACATGAAATACAAATTCCAATTTCGTATATTAAAATGTTCGACAAAATGTTCAGGTTGTTCGAGTTGTTCGAGAAATGTGGATCAAACGACACATTTTTAAAATGATCTTATTCTGACCGGAAACCCAAGATTCCAAAGACCAAATCTATTCCAATTAGTATTTTATTCTACATATTTTAAAGTTATTCAAACTTTTTTCTAATGTTCCAAATCATAGGTGTGATAAATTCAATTTAAAAAAAAATCCAATAAAAACCTTGAATATTGTTAGATTTTTGCGCAATTTCCAAAATATTATAGTATGGGTATATTAAAAGCAATTCAATTCTATTTAATATAATATTTTTATACCCCCACACTCACTGTGGCAGGGTATACTAACTTTGTCACAACGTTTGTAACGCCCATAAGGAGGCGTGTCCGGTATGGAAAAGTATATATATTCTTGATCAGTATCACCTCCTGAGTCAATTTAGCGATGTCCGTCTGTCTGTCCGTCCGTCTGTCCGTCTGTCCGTCTGTCCGTCTGTCCGTCTGTCCGTCTGTCCGTCTGTCCGTCTGTCCGTCTGTCCGTCTGTCCGTCCGCACGATAGCGGTCGCAGTTTTGGAGATATCGACTTGAAACTTTTTTTACATGTTTTTCTCGTGAATACTGAGATCAAGTTCGAGAATCAGCCAAATCGGACAAAAACTGGGCGTGGCTCCCATACACCGAAAAAAAAGGTAAAAATTTTTTATTGTTGTATTCGATTGGAAATGTTTAGAAACGTATTTTTGACATGGTCCGAGGTTCCGCAGCCACATATATAAGGGTCTAAATGGGGTCTTGAGACCAATTTTTTTTTTTTTTTGTGGATTTAAGTGGAAATTTTTAGAAATGGATTTTGGACATGGTCCGGGCTCCAAAACCACCTATAATTGGCTCAAAATAGGGTCTTGAGACCACAATTTTTTATGTTCAAGGTACTTCTTCCTACTGTGTGGGGGTATTTCAGCTTTGGTATAGCCGAAGATAGTCCACTCTCTAGTTTTTACTGAATTTTGGTTGAATTGAAAAAAATCCAAATCCCGGGATCCCGGGATTGCATTTTTCAATCCCGAAAATCCCGGGATTGGCAAAGGTCTCGAAAATTGACATCCCTAGTCCTTACTAGGGCTGTTACTTTCCATCGAAGCTTTCGAAACTTCGAATACTTCGAAGTTTACACGAAGTTCTTCGTAGATAATGTGCTTCGAATATATCGAAGCTTCGAAGGTTAAAAAACTTCGAAGCTTCGAAGTCTTCGATTTTTACTTTAGAATAATATAAATGTACGACTAGTCTTTTTTGGGCGAATCAGGCCAAGATGAATCATGCCAGGTGGGATTACAGATGCCACCAGGTGTGTCTTTGGAACTTTTTGGGTGATTCATGCCAGGTGGGATTACAGCTGCCACCAGGTGCGTCATTGGAACTTCTATGGTTGAATCATGTCAGGTGGGATTACAGCTGCCACCAGGTGCGTCATTGGACATTTTTTGGATGAATCACGTCAGGTGGGATTACAGCTGCCACCAGGCGCGTCTTTGGGACTTTTATGGGTGAATCATGTCAGGTGGGATTACAGAGCGGATATAAAATCAGACTTATCCGAACGTTTTGGTGCAAGGACGCACTTGGTGGCAGCTGTAATCCCACCTGACATGATTCAACCATAAAAGTTCCAAAGACGCACCTGGTTGCAGCAGTAATACCACCTGAAATGAATCATCCAAAAAATGTGCAAGGACGTACCTGGTGGTTGTAATCCCACCTGACATGAATCAACTTGGCCTGATTCGCCCAAAAAAGACTACTCGTACATTTATATTATTCCAAAGAAAAAATCGAAGACTTCGAAGCTTCGAAGTTTTTTAACCTTCGAAGCTTCGATATGTTCGAAGCACGTTATAACTTCGAAGCTTCGAAGTCTTCGAAACTTCGAATAAAACTTAGAAGCTTCGAAGTGTTGAAAATCACCAGCCCTAATTGTCATATGTGAAAAAAATTCCATTAACAACTAGAGATTGTTGTATGAAAAAAAATTTTGTTATTTGACCGATTCCGACGTGCAACACTTTAGTACCTTAAATCATCAAATAACTCTTTTTGATAAAGAATTTTTATTCGATTTCGGCACAAAAGGAATTGCATGAAATTTAAATTCACGACAAATGTATGGCTTAGCCACAATATGAGATGATTTGGGCTTAATTAGTTAACTGGGCGTGGCTCCTCCCAAATACGCGAAAACGTTTTCTTGGGTTTATCAGATATACAGGCTGTAACAGTCGAGGTATGAATCGATTGGGGACCCAAAGAAGAGAATGTTATGTGCAGTTGTGGCGAATTTGCCACCCACTTCATTTTAAAAATCAGACAACTTTTTCAATGATAAAATTTCCTTTTTAACTGTGTATAGTTCTAATTTACATTCGTTTTTTTGACAGCCAATGTTGTGTTTCAAAATGGAATCTTCTCTATTTTATTGAAAATTAAAAAAAATCCCCAGTTTCAAAAGCCCCAGTTTTAAAAGCCCCAAAAATCACCAAAATAGAGGGACTTGAATGCAGAATTATTGTTGATGGCGTAGCCGCTGTTGGACATACTTGATGGTTATAATCTCTGAGAGCCGGCCAAAGGCCGCCCAAACAGAAGTGACTTGAATGCAGAAGTACTGCTGATGGCGTAGCTCCTGTTAGACATAATTGATGGTTATAATCCCTGAGAACCGGCCAAAGGCCGGCCACACAGAAAGGACTTGAATGCAGAAGTACTGCTGAAGGCGTAGCCGCTGTTGGACATATTTGATGGTTATAATCCCTGAGAATCAGCCACACAGAAGAGACTTGAATGCAGAAGTACTGCTGACAGCGTGGTCATTATTTTCATGCTCATTGTTAATAAAATTATTGGGGCTAATGAAACTGGGGCTTTTGAAACTGGGGCTGTCATTTTTTGGGGCTTCTGTATTTGGGAATTTCGTACCCAACCCATTTTATTACCTAAAGTTTGACTTAACAATTTTTTTCTCCTAATTTAACACTATAACATTAGTTTATTTTTAAATAAAATTATTGCTGGCGAAATTTTCTTTATTTTGATACCATGGTTTGTTGTAATATGACACTTAGGGCCTTTTTAAAAAAGAAAACGCTTCTTAAATTTTTACAAAAAATTCATAAATAAATTTTTTTTAATTTGAATTTAAGATATTTTTTTTATTTCAAGAACTAATATCTTTAATTTAAAATCAATTACATTTTCAATTTTCAAAATTTGTTGTCTTTAAGTGTCATATTATAACAAACCATGGTATCAAAATCAAGGAAATTTACCGATCAATAAAATATTTAAAAATAAATTATTGTTAATATTATGAAATTAGGAGAAAACAAGTGCGTAAGTTTCAGTGGGCAAGCCAACTTTTATATACCCTACACCTACTGGGCCTATTGGTTCCGCCATATTGAATTTGGAAAATGCGACATCAAATTCGAAATCAGCGACCCCAAAAACCCGTAGAAACCAAGTTTGGAACTATTTAAGCGGAATATAAGTGAAAACACGATTTTCACTTTTATGGGAAGTAGGCGTGGCAGACGACCGTATCCGCCCATTTTCAATACCAACTCCTTCTAGGGCCTAAAAAGGATAAATCCAAAATTTGGGATCCCTAGCTTTCTTCTAGCTCCTGCAATCGTGTTTACAAGAAAAGAGGACGGACAGACGGATAGAGCTAAATCAACCCAGGAGGTGACTCCGATCAAGAATATATGTAGTTTTCCATACCGGGCACGTCTCCTTCTTGGTGTTACAAACATCAGACCAAAGAAGGAGTTGGTATTGAAAATAGGCGATATAGGTCGACTCCCACGTCCCATATAAGTAGGGTTACCAGATCCTCTTGAGTAAAAAAGAGTACAGAGTTGCAGGGGGTCCCAAACTCCTCGGTTTTACACCACATATTTTTAATAAAACCAAAAAAAAATAGAACAAAAAGTGATTTTAGAACCTTTGTTAAAATTTTAAATAAAACAATTTTCTTCAAAATTAAAAAAAAAATGTTTAAGTAACAAAATACAATAATTTATGCCCAAAGTATTTTTTTAATATGAAATACTAAAGAAATCAATTTAAAATTTTGTAAAATCACCAAGTACCAAAGTATACGCCGATTCAAAATTAAAATTTACTACTTAGGTTTCTTTAGACGTTAATGCATTCAAATTTTAAACTCCAAAGGGCCAAAGTGTGACAAACAAATTAATAATAATTAACGGATAAAAGGTATAATACTAAATTTTAGACTCTGGGTGCTAATGTTTCGATCCTTCCTCAAGAAATTGAAAAATTTAGATATATATTTGAATTGTTTTCGATAAAGACATTCTAAATTGTTTTTGATATTTCAGTTAAAAATATGATAGGTTTCATAATAAATTTTTTGTTTTAATCCTAGCATTTAAGAGTTTTTGTAACTTTTTGAATGCAATGTGACGCAAGATGCTTCACTAACAAAAATAATATTTGAGGGTTTCTTTCTTAATTCTGACGAATAGTAAAAATTGGTTACCTTACTGAGCAGATACATTCTGTTGTTATATGGTAAAGTCACAGAAATAAGAAAAAGAGTACTTAATAGTACTTTCGGGAAAAAAGTGAGAGTAAAAAAGAGGAGGGCCTAAAAAAGAGTACTGTACTCTTTAAAAGAGTACGTCTGGTAACCCTACATATAAGTGAAAATCGTTTTTTGTAAAATAATTAATCTAATTCCGCTGAAATAGTTCGAAACTTGCTACATAGGGGTTTTTGAGGTCGCTGATTGAAATATTGCTTTCTGTGGAATCGCTTCAGTTCTGGGTAATGAATGTATTCAGGGTGTAACAGTCGAGATTGGTCAAAAGGTAGGAGTCGATTGGGAACGATTGGGAACCAATAACTTTTTTTTTTAATTTTATTTATTTTTATTTTTTTTTTTTTTTAAATAGATAATTTATTGTATTATCTAAGAATATTTACTTAGATCTAACAATAGTATTTCAATGTTTTTTTTTTAAATTCATTTAAATCTATATCGCGCATTGACATTGCCTAAACTCCATTGAATTTGGCAATGTGGAGTTGTCGTAACTAATATATTTAGAATATATTAGTTTCGTTTGAGACGTGAGGGATTCAGAGGCCTCAATAAATTCCTCGCTAGAATGTTTGGATGAAACATAAGCTTCTGCTTGTAATTCGAGGTAAGTTTCGGAATTTCGTTTTTTACTGCAGGGATATTCAGATCATTGTGGATGTTTGCATTTATTATAAACCAAGGGGCTCTGGCAATTTGTCTCAGGATTTTAGATTGAACTCTCTGGAGTTTTTCCTCGGTTGAGGAAGAGGCCGTGCCCCAGAGCTTAATTCCATATGTCCATATGGGTTTTATTATACTTTTGTATATTTGGACTTTGTATGTGAGATTTAGCTTAGATGTCTTTGAGATTAGCCAATTCAGTTCCAATAGTTTTAGTTTAATCTGGGTGATTTTGGATTGGATGTGCTTATGTGCGTCGGCTATCGAGGTGCATTCCAAGATACTTTGTTTCGGAGTTTTCGGCACGTGCCCCTTCTTAGAGTGAAGGTTAAGTGACAGCTTTTGGATTCATTGACCTTGATTTTCCATCGATGTAGCCAATTACTTAGAGTGTCCAAATGTTTTTGCACGTAAAGAGCTACCATTTCTGGGTTTGAGTGAGAGCACAGGATAGCAGTGTCGTCAGCAAAAGTCGATATAAGAATTCTATCACTTTTGGTCATATCAGCAGTATAGAGAATAAATAGCAGGGTTTCCGCTTGGATGCTTTGTGTCATAGAGTCTATATCCTGGTAGATTGAAAAAGTGTTTTTCAGTGAAGTGAGTTTCAAAAATTAGCATAAGGTCTATGCTGAACTTCAAGAACTCGAGAAGTTCTAGTTTGTGAAGACTCAGGCCGTTTGCATTCCAGAATGATATTTTAAAACCATTCATGGTTTAGACATGAGATGTTGTAGTAAGAGACTTTGATTTTTAATCATTTCTTGCATCATATTTTGCATACCAGACATGAATTGGGACATATTTTGCATGAATGTAGAGTTCGTTCAAGACTACTACTAGGAGGAGCAGTTTGAATGTTTACAGGAACCATCGGGTTGCGGGGGTTTTCCTTGCTTCGTCTTTTTGAGTCGAGTCTCGAGTCTTATTTAAAAAACTTTAATAAACTGCGCAGCCTCTATAGTTTGCAGTGTAATTGCCACCACAATTGCTACATTTTTTAATAGTCGAATCATCCTTTATTTTCGTACTCATGCCTGTTTTGTGAAGGTCTCCACAAATTACGCACACGCTGGGAAGTGAGCAGTGTGACTTTGTGTGGCCATATTCTTGGCAATTATGACACTGAATCGGTCCACGGCGCTTGTAGGGTTATTCAATTGTAATTCTGCGGTGCAAGAGATATCGCAGAGAATATATTGGGTGGGGTTCACCTTTTTTAAGACTTTTTGAGTCGGACTCTAGTTCCACACGGAATAGGAGTTGAGGCACTTTATTTCGATTTTGTATATTGAATAGAGACCGACCGAAATTAGGTTTCGGTTTCGGTTTTTCGGCTTTTCGGCCAAAAAAAGCTGTTTCGGCCGTGTTTCGGATTCGGCCGAAAAATAAAATATCGTTTTCGGCCAAATTTCGTTTTCGGCCGAAATTTCGATATTTCCGCCGAAAATTTCGGTTTGATACGAAAAATGTAACAAATAAATAACAAAGATTACACTGATCGACAAAACTGAACATTTTGTGTGTTAAATATACTTGATAGACAAATTCTTATGTATTTTGCACGCTGGATACGAAAATAATAATACTGAAATTTATACAGCACAAAAAATGTAATTTTTGTGGCGTTTGCAGGAAAATTGTGCGTGCTGGAAAAATTTAATTAAATATTTTCGGATTTAGCGTATCAAAATACATAAGGAACAACCAAGTGGATAAAAGCGGTATGTAACACAAATTTAAGCATTGATCATAGTTTCGAAGAATCAGAAGCGACAAAGAAGGCATGTCCTATCGGAGTAGATCTAATACTCTCGCAGCGATTTATAAATTTTTCTACTTCCCTCAAGGTATTTTCTACTACTATGGTAAGAAATCTACTCCTCAAAATATTATGTGAGTTCCATACAATGCAAAAGTACTATACTTTCTACAAATCTGCTTCCCCGACAGAAATTTCTACTACTCTCGTAGAATTTCTAGTATTCTACGCATAAACCCATATCTACTCACCTCTCTTGAAATCTACTACCCTGACAGTAATTTCTACTACTCTTGATTTCCACGCATTTGATAGTTTGCTTCTAAATTCATCTAATTCATGATCTGAATTTAAAATGATCGGCCATAGTCAAAATAATCTCCAACTTAACTTAAGTAATCTACTAAGTTGACAGATAATACACTGAACTGGCAGCTACTAAGCTGGTTCTAAAGTTTAGCATCTACTAAATTTGACTATGAATATGCGCCATCGATTTCAGCCTACTGATAAGCTTAATTATGTACCACTTTATTACATTAAAACTCACAATTGTTTCTTTTATTTTTTCGGTTTCGGCTTCGGTTTCGGCCGAAATTAAAAAAATAAAAATTCAGCCATTTCGGTTTCGGCCGAAAAAAAAAATTAAAAATTTCGGCCATTTCGGTTTCGGCCGAAATTAAAAAAAGCGATTTCGGTCGGTCTCTAATATTGAATACTTACTTTACTTCAAAGCTTTCATGGGTTAGAGCATTTTTGATTTCGTCACACTCTACGAAAGATTCAATATCTTTCAGTACGACTGAGAGGCCTTTGGAGCTTTTGAGCTGGTAAGTGTAGTAGCTTTTTTTGAGTTTATCAAAGAGATTGATAATTTCCCGAAAGTTTGGCTCACTATAAATCTGTATTTTCGTTTCATTTATTTTTCCCTTAAGGATGGAAATCACATGGAAACTAATATCACCAATGTGTTTGGTAATTTCTTTTATGAGCGAATTAGAGTTTCGCTCGCGTAGATATATATGTGGCGGTTTTTGCGTTTTCGGCTTGGGATCTGAATTTTTTCTTCAGCAAGAATCGCAAATCGATTTTGTCCAAGCTCAAGAGACGGTTTATTGGGATTCGTCTTTTGAATTTTAGCTGAGTTCTTATTTCCATTAGAGGGGGACGAAAGACCTCGCGTTGGAAAGTAAATATCAATACATTTTTGCTTTGTAGGCAATGTGCTTTGTTGCTCTGTAGGGCGGGTATTGCCCTTTGCCCTGCGGTTAGCAACAATGGTATATCTACTAATTGTATCATGCTCATCAGACACGGGGTGATGCAGAGGGGGATTTGAATATGTTTACTAAGAGTATCTATATGAGAAATAGCTGATACAGAGTTACCTGAGTTTGTGTGTGCAGATAGAACAGGCAGAAGAGAGTCCACCTGTTTGCAGTGTTGGTAGTTGATGAATGGTGTGTTGAGTTTGCAGAAGTTGCTGAATTTGCTGATATTGTTGTATTTGCTGTGGTTGATGTTGGTGTAATGGCATTTGTTGATGTAATTGATCTTGTTGCTGCTGTTGCACATATTGTTGTTGTGATAGCTGTTCTTGTAGTTTGAGTTACTGTCATCGAGAGTAGGTGAGTGATTCACCACCATGGCTTTGGCTCACTGGGTTACGATCGAGCTTGGTTTGTGACTTTGATAGCCAGCGCCGCAGCTATCGTAAGAGGGCGCTGGTGTCAATCGGATAACGCGGATGTTGTTTCTACGATACTCTAGTTTCGGGTGAAAAGCTTTTTGGGATTTTTTTGTTTGTTTTATTTTTAGAGGGAAATATAAACCATAAACGTCACTTTCGTTTTATTTTTTGTTTGGAGTCTCAATTTACGTAAACAATTGGTAATTCAAAATAGCCTGACACTACACTGCACTTCGTGCTCTTGCGAATCAGGGGAATAAGCTCTTTCTAAGCTATATTATTTTCTGTATCTCACTTTAGATTTTTATGTTATTTTATAAGAACCGAGAGTATTAAAAAAATATTGAACTTCACTTCGCTAGAGTTGCCATACATATTTTTAATGCTACAATTTTTGTTTTCAGCATTCTTGGGCTCATCGGAAAGGTTATAAAATTTCCTTTTTAACTGTGTATAGTTCTAATTTACATTCGATTTTACAGACACTTTTGTGTTTCAAAGTGGAATCTTCTGTATTTTATGACCTTAAGTTTGACTTAATAATTTTAAGTCTCTTAATTTCACACTATAACATTAGTTTATTTTGAAAAAGAATTATTGCTGGTGAAATTTCCTTTTTTTTGATACCATGGTTTGTTCTAGTATAACAAATAAAGATATTTAAAAAATAAAAACCTTATCCATAATAAAATACTATTTTTGCCAAATTCAAATACAGTTTATCAAATTTTTAATTAAATTTAAGGATGGCTTTTTACTACATATAAATAAAAGACGGCAAATAATTCACAACAGTTGCTCAAAATGTCTACCTCCTTCTTCAGTGCATATGTGACAGCGGCGAAAAATGCTGATATGGCATCAATGGAGTTCGTTGCGCTGCTGTCGTATAACATAGGCCGCTTCTTCAATTCGTGTAATCAATCGTTCTGAACGAGAATTTATTGGAGACCTTGGTAACCACACTATCGGTCCTCCTCTCCCTCTCCCTATCCATGTATTAGCATAGTTTATATTAAGCCAATCTTTAACCTGTAATGTGGTGGCGCTCCATCCAGTTGTACCCAACCGTTCATTCTACCTATGGGAACATCTTCAAGTAATGCAGTTAAATCATCATGAAGAAATCGATGAAATTCGCCACCATTAAGGGTTTGTGGAAACAAGTATGGGCCAATTAGCTGATCAAAAAGAAGTCCCATACAAACATTAACGCAAAATTCATGTTGAAACGAATTCTACTTTATTGCATGTGGATTTGTATGACTCCATACATGACTGTTGTGGAAATTGGTAACGCCCCTGCGAGTGAAACACGCCTCGTCTGTCCACAATATCAAATGCAAAATATTTGCATTGGCCCCGTCGCAGTACCATCTACAAAAATCAATACGTTTTGCATAGTCCGTCTCTAACAAGGACTGCACTGGTTGGTAATGATTGGTCTTCTACCATCGCTACTCAGCGTTCCCTTAACTTTCATATGGGAAACCTCTAACATGATACCCCCTCGTAGAGTGCTTAAGGTTGGATCTTCATTGAATCGTGATAGTATTGGGCATACGCTTGATAAGAACCTTCGAACCGCATATCTGCATATTCTTCAGCGCTATACATTTCATTTATTTAGTTATTAATATATATATTTGTCCAGGTCTGTATGTCTGTCTGTCTGTCTTTCTGTCTTTCTATCTGTCTTTCTGTCTGTCTTTCTGTCTGTCTTTCTGTCTGTCTTTCTGTCTGTCTGTCTTTCTGTCTGTCTGTCTGTCTGTCTGTCTTTCTGTCTGTCTTTCTGTCTGTCTTTCTGTCTGTCTTTCTGTCTGTCTGTCTGTCTGTCTGTCCGGAACACTAACCGATTCAAAATTTACAACTTCACTTAAAAAATTTTTTTAAGTTGTTAACCTTCTTTTTTTTAATGTTAGCCATTCTGGTGGTTTGTCCACACGACGCTGCGGTCGTGAGAAGGAACCAGAGCCACTTACAAATATATTCACACATATATTTTTTCTTATAAATGTTAGCCGCCCTGGTGAGGTATCGAACCCACAACGCTGCGATTGTAAGTAAGATGAAGTAGCGAACTAAGCGCCTTCTCACCAGAGCCACTAATGCTCATACAATACCTTTACCTAATATCGATTAACTTCGGCAAGCTGTATGCAAAACGCTTTCATGTATATACACACACAAAAAATCATTTCACATATAAACAAAAATAGCTTCGACCTAAAGCTGCCACCTTTAAGAAAATAACACTGCCACAAGACTACCGTTGCCACCTAACACTATTTTCACCTATTACGGTGGTGTATTAGATTTTCATATTACACTTTCATATTACACTTTCCTATACACTGCATATATTCCCAGTACAACATTAAGGTCCACACACATCAACGCGAAGTACCGCAGCCGCAGCGAAACTTACTCAAAAATGTTTTTTGCTAATGCGAAAATATATTTCTTTAAGATGAGAAATTTCATAAAAACAAATAAAAATGTGAATCATTTATAAATTAAAATTCCCGAACAAAGATACTACAAAATGAACACCTTTCTTAGAAGTCACTCAAGAAACTGTAAAAGGGGAAATGAAAACTTAAAAAAGTGTATTTCTCGGAAAGCAGATTCTTGCTACAATAAAAGATTCAGATTCTGTTTTAGTACGTCAAAATACATAATACTAAAATTTAAATTGAAAAAATCCAATGAATAAAACGCTTTGCAATAAAAATATTCGACAATCGGAAATAATGTTAAGCCGTAACAGGTGAAAACATTGTTAGGTGACAACGCTAGCCTTTTGGTAGTATTATTTCCTTAAAGGCGACAATGGTAAATCAAAGCTATATTTTTGTGTGTATATGCACATTCACCATACAGCTTGATGAACTATATCGCCATTAGCTCAATTTATTTTATAACTGGCTCTGGTCTGTTGGTTAGAGCTTCGACCTGTGACTGCGGCAGTCATAGGTTCAAGCCCGTCACCGGTCGTATTTTTTTTTTAATCCATTGCTTTATATTCTTTTTTCTTTTTTAATCTTTCTTTTTTAATTCTTTTTTAATGTAACAGTTCAACTTTACATAATTACATCATCAAACAAAATTTCTTTCTATTCTTTACAAAATTTAATAAAAAATTGCATATTTCACAAATTTCTATAAAAAAAAATTACATTTAAATTTTAAAAACATAGAAAATATTTTTGCATCTAAAATATATTTAGTAAACATTTAATTTTTTCAAATTAGTGTGTTTTTTTCCCGTGCATGGCACGGGCAAATTTCCTAGTTTTTACTAGAAAATCACTTTTAATATTGAACTGAATTACATTTTACAACTATTCTTGGCAACGGAATTTTTTTAAGAACCATTTTAGTTTTGTTTGGATTCATGTTTACAAAGAAATGTTTACAACGGAAAAATTGTGGCAACAAATGGAATGTTTATTAAAAGACGAAAAAATAGTCTTTAATTATGGATAAGGTTTTTATTTTTTTTAATATCTTAATTTGTCATACTATAACAAACCATGGTATCAAAAAAAAGGCAATTTCACCAGCAATAATCTATTTAAAAATAAACTAATGTTAATAGAGTGAAATTAGGAGAAAACAAATTATTAAGTCAAACTTTAGGTCATAAAATACAGAAGATTCCACTTTGAAACACAAAAGTGTCTGTCAAAAAAGAGAATGTAAATTAAAACTATACACAGTTAAAAAGTTATTACCTTTCCAATGAGCCCTTATATGCATTTCTACCTTATATGGTTGAGAAATTATTCACAAAAACCTTAAAACAAAAATTTGTATTTTGTGTTTTCATTAAAAAATTTGTCTGACTTTTAAAATGAAGTGGGTGGAGAATTCGTTGCAAGTGCACAAAACATTTTCTTCATATTTTTGGGTCTCCAAACGACTCCTACCTTTTGGCCATTCTCGACTGTTACACCCTGTATCCCAATTTGTGCACAGAAATGCAAATTATTATTTATTATTCGCTCAATTTCATAATTGCTTTCTCTGTATTTTATAAAGTAAAATACGAACTATTTTTATTTGTACGCCAACAAATTTTCAAGATATGCGAACAACTTTTAGTCGGTTCCATTTACCACATTTTTTGGTTACTGCATATTTAATCGTCTTTTTTGATATTTTTGTGTGTATTATCTTTATAAATTGTCAAAATTCTATTGGATCTTCAAATCAAATAAAAGAAAACCCTGTATTTAAAATTTATTTTGACAATTACATCAATGCCCACGTTCTAGTCTCGGCTTTGATCAAAAACAATTATGTGCAGTGAATACATAACTTATTTTTTAGGAACTTTTTAGTACTGAAAATACATAGCTGTTTTTGGCAATTTCTGAACCAAATGAGATATCAAATACGTATAATGAGGGCAGGTTTGCGATGGCTAATACAATTAGATGGGCCAATAAAAAAAATTCGAAAAAATCACATAACTCTTTTTGTGAGCCCAGCGACGATATGTTGCATACAACTTGCATGAGTTGCATCAACTTCCATAAGTTGCACTTGCATATAAACTGCATATTTTTTTTATTGCAAATTGTTGTAATTGATATGTTTAAAATAGAGACCGACCGAATTTCGGTCGTGTTAGGATTCGGCCGAAAAAAATAATATTGGCTGGATACGAGAAATGTAACAAATAAATAACAAAGATTACACTGATCGAAAAATTTAACTTGTTGTGTGTTAAATAGACAAATTCTTTTAATTTTGCCACGCTAAACCCGAAAGAATAATAAAATTTTTCCAGCACTGACAAAAAATGCGGCGTTTGCGAAAAAATGGTGCGTGCTGGAAAAATTTTAATATTTTTTCGGATTTAGCGTGGCAAAATACATAAGAAACAGCGAAGTTTCATCATTTAACAAAACTACAGTCGATCAGTATTATTTAAGTAAATAATTGCAACTTTGATCTCTTGTCAAGCATTTTTCAATCAATACACAGGCCGACATGGTTTTACTTCTATATTATCGTATAGCTTTTATATATAAATGAATCATTCTATGTACAATGGCGTTTTCCCCATTAAGTCAGGTTTTTAAGAAATTGCAAATATGCAAAATCCGATGTTTACTTGGTCTTTATACCATAACTCTTGAAACAATGCAGCAACGAATCTATAGCAACTTTTTGAAATTTAAGCTACAATGTTAAAAAATCGATTTTTTTGGGAAAAAATTTTGGACTTCAGGTCACTTAAAAGAAAAACTAGAATTGTATCTTTAAAAAGTTTTATATCAGTTTTTCCGTCCGACGTCTAAATAACGGTCTAGAAGTAATATATAAATTTAAAATTATGTTATTAAAAAATAACTAGTAAGAATATCTTCTGTTTGACCGAAGCTAAAATACCCTGCACATGAGAGTACGATACATTCTGAGTCCATATGATAGAATTTTTATGAAAAATCGGTATTTTATTGATAGTTTTTCGATATTTTATGAATATTTTATTCATAATTTTTCGATATTTTATCGACATTTTTCGATTGATTTTCGATAATTTCCATCTCCACTTCATTCCCGATCCATTTTACAATTTTGTTCCAATTCTATTTTGTTCCAGTTTTATTCCCATTTCGTTCTCGACATAATTTCCAATGAAATACAAGAAACGGCGCCCAAATCGGTTAAGTATTTCTCAAGATAAAAATGTCCCAAATTTTAGATTTATCCTTTTTGGGCCCTAGAAGCAGTTGGTATTGAAAATGGGCGGAATCAGTCGACTGCCACGCCTACCTCTCATATAAGTAAAAATTGTATTTTTACCGTAATTTTAAGACGATTTTCACTTCTATTAAGTTTAAATATTCCAAACTTTGTATCTAAGGTTTTTTTGGGGTTGCTGATCTCGAATTTGATGTCGGAATTTCAAAATTCAAGATGGCGGAACCAATATAGCGACCGAAATTTTAAGATTTCATCAAATTTGATGTCGAAATTTCATAATTCAAGATGACGGCTGAAATTTTAAGATTTCATGAAAATAGTATGAAATTTTATATAGGGGGGTTTTTGGGGTCGCTGATTTCTAATTTGATGCCGAAATTGCTAAATTCAAGATGGTGGATCCAATATGGCGTAGGGTAGGTGTAGGGTATATAAAAGTCGACTTTGCCCGACAGAAACTTACTCACTTGCTATACCCTACCCTACACCTCATGAGGTATGGGTAAAGTGACCATTTATTTTTTCTGTCAAAGTGGGACAAAATTTTTTTTTAATATATTGCTAATTTTTGCAATAACGACACAACTCAAATTTTATGTATTTGGAGCTATGAATGTCCTCATGTCCTGAATATGCTGACAAAAAGCTGAATTCATATATTTAAGTCCTTGGTTCGTGTCAGTATATATTCTATGCCCACCAATTATCTCAACATTGGCCGACGACACTACAACATTGTGCTCACAATCAGATCCTAAATTGGCATCTCAACACGGGCGACCGCATTTAAGCACTTAGCAAAATTGGTTATCAGAATGGAGGATTAAAGTCAATGATTTCAAGAGCGCCCATCTAAACTTCGCCCTAATGAAACATACTTACTTGCCCCTCGCTTAAAATAAATGATAATGTACCCAATCCCATGGTATGCATCTCGATCGCAGACTCACCGGGAATAAGCATATCGAAGCTAAAATTACACCAAATCAAATTTTAAACAACTTGAACTTGATTGTCTCCTCTCGAAGCAATCTACACTCAACACCTCTCGAAGCAATCTACACTCAACACCACATACAAATACCTTCAATTCTATAGTGCAATTAAACCGATATGGACATTTGGAATTGAGCTCTGGGGAAAAGCGTCTATGAAAATCGTATTTTCACTTATATTCCGCTTAAATAGTTCCAAATTCTAAATGGCGGATCCAATATGGCTGCCGAAATTTTAAGATTTCATCAAAACAATAAGAAATTTTGTATATGGGGGTTTCTGGGGTAGCTGATTTCGAATTTGATGTCGGAATTTCAAAATTCAAGATGGCGGATCCAATATGGCGGCCGAAATTTTAAGATTTCATCAACACAGTATGAAATTTTGTATAGGGGGTTTTTGGGGTCGCTGATTTCGACTTTGATGTCGCATTTTCAAAATTAAAGATGACGGATCCAATATGGCCCAGTAGGTGTAGGGTATATATAAGTCGGCTTGCCCGACTGAAACTTACTCACTTGTTTTTAATTGTCCTCAAAGTCTAAATTTTTTTCACAAAAATCGATTTTTTTACTTTAAGGTAGTTTTGTTAGTTTAGCTTAAATTAAAAAAGGTGTGTTATGAGTGGTTGGGTATTCAATTGTCTTTCGAAAATGCTACAGAAGTACTTTGTTGCTACATTTAAAGAGTTATAATATAAAAACGATGTAAAGATGAGATTTTGCATTCTTGCCGTGATGACGAAAAACTGAGTTTAGAATGGTCCATTTATATATAAAAAATATACGAGAATATAGAAACTATTCCGTACTAAAATATTTTTTACAAAATGAAGCGTATTTTACAAATTTTTATTTGTCAATGTAAGTGGTAATCGCTACTTAGCACAGAAGTTGATGTAACATAAATTTTAAAATTGACTTTTTGGCAAAAGTGAAGTGGAAAGGGTTATCTCTTGCCCATGTATCTCGTAAATTTAAGCATTGATGATGAATCGGAAGCGACAAAGACAAGTCACCAATTTTGTATTGAAAAAAGAAAAATGAAAAACTTATTTTTTTTAAAGAAATTGTTCATTATTTGCTTCTAAATTCATCTAATTCATGATCTGAACATAAAATTATCACTACTGAAACGCTTAATTATGTACTACTTTATTACATTTAAATACACAATTTGTTCTATTATTTTTTCGGTTTTGACCAAAAATAAAAAAAAAATTTCGGCTATTTAGATTTTGGCCGAAAAAAAATAAAAAATTTCGGCTACTTCAGTTTTGGCCGAAAAAAGAGCTGTTTCTGTCGGTCTCTAGTTTACAATTCATTATCCCATTTAAACAAACTACAATTTACAATCACAAATTTGTAAGAAAAAATTATAAAATGAAAACGAAGATCAACATTTCATTTGAATATAAATTCGATGCTACATGCGATTTCAAGGATGCGTTTGGCTAGTTGCTATTTGCATGTGCATTAGAGTGGTTCATATTTGTCGATAAATTTTTTATGGGAAAGGACCAAACTGTCAAATTTTCAGAAAAAAATATTGATTTTTAGACGTGCCTGTAAAGCCCGAAAGTTAGAAAAATCGGGGGGTACAAAAAATATTGAAAATGCGGTTCAGAATCAGAAAAATGCATGCAAAAAATCACAATTATCCATTTTTTAGGTCTTCACTAAAAAATTTAAATATAAAAAGCTTCAGAACGAAAAAAATACAATAAAAAACCAAAATTGTCAATTGTACCCGCTCGCTCCCCTTAAGGGGCAATACGTTCCTTTTTAAGAAAATTTGGTGTCATATTGCCCTAATGGGGAATTTATCAGGGAAACGAATAATTTTGGTTTTTTTCTTGTATATTTCTCATTCTGAAACGTATTTTAATTATTTTTTATTTAAGGATTGCCAACGGGGCGCATATGCCACCCCGACTTTTTTGAAAAACTTTGAAATTGATACTATAGTCAGTTTGTTTCTTCCCTAAGTACATGACCTTTTCCCCAATCGTGATATCGGCAGAACGTGTTTGCTTTTTTTTAGGGTGCCGCGAAAATATTAGTGGGTATGTAAATTTGGTGATAATATATTCAGTTTTTGCATTGGAAAATTGATACTTTGCGGTATTATTGGGTTGATATTAATGCATGGAATAAAAGCTCGACTTGATTCAATTTCTTAATAGTAAAAATATGAACAGAGAATTTTTGTGAGTGGGAACACCTGGGGCACTTTCGCCGAATTGCATCTGGGGCACTTTCGCCGAATTGCACCTGGGGCACATACTGCCGTGCTAAGCATAACATACTTATCTGACATTTTTTTTAGTTAGTGGCACATTTGGCATCTTGGGAAGTGCACGCACCTTTTCAGAAAGTTTGGTAAACATACCTTTAACCTTTACCTGTTAAAACGTGTGTTCAAAATACCTATCTGCAAACATCATCAATAATACTTAGCATAAACTACTTATCTGTATATTATTACAGATAAGAAATTTATGCTAAGAAATTTTTTAAAAGGACATCAGATGTGTTAAAAAATACTGGTAATTTTGAGACGAATGTCTCCACTACATGATGCAGACCCGTGTGTAGGAATTTATTTATTTTATTTTTTTTCAAAACTTAATTTTTGCATTTGTTTATACAAACATTAGGACGGTTTACCCGCCATAGTAAAACAATTAGTCCTGTTCCCACTTAAAACTTAACCAAGGGGTATTTTTAACACCGCATGTTTTCTATGGAAAATTTTTCGTTACGCTACTTTTGTATAAATAAATGGTCAAATAATAGAAATTCATATATCCAACATAAATTCTTTTTTATACGATTTTCACTAGCTTATCACAGAAAACATGACAAGCAAAAAATGAAACGGCAGTTAGCGCAATGGTGAAGCTTCTCACCACGGCAATCTATGGATCTAATCTATGCTAACTGAAAGATAAATTATATATATTATGGAAAACCCAGAAGGTATGCAATGGTGTGTGGTTGTACTTGAACATTAATAACGATGATCCTGGAAGTATGCAGAGAATTGGCTATTTTCACAATTTTCACACTTTTCTGAGTGAATTTTCCGGGTTTTCTTGAAAATTATCCAAATCGGGTGCTCCGTTGATTTCTGATGCGATGAGTAACACACTTCGCGACTTTGTTTTATATATATAGATTTCAGCTTCTGATATTCAATACTTAAATAAAATATTATATTTACCGATAAAGTCTGGGCATTTTTAAACTAGAGAGTGGACTATCTTCGGCTATACCGAAGTTGAAATACCCCCACACAGTAGGAAGAAGTACCTCGAACATATAAAAATGTGGTCTCCAGACCCTATTTTGAGCTAATTATAGGTGGTTTTGGAGCCCGGACCATGTCCAAAATCCATTTCCAATTAAATCCACAAAAAAAAAAAAAATTGGTCTCAAGACCCCATTTAGACCCTTATATATGTGGCTGCGGAACCTCGGACCATGTCAAAAATACGTTTCTAAACATTTCCAATCGAATACAACAATAAAAAATTTTTACCTTTTTTTTCGGTGTATGGGAGCCACGCCCAGTTTTTGTCCGATTTGGCTGATTCTCGAACTTGATCTCAGTATTCACGAGAAAAACATGTACCCAAAGTTTCAAGTCGATATCTCCAAAACTGCGACCGCTATCGTGCGGACGGACAGACGGACAGACGGACAGACAGACGGACATCGCGAAATCGACTCAGGAGGTGATACTGATCAAGAATATATATACTTTTCCATACCGGACACGCCTCCTTATGGGCGTTACAAACGTTGTGACAAAGTGAGTATACCCTGCCACAGTGAGTGTGGGGGTATAATTATACCTGTTGGGGCATTTTTGAAATTCATTGGTAAGGTTGTGGAAAGCTATTAGATATTTGCTTTCAGAAGTTAAAATATTAAAATTAATAAATGTAAGTTTCGAACAGTAAAATAATTTGTAAGAAACAATGATTGTCTAAAAAACGTGGTGAATGAGCCCCTTTCTACCCTAAATATTTTTTTTTGTAGGCCCCAAAAATAACATTTTGTTTATTGGTGTTTAAAAAAATGTTCTTAGGAAAATTCAGATTAGTTCATCGATAAATTCTGTAAAAACTAGAGAGTGGACTATATTCGGCTATGCCGAGAAAAACATGTACCCAGAGTTTCAAGTCGATATTTCCAAAACTGCGACCGCTATCGTGCGGACGGACATACGGACGGACGGACAGACAGACGGACATGGCTAAATTGACTCCGGCGGTGATACTGATCAAGAATATATATACTTTTCCATACCGGACACGCCCCCTTATGGGCGTTACAAACGTTGTGTCAAAGTGAGTATACCCTGCCACAGTGAGTGAAATGAAAAACAGATAAGTTCAGAAACATTAATTTATAAATTCCTGGTTTTCATTGTGCCATTTTGAATGACAATAAAACCGCTCTCAAATAATTTGGCACCAAATGCGTTCTCATTACTGCGAGAAAACTGCCATAAAAACGTCAAATTACTCATAAATAATTTTGGCGTCATTTGTAGAATAACCGTTCTTATTATTTATGCCAAATTGGAATTGAAAAGAAATTTCTTCGTTTTTGTTCTCCATGACAAACACAAAACCAATTGCCAACATGTTGGCTTTTTCCTGCCAATTTATTTAAAAATTTTAATTTGAATATTTAAAGTTTAATAGAATAATCAGAACTAACGTTAATTTTGGAAGATGCACAAGCGCAAAAAAATCGCGATGGCCAGCGCTGCGTTCTGCCTAGTCACTGTTCTCAAAACTTTTAATGAAAGGAACAAAAACAAGAGAAAGAAGAAGGAATGGTGGGTCCGGCCAGGTTTGGGGCTCCGTCCCATAAATGGATTGTATTCCACACTGCGATGTAAATTGCGCGAACAAGATCCACGTTGGTTTAAAAATTTCCTACGTATGAATGTGGAGGACTTCCATTTTTTGGTGGAGCGCCTCAATCCCCACAATGCAGAAAGCGATACCCAATTCCGAAAGTCGATCTCGACCGGAGAGATGCTAGCTGTAGTTTTTCCAGTCTGATGTGTCCTTTTCTGATAGGCAAAACCACAATATGCAACATCATTCATGAAACGTGTTGTGCTATATACCAGTCGTTGAAAGATGATTATTTAAAGGTGTGTACATAAACGTATTTCTCTTATATTTCCACGTTATATTTTGAGGTGAAGATTCCAAGTACATCTGAAGAATGGCTGCAGGTTGCTAATGCATTTAACAAACAATGGAATTTTCCAAACTGCTGCGGTACATTAGATGGGAAACATGTAATGATTCAAGCACCTGCCAACTGTGGTTCTGAATAATTCAACTACAAGAAGCATAATAGCGTGGTTCTGATGGCGTTGGTAGACGCCGAATATAAATCTTTGTTTGAGGATGTTGGAGCGTATGGACGCGAATCTGACGGCGGTGTTTTAGCACGGTAAAATTCAATAATGTGGTTTAATTTCTATATATTTAAATATATATAAAAAATGGATTCTAGGTGTTCACTTTCATTTGCTCTTGAACACAATTCCCTGAATTTTCCACTTCCGAGACCACTACCTACACCGAGAGAAAAAAAACTGTATAATCAACGAAAAAGTAGGTAAATTTAACAGTTTTCGCGGTTAAAAACCATCCGATAGTCAAACCTGTTAAATTGACAGTTGATCCGCTGTTGATAACCGTAGCCTAGTGGGAAGATGTCCGACTGCCACCCGGGAACTCCGGGTTCAAATCCCGGTACGGCCATCGCTTTTTTTTTAATTTAAAAAAAAAGAAGAATTTTCACTGTAATTTTTATTTTTATACCCCCACACTCACTGTGGCAGGGTATACTAACTTTGTCACAACGTTTGTAACGCCCATAAGGAGGCGTGTCCGGTATGGAAAAGTATATATATTCTTGATCAGTATCACCTCCTGAGTCGATTTAGCGATGTCCGTCTGTCTGTCCGTCCGTCTGTCCGTCTGTCCGTCTGTCCGTCCGCACGATAGCGGTCGCAGTTTTGGAGATATCGACTTGAAACTTTTTTTACATGTTTTTCTCGTGAATACTGAGATCAAGTTCGAGAATCAGCCAAATCGGACAAAAACTGGGCGTGGCTCCCATACACCGAAAAAAAAGGTAACAATTTTTTATTGTTGTATTCGATTGGAAATGTTTAGAAACGTATTTTTGACATGGTCCGAGGTTCCGCAGCCACATATATAAGGGTCTAAATGGGGTCTTGAGACCAATTTTTTTTTTTTTGGGGGATTTAATTGGAAATTTTTAGAAATGGATTTTGGACATGGTCCGGGCTCCAAAACCACCTATAATTGGCTCAAAATAGGGTCTTGAGACCACAATTTTTTATGTTCAAGGTACTTCTTCCTACTGTGTGGGGGTATTTCAGCTTCGGTATAGCCGAAGATAGTCCACTCTCTAGTTTTTCTTTAAATTTTTCTTTCAGTTCCATAAGTTTCACTTTTATGAACGTTTCTTCTCAACTCCAAAATCGCCCTGGTCAAGGCTTGAACCTGCGTGCTTCTGGTTGATAGTCCGACATCTTATCCATCGCGCCAATGATGCCATGCATTTATTGCGGGCATGGCAATAAATTAATAACTTAAATCTGTTGAACAGGTTCTGTTCTCTACTATCAGAGTAACCAGAGTTGCCAGCTGAAGGAACTTTCCTTGGTTTCCCGGGAAATATCCCATCAAAATGAGAAATGGGCAAGGAATTCATGAAAATGTGGGAAAACTTTAATAAATACATACATAAGTAAAACCGGGAAAATGGTTTAGTTGCAGTTTAACAAAATGGAGACGAATTTACCGAAAACCAGGCAACACTGTTTGTATCAGAAGAACAGAAAACCTATCTCCTATCTGTTAAACTGTCTGTTACACACTCTGCGGTTCATAACATCATTTTGATGGTTTTTAAATCTGTTGACATTTGGACTAGTTGGTTGAAAGGCCATGTTACTACCCGGGATGCCTGGGTTCAAATCTCGCTGACTGCTCATTTTTTTATTTTTTCAATAGTGTTCTGAATTGACAGTTTTTTTTAACAGTTCGAGAAGTTGGAAAAAAGTTTAATTCTACAGCAAAAACTGTTAAATCAAACAAAATTACTTTAAAACAACAGTTATTCTGTTGAAAACATAATAACAGTGAACGACTGTCATTTCTACTGCTATCTTTTTTCTCGGTGTAGTGAAGATGATTCGATGCCGTTTGTTGTTGTTGGCGATGACGCCTTCCCTCTCAAAACCTACTTGCAGAAGCCATACTCTTATCGCCAACAGGTGATGTCTCATAAAATGTTCAACTATAGACTGTCGCGCGCAGGAATAGTAGTTGAAAATGCGTTTGGTATATGTGCAGCACGATTTAGAATACTTAGACGACCAATAGATGTAAAACCAGATAATACAAAAACTATTATCCTTGCTATTTGTGCCCTTGACAATTTTTTATTGACCCGCAAGACATGTTATATGAGGAGCTCCGATGTTGACAGTGAGAGAAATGAAGTTGTGGTACAAGGTAATTCGCGCTTGGAGTGTGGAGAAAACGGTATCCTGAATTCGATTTCAGCAAGCAGCGCCAATGGCCGCCCAACAGATAATGCTTTAAATGTACGAGAACGATTTATGGAATACTACATGTCACCATACGGAGAAATAGCATGACAATATGATAGGACCATTTTGCATAATTCGTTGTAGATTATATGAGGCGTCGAGGTGGATTTGACCTCTTTGCTTCTGATCTCCTCATATATGTATCTTCAAAAAATTGTTAAAATCTTGTTTTACTTATTCCAAAATATGTATGATATTAAAACCATATATATAATACATACACAGAGGGGAAACAAATCAGAACTGCATGGTTATGATTTGAAACGACTATCGTTACGAAAAATTCAACACCGCAACGTTCTAAAACACAACCGAAACAGTTTCACTTTTTGAAGATGGTATGAGTTACTGGAGCGTGGGTTCGATTCTCAAATTTGTTTTCGATTCTTTTTTTTTTATTATTCTTTTTTTTTATATATTTGTGCAAAAAAAACCGATTTGCATTTGCCGATTTTAATTTTGTTGCATTTTTGAGGTACTGAACGTCGATTTCAAGAAATCGAGAGTTAGCGCAGCAAAACAAACCCCGGATTCGTGACCAGCGACCCCTCAAAAAAAAAGAATACAAAAAGTAATGTGTTAAAAAGGAAACCAAATATAAATTGCTCCGACTGAGATTCGAACCCACTATCCCAAAAAATATAATATAACTGAAACCGTTTCAAATCCTAACCATTTTCATAGTATATGTATGCAGTTAAAACATTGCAAAATACACACAGCGGTAGGCAAGCGTGCTAAGGGAAGCGTTTATGAATCCGAATGGCGAGGGTTCAAATCTTGGTAAGTAATCAAAAATTTAAACCATTTCTTTATTTCGTAAATAAAAACAATAAAATATCAAT
This sequence comes from Heteromyza rotundicornis, assembly GCA_951394025.1. Lineage (NCBI taxonomy): Eukaryota > Metazoa > Arthropoda > Insecta > Diptera > Heleomyzidae > Heteromyza > Heteromyza rotundicornis. The sequence goes on along the minus strand of OX596014.1, from coordinate 6,530,247 downwards.
AAATAATGTTGTTTAAAAAAAATTTAGAGTAAAAAAAATGCAAAATTAAATTAAATTTGAAATTAAAATTTTTTTTAGGTAATTCTAAAAATAGGCCTTTCCAATAACCTTGTTTTGTAAACATTTCAGTCGCAAAACAAAAATGTTCAGTCTTGAAACAACAACATTTGCGTCTCAATTCATCAATGTGCCGTTCCAATTCATTAATGGGCAGTTTCAAAAAAATTGAAACGTTTTGTTGTCGAAATCAGAACATTCTGTTTTGGCTGGAAATTGACAACGGTTCGGAACGTTTTGACAACGTTTCGTTTTGATTTTTTTCTCAGTGTATGTATGTATTCAATAAATATTTATTTTGTTTTTAAATTAACAAGTTTTTTAAATTAAATTGAAACAATTTGAAACATAAATTAAAAATTAAGTAGTTGCTGAAAAAAATGGAATCATAATTAAATGGACGAATCGTTGACTCTACAAGACCTTACAGACAATAATTCTTCTTCTCCCGCTTTTTGCTGGAATTCGGCTACCAGTTTGTAAAGTGCCGTTCTGTACTCATTGGCCAATCTCGGTTTTTTAGTTGCCCAATCTCTTCCATTCGATGCTACAAAATTTCCGACATCGTCCCAAACATCTTCCTTCACAGCTGAGTTCATAGTCGCCAACACTTGTTCGATTACCTTCGAGTATTGATTGTCTTTATCCGCTCGGCAGCGTTTTGTGGATCGCGGTGGCGATGGTGTCGGGTTTGTCTCGATGTCATCGGAAATCGTTGGCGACTTTGATGAGCTTTGTTCTTGTTCCAAGTTTGAAGTCGTATTTGCCCCATGTGCACCATCGATTGCAACGAACTATTGAATGGATGAATAGTTGCTCTCACAGCAGCTTGTCCACTTTTAGACGAATTCATTTTGTTGGAGGCAACCTGGAAAAAGCAGCGGAGGCCGTTCCATTTTGTTGTTACTCCCGCTCGCGACATTTTCATTTTTGTGGCCACCTCCTCCCAAAGCGCCGCCCGCAAATTCCTTTCCTTATATTCTTTGGCCTTGAAGTCCTTCTCGCGCCTGCACTTCTTCTATCAGCAGTTTTCTGACTAGTCCATTTGATTTCCAGCTTCCGCACCCGTTTTTTTTTTATTTACAGGGGTGGAAAGTATTTCGGTCTCCGATTCGATGCCTAGATTCATTTTTGCTGAAATGCAACAATACATTACCAAGAAAAAAATAATTAAATTAAGCAATAATAGTTACCATTTACGTAGCCGCACGAAACAAAATCAATAATTATATGGTCGATCACAAAAATCCGAACGATAAAAAATGAGCGTAGTATAAACGACACGGTTCGAAAAAAAACTACGTCGATGATACGCAGATTCACAATGGATAGAAATTTGATCAAAAAAACGACACAGGTCGTTTATCGTATTATAAACGACACTCATGATAGGGCCATATAATACCGATCGAGATAATTTGTTCAAAAGAATATCAATTTGTCAATATGCGTAAATTACCATTTGCCATTTTAGGTCAGTTAACTTGATGAAATCAAAAATTCTGAAAAATACCATTATCTTAATATATAAAAACTTTGGTGCGTATTAAGGCATGCAATCCCGAAGGGTTTTTTAAAATCCCGGGATATCGGGATTTGAAATTACAATCCCGGGATCCCGGGATTTGTTCGGGATTTTCGGGATTTTCCAATTAAATACAATAATTAATATAAAATTAAATAAAAAATTGTTGCAACAATATTTTAAGTTTAATTTCATTTTAATTCGACAAAGAAATAATATTTATTAAATATAACATTAAACAAAACAAAAAAAATTTAAAATAAATATAGTGAAACAAAAAGTAATTCTTTTTAAATTACATTGATCGAACAAATAATTTTTTTTTTGCCACCTGAATCTGAATATTGTCATAAAATTCTGCCAGCTCCATTTCATGCAACACACGAAAAAATTACTTTCAGTAGTTTTAGTATTAAAACATATATCTTTTATTTAAAAAATAAAATTGTTCAAATTTTTTTTTTTTTTAACTACATAAAATGTATTTATTGAATCTTCTAAAATAAAAAAAAATTAGAACTAACAATAACTTTGAACAAAATAATTAGACATTACATAACAGATTTAACATATTACTAGTTGACCTTATCCACTGATTTGGACAACCTAATGCATGTATCAAGGCGATGTAGGCGTTGACTGGATGTCGGCATCTACAGGATGTCGGCATAGACGAACGGCTGTATCGACGAGGGTGTCCCTGAACTATCTATTCAAAGGCAATAGAATAATTTCGTTTTAGACGTAAGGGTCGGGTGGGTTTTATTAAGGTTCGAGCTAGAATATTAGGGTGCAATTTTAGCTTATCTGCATACTTTGTATTACGTTTCGGTATCTCATCAGATATTTTCGATATTTGTAAATCTCTGTGGATGTGTTCATTTTTTATAAACCATGGCGCTCCAAGTATTTGTCGCAGAATTTTTGACTGCATCCTTTGCAGTTTCTCAACATTTGATGGAGATGCTGTTCCCCAGAGCTAGATCCCATATGACCATATGGGTTTAATTATACTTTTGTATAACAGGATTTTATATGTGGTGTTGAGTTTTGATTGCTTCGAGAGGAGCCAATTTAATTCGAGTTTTTTTAATTTTATTTGTGTAATTTTAGTGCTTTTTCCATGTGAGTCTGCGATCGAGATGCATACCAAGATATTTGGTTTCAGTACATTGTGGTATTTCACTATTATTTATTGTAAGCATGGAGCAAGTGTCTTTCCTTAGGGTGAAGGTTATATGTGCACTCTTAGACTCGTTGACTCTAATTCTCCACTTTGATAGCCAATTCTGTAAAGTGTTCAAATGTTGTTGCACGTGTTGTGATGCCATTTTAGCGTCTGAGTGCGAGCACAATATTGCGGTGTCGTCGGCAAATGTTGCGATGAGGGTCTGATCATAAATGGGCATATCAGCTGTATAGAGTATATACAGGAGGGGTCCGAGGACGCTACCTTGGGGTACACCGGCAAGAATATCAAATCTACTAGAAACGAAACTTTTATGTTTAACTACAAATTTTCTGTGGGTTAAGTAGTTGTCAAGCAAAACGTGCATGCTTGCGGGTAATAGTTTCTGTAGTTTGGATATCAATCCTCTATGCCATACCTTATCAAAGGCTTGGGTGATGTCGAGGAATACTGCTGAGCAGTATTGCTTTTTCTCGAACGTTTTTTTGATCAATTCAACAATGCGATGAACCTGTTCAATTGTGCCATGCTTTTCTCTAAATCCGAATTGGTGATTGGGTATTTCACCTTTAGCGAGTATTGTGGGTAACATCATTTTTATCAGAATTTTCTCAAAAAGTGTTGATAGGGTAGAGAGTAAGCTTATTGGGCGATATGAACTCACGTTTGTAGGGTCTTTTCCCGGTTTTGGGATCATCGTGATCTGCGACAGCTTCCAGTCAGTTGGGTAGTGACCTATTCATTATATATATGCAATAAGTGACTAACAGCAATTGATGGCAGCTCTTTCACCATTTTAGCCGTTATTAAGTCATGTCCTGGAGCTTTTTTTGGGTTCAACTTGGCAATATCGTCCATAAGTGCTTTTCTTCTGATGAGTAGTGGGTTACAGTTTGGCCTGGTTGCGAGCTGTGGTAACGGGTAATTTGCATTTGGGGGGTTGGGAGTAAATACATTTTGTAGGTGACTTGCAAAAGCAGTACCTTTTTCGGCATCACTTCTCGCCCAGTCTCCGTTGGGTAAACGAATTGGCGATTCTGCAATAATGGGTCGTTTTAAATTTTTTGTGGCACGCCAAAGTGAGTAATTTGTTGAGCTCGTCGGCGTAAGCTTTTCCATGAATTGATGCAGATCATTCTCGTTTTTCGCCCTCAGTTCATTTTGTAGTTTTCGTGTAATGAGGGTCAGCTTTTTTTTCAAATAGGGTGATCTGAACTTTTGCCAATCACGCCTTATTGATCTCTTTTCTGTTAAGAGCGCAGCTATATTTTGTGGCACAAATTCCTTTTTTTGGGTAGTGTTATTGATTTTTGGGGTCGCTGCCAGTGCGGCGTTTGTAAGCAGAAGGGTAAAGTTACGCACTGCCACATTCAGTTGCTCCTCAGTTTTCAGTGACACATGTAGGGTAATGTGTGAACTTATATATTTTCTGAATTTAAGCCAATTCGTATGGATACTGGTGAGTTTGTCGGGTGGGTTGACTTCTGAATTTGGCTCATATTTTACTGAGATAATAGTGGGTGTGTGATCAGACGAGAGTTCCACTGAAGACTCAATGGTTAGTTGAGTTCGTTTAAGGGTCTTGATTACTGCAAAATCAATAACATCTGGAATTTTGCGTCTGTCCGATGGCCAGTATGTTGGCGTGCCTGACGAAACCACATCAAGGCCGAGTTTGCTGGTAGTATTCCATAGTAGTCTTCCTTTGGGTGAAATCAGACGAGAGCCCCAATAAGTGTGTTTGGCATTAAAATCTCCAGCTACGAGAAATTTTGGGCCAAGGGTTGCAAAAAATGTCTGAAATTGCTGTTCAGTTATTTTAGAGCTGGGTGGACAGTATATTGCAGATATTGTCAATCCTTTTATGTACTCATCAAGACAAATACTGGTGGCTTGCAAGTACTCGGTGCAAAATTCCTGTAAAACATAGTGTTTGATTCTGTCCTTAATTAGAATCGCTGATCCACCTCGTGCTTTACCACCTGGGTGTTTAGTGTCATACAGCTTGTATCCGGGTATGTTAAAAAAGTGTTTTTGGGTCAAATGAGTCTCTGAAATTAGCATTACATATATACAGAATGAGTTGAGGAATTGAATGAGTTCCAATTTATGTTGGCATAAGCCGTTCGCGTTCCAGAAGGATATTTTTATCGCATTCATGGCTTATTTTTTAAAAGGGTCTGGATTAGCAGGTTTTGATTGTGTATCATTTCCTGCATCATAGTTTGCATGCCGTTCATAAACTGCGACATGTTTTGCATAAACATCTGTAGTGTTTGTTCAAGGCCAATGTTCTGTTGGGCCGGTTGAATAACTGGAGGGTCTTGGGTATATCCTTTGAGTACATTTGCGTATGAAAATTGTTGTTGTTGTGATGCGGCGTTAGCACCATTTCCTTGGGGTGGTGGGTATGATTTCATCTGCGCAAAATTGGCTGGAGTAGGGTTTGACCTCTTTGTAGCTGTTGCGCTTAAGGGCTTCGGTTCGGTAATAACCTTATTTTTAAGGGTTTTGTAGACTGAACACCCTCTGTAGTTGGCAGTGTGATTTCCATCGCAGTTACTACAATGTCTAACATTTACGTCTTCTCTCGATTTTGGGCACAATTGGGTCTGGTGAAGGTCACCACAAATAACACTGGGAAGTGTACAATATTTTTTCGAATGACCAAATTCTTGGCAGTTTTGGCATTGTATTGGGCCACGACGTTTATGCGGCTCCTCAACACTGACTCTACGGTGTAGTAAATATCGCAAATTGTATATAGGGTGGGTTTCACTTTTTTGCAGAACTGAACTGGTCAAATTCCAGTTCAATGCGGAAAAGTGGTTGGGGTAATTTTTCCTTGTTTAGAATGTTAGACACAGATCTAACTTGGAGTTTTAATGCAATTAATGCCTCTTTTACATCGCCACATTCGACAAACGAGTCTACACCTCTTAGAACAACCGATAGACCTTTGCTACTTTTGAGCTGATATGTGTAATAGCTCTTTTTACACTTATCGAAATGATCCACAATTTTGCGAAAATCTGCCTCATTATAAATTTGTATTTTTGTTTCATGGATGGCGCCCTTGAGAATAACCATCACATGAAATCTATTGGCACCTACAATTTGTGTTATCAGAGTCACAAGGGAATTCGAGTTTTTTTCTCTGAGATAAATTGGTGGCGGCTTTGACGTCTTGGGTTTAGGGTCTGAATTATCCTCTTCATATAATAGGGAGTATCTATTTTGCCCAAGATTTATGGGCTGTATACTCGGCTTTGTCTTTAAAACCTTAGGCGTATTCGTTTAAATTCAAAAAATTTTATTCAGATCGATAAAAATTGTTTGTTAACCGTTATTGACAAAAATGTTGTCAATTTTTGTGTGTGTGTGTGCACTAAATCTACAAAAGTGTTTTTTTTTAATTTACCAATTCGATTGGATGTAAATGCACGGCGGTATTTTTGTAGAAAACCGTCAAAAATATCTTAAACAATGCATAAAAAAAGTCTTTTTTGAATCCCGGGATTCCGGACTGAAAATCCCGGGTTTCCGGGATTGAGAAAACGTCCGGGATCCCGGGATTTTGGGATTCGGGATCCCGGGATTGAATGCCTTAGTGCGTATGTATGAGTGAGCCTCACGGCTAAACCACTGAACGTATCAGAACCATACAAACACCATATGTTTATTTGCGAGCTCCGGAAGGTTTGTGTACTACTTTGGACTTGATTGGTCAAAGGAGCGTGGTACCACTCATACAATTTAAGTATTAGTTCAAAATATATCTGGGATACTTTCCAGCACACATGGTATTATGCTTCTTAATCCAAAAGAGCAATTATGAGTAAAATTGGACAATAGTCAAGCATTTGGCAAAAAAAAAACTAAACGAAACAAAACAAAAAAATTTTGATTTAAAAAATAATTTGTACAAATGAGAACTTCAAATCAGGCGACACGCAATTACAAAGTGTTTGTCCCGATTGAATGATTGGTGATAGAATGACTCATCACCGCCCAGCGCAATCCGCTGAACCTAGAGTTCTGCAATTTTTTATGTTATGCTGTGGTATTCTGGGGTTTCACGGAAAGGTTTACTGGAGGGCACTTTCACTACTTTATGTATAAGTCCGAGCAACGCCTGGGTATTCAACTAGTCATCATATAAAGTATTCTGTAACTTGTAAATATCCATTTATGGTTTTAACATTTTTGAACCGAATTGGACTAAAAGGCCAAGTTTTCTATATACAGCGCATTTTGAAGCTTTCGGATTTAGTTGGGTCTATCAAACGTGGTCCGACAGTCCCCAAACTTCACTGATATTAACGGGTGGGATTACAGCTGCCGCCAAGCGAGAACTTGGACATATTTTGGATCAAACCTGCCAGGTGGGATTAGAGCAGCCACCAAGCGCGTCCTTGGACATTTTTTGAATGAACCATGCCATGTGGGAGTACAGCTGCCACCAAACGCGTCCTTGGACATTTTTTGGGTGAACGGGTGGGATTACAGCTGCCACCAAGGGCGTCCTTGGCCATTTTTTTGTGAATCATGACTGGTGGATTACAACTGGCACCAAGTTTCACGGGGGGAATTAACCATAAACTACAGCGTCCATTGAAGTTGGCGCAAATATATATTTATTTTAAAATTTTATACAACCCGTGCAACGCCGGGTATGTAACAGCTAGTTATATATAAGTTTAAAAAATAACTATAAGCAACAATTGTTTGCAAAAAAAATAATTTTTGACATCAAATTTGACGCGTAAATTTTTGACGCGTAAAAATTGACGTCAAAAACCTCAAATGAATTGGTTGACTAGTCAAATGCCATTACTGATAATTCTCAAAGCTGTGTAGAATATCGAGTACAAGGTAAAAGGGTACTCGATTATTGTCTAAGTGAGTATGCTCACAACACTAATATAGTTTGCTTTGAAAATGGCGGTAAGTAAACAAATTTATAACAACTAATAAAAATAAGCTTATTTTGTTTATTTTTACAGAAAAGTGAAAGTCAATGCTCAAAATTTCCTTTTTTATGGCTTTTTCTCACTTTAACAACTGCTATCAAAAACTGGAAGAAAAAGAAGAACCAAAAGAACAGCAACAATAATTTTCTGGTGCGTTCATGAAACAGACCGGTGAAATCGGCGAATACCCTTATTCTAATTTTAATAATACCATTCAGTTTTACTTTATATTCGGCTTGTTCACATTATTGACCAACTGGTGGTCAACGGTTTCTGACCAGGATCTAAAAATGTCTCCGACTACATTTTTCAGCAATTGCTGGTCAACGGCATATTTAGATCTAATCTTAAAAATACGATGCAGTTTTACTTTATATTTGGATCATTTTTCATATTTTTGAAAGTGTACCTACTTATACGAAAAATTTGTATTTCGGCAAAAAAAAAGGGGGTCTTCATTTATTGAGCTGTCTTATGTGGCAAAGTTGTAGCCAATGACTGTAGCTTCAAATCGGTCTATATCTTTAGATATATTGACAACATTCCCTTAATATGTACAAAAAAAACTCAACAAAAAGTATAAAACCATACCAAAGACTAAATACTCTATTAAAATTCATTAGATATAACAAATACAGTCGAACTTCTCTATAGTGAACTTCAAAAACACAGTTCTACTTTCTACACTTATGCCGAATACGCCACCCACTTCATTTTAAAAATCAGGCAACTTTTTTAATGATAAAAATTTTTGTGAATGACTTCTCAACCATATAAGATAGAAACTTGTTTTAAGATAGAATTACCTTTCCAATGAGCCCAAGAGTACATTTATATCTTTTACTAGCTGTTACATACCCGGCGTTGCACGGGTTGTATAAAATTTTAAAATAAATATATATAGGAATTTGCGACAACTTCAATGGCGCTGTAATGGATGGTTTATTCCCCCCGTGAAACTTGGTGCCAGTTGTAATCTCACCCGGCAGGAATCACCCAACAAAAGTCCAAGGACGCACTTGGTGGCAGTTGTAATCCCACCCGGTATGATTCACCCAAAAAATGTGCAAGGGCGCAGTTGGTGCCATGGACCACTTAATATTCGATAGTTACTATGTTACATTTTAATAATATTTTTTGTTGTATGAGAAGTGCCACGCCCCGTTGTCCAAATCCAACCTGTTATGTCCTATTGCAAATTCCATTACTAACACAATTTTACCTTAAAATTTCAATAAAATCAGTAAAGCCGTTTAACCATGATATGGGGTAGAAAATTGTATGGGCGGTGCCAAGCCCCTTGTCCAATTATTCCCATATTCGACACATAGCAGTACAACTCCATTCCAAATTTCACTAAAATATATCCAATAATTGCTTAATTAGCTGGTATTTAAGTTATGTGTTGTGTGGGAGGTGCCACGCCCCTTGTCCAATTATTCCCATATTCGACACATAGCTGGGAAAACATACTGTACAACTCCTTGCTAAATTTCATTAGAATATATTCAATCGTTGCTTAATTAGCTGGTATTTAGGTTATGTGTTGTATGGGCGGTGCCACGCCCTTGTCCATATGGGCGGTGTCACGCCCCATGCTCATATTTGGCATAAAGCTTGGAAAAGTTATTATGCAACTTCGTGCTGAATTTCGTCTTTATTATTCAATAATCAATTCAAATTCAATTCAATAGTTACTAAATTACCTTGTAGACATATTTTGTGTTGTATGGGAGGTGCCACGCCCCTTTGTATCCCAACCGTATACCCTATGTTACATGTCGATACCTATAGAATTTATCCTGAAAGTTTCAAGAGAATCGGTACAGCCGTTTAGCCGTGATGCTCTGACAAACAGACAGACAGACAGACAGACACACAATCAGTTTTATAATATATATAGGGACAAGTAAATTTGTCAACTTTGGATCGAAGTTATTTTTTTTATGTCAAACATGATTTTTTTTTGGGTGTACAATTTTTAAGTGAGTAGTTAATTTTGAATCGGTTAGCATTAGGGACAGACATACAAACAGACAGACAGAGCTGGACATATATATATTTATATCTTATATGGTTGAGAATTTATTCAAAAAAACCTGAAAGCAAACATTTTTGATATTAAAGAAGTTTGCTGATTTTTAAAATGAAGTGGGTGGCGAATTCGCCATAAATGCACATAACATTTTTGAGTCCAGAATCGATTCCTACCTCTTGACTGTTACACCATGTATAATGAAGTGATTTTCTGGTACTGTGCAAATTCATTATAGGGAAGTTCGACTGTAATAAACATTTTGTTGTTTTTATGAAATTACTACCGTTTTTTCTTGACAAATCTAGCATTTAATCATTTTAAATTTTATCATTTTACCACCACACCTTTTCTAAACGCTTAAAGTTGAGAAAATTGAAGTAGAGCACAGTGCAAAAAACAAACAAATATTAAATAATTAAAAATGCTTATTATAATCAGAAAAATACGTGCAAAAACCATAAATCTCCATTTTTGGCGGTCGCCATTCTCCAAGAATACAAATTTTCTTTTTGGGGTCCACAAAAATCAAAACAACAATAAAACTAGAGAGTGGACTATCTTCGGCTATACCGAAGCTTAAATACCCCCACACAGTAGGAAAAAGTACCTCGAACATAAAAAAATGTGGTCTCAAGACCCTATTTTGAGCCAATTATATGTGGTTTTGGAGCCCGGACCATGCCCAAAAACCGTTTCTAAAAATTTCCAATCACATATAACAAAAAAAAAATTTGTCTCAAGACCCTATTTTGAACCTTTTATATGTGGTTTCGGAACCTCGGACCATGCCAAAAATACGTTTCTAAACATTTCCAATCGAATGCAGCAATAAAAAAGACTTGAAAAATGTTGACCTTTTTTTCGGTGTATGGGAGCCACGCCCAGTTTTTATCCGATTTGGCTGATTCTCGAACTTGATCTCAGTATTTACGAGAAAAACATGTACCCAAAGTTTCAAGTCGATATCTCCAAAACTGCGACCGCTATCGTGCGGACGGACAGACAGACGGACATCGCTAAATTGACTCCGGCGGTGATGCTGATCAAGAATATATATACTTTTCCATACCGGACACGCCTCCTTATGGGCGTTACAAACGTTGTGACAAAGTTAGTATACCCTGCCACAGTGAGTGTGGGGGTATAAAAATAAAAATAAGTTTTATAATGTTAAAAATAAAAGAAAACCCAAATTATTGGTTACAATTATGTTTTTTTTTTCTTATATCTTTTTTCATTTATTTTTGTTGTTACATTTTTTTTCTAAAAAAAACAAAATTACCCTTGGGGGAGGCGACCGCTCAAAATGGATAATTATTGTTTTTTGAATGTGTTTTTCTGATTGTACTTAATTTTTAATTAATTAATTTTTTTGTAATGGACCTTACCCCGTTTTACAAGCGCGTTTAAAAATCAATATTTTTCTGAAAATTTTACATTTTGGTCCTTATTCATAATAGAATAAACCAGCATTTGTTCAATTTCGAAAAATCGAAAAATAAGATCCACCCTAATATAAATGTCGTAGTATATTGTGATTGGAATGAAAAGATTTTATTGTGGTATTGCTGTCAAGCCATTCAAAGCAAGTTAAATAAATGGCTATATAAAATAGTCAAAATTTTTTCATTTAACAAATATGATATTTATTACTGAAATTAATGAACTTCATGTAGAAGAGCTAAAAATGTATACCCCTGGTCCTTATAAGTATACTTCGTGGCTAGACCAACGGACTTATAACCATAAAACAGAAGGTTACGTCCTGGCAAAACCAAAGTAAATTTAAATTAAATTAACTGATATTTTGGTTGAACATTTGAGTACTGGCTAACTCGTTAAAAAATCCTTTCAAAAACATATTTTTTAGAGATCTATGGAAAAAAAATATTTTTAAAAATGTGAATTAGGTGCTGAATAACCGGTCAATCTCTGAGAAGTACGGTCATAGACGTTTTGGAAATATTATTGATTATTGATGGGAAAGATAATGAAAATAATGAATTATTTCGTAAGATGACAATACATTTTTAGCAGATGGACCCTGTACCATGTAGCATGGAAAAAAAAGTAGTATATAAAATTTATCCTATTAATAACACTAATCTGAATACATATGATCCAGATCCCTATGTTTTGAGATAATTTGATAACATTGTTATATTTACCTTCGTTACTGGCATAGTCCAAAGGTAATGGCAAATGATTACTTGATTTCTTATCCAAATCATCTTGATGTTTGGAACGCAAAAATACGACTGTTGCGACGATAACTAGTACCAATATAAATACAACAGCTACCGTAGCACCGGCCACAATGCGCATTTGTATCGAATCGTCATAAACTGAAATTAATGTTTTACATAAAGAATATATTAATATTACAATCGAATCCACCAAAAAAAAAGTTGATCTAAAGACCCCTGCGACCCATGTATATTAGAGCACCCATTAATGCAACATTGTTTTTTTTTAAAAGCTGGACTTTGACTAAATAATAGTATATAGCTTTATCTATCTGTAACTTAAAAAATATGAGATTTAGGCGATTCAAAATAGAGGATAAGCATTATCCCCATAAACACTTTTAGGCTACGTGGAACCGTTCATGGTGTTATAAGTGGTCAACATAAAAAAATGTTGTAAAGCGTTTTTTTAAATTTACCTCATGCATATTTGGATGGAGGTAAAATGTAGTGCTTATCATCATTAAATAGGGCATTGAATTCAGTTTTTTTAGCATTTGAAATTTTGGAAAAATTTTGATTTTTAGAGAAAAGGGAAACAAAGATTGGTTGCTTTTTTTTTAGTATTGAAAAATAAGTGCAGATTCAAGATACTCCTCCTTCTTCATGTATATATTTCAGGGATACTCGGAGCGTGTTTTAAGATCGAATACACAGCAACTATTGATAAATTTATTGTATATACCTACACTATCCATATGAAGTCTGCGTACAAAACTATAAAATCTAGTTTTTGCAAAAATTTGTTTGAAAGCAAAAAAAAAAATGTGTATCCAAATCTTAAAAACTTTGCCAAAATTCAGGAAATGGTTTTATTATTAAACTTTCTTTTGCAAAGTTGCTTTATTTTGCATAAAAAAAACTGTTTTGTGACACCCAGGAAAAAAGTTCGAAAAGTAGGTTAATTAGACCTTTTCAATGATACGAATATCGATACTATGAAATGTGTCTATGAAATGTGTATGTCACTGCCCCCACCTTTCCGAAAATGCGCGGGGAGCTAACAAAAAAAAACACTTTTGCAATTCCCATATCATGGGTGATCTAATGTATGTGGTTTCGGAACCTTGGACCATGTCAAAAATTCATTTCTATACATTTCCAATCAAACACAGTATTAAACTAGTAAGAGAATTATCTTCGGTCTGACCGAAGATAAAATACCCTGCACATGAGAGTACGATACATTTTGAGTCCATGTGTTAGAATTTTTATGGAATATCGGTATTTTTTTGATAGTTTTTCGATATTTTATGGATATTTTATTCATAATTTTTCGATATTTTATAGACATTTTTCGATTGATTGTCGATAATTTCCACTTTATTCCCGATCCATTTTACAATTTGGTTCCAATTCTATTTTGTTCCAGTTTTATTCCCATTTCGTTCCCGACATCAGTTCCAATCAAATACAAGAAACGGCGTCCAAATCGGTTAAGTATTTTTCAAGATAAAGGAAAATAGTACAAAATTGGCCGCTATTTTCTATGGGAGATATGAGGATTTGCCGATATTTTATCCAAAATTTTTCGATATTTAATGGAAAATTTTTCAAAATTTTATCGATTTTTGTCTATTGTTTTCGATATTTTATTTGATGTCGGAATTTCAAAATTCAAGATTGCGGCTCCATAATGGCGGAGATTTCATCAAATTAGTATAAAATTTTGTGTTAGGGATATTTTTGGGGTCGCTAATTTCGAATTTGATGTCGAAATTGCTAATTTAAGATGGCAGATCCAAAATGGCCCAGTTGGTGTAGGGTATATAAGTCGGCTTTGACCTACTCAAACTTACTCACTTGTTTGTTCAAATCGAAAAAAAGGGAAAAAAAAATATAAAAAGGACAAACAATTTTTGTAATTTGAATCCTTCAGCTAACCAATTCATTATTGTTAGTATTATAAGTAAATACCAATTGATAATGTAATTATGCAAGCTAATCAAAATTGTATTATAAAAGAAGCCGCAATGCATTAATAAAATCAGACTTGTTTAGAACTTTTAACTGGACTCTTCTCTTTTGGCTTTGCAAGCCTATTACGCCTTTGGCTTGGTAAGCCTTTCTAATACCATTTGGCACATGATTTAATAAATCTGTGGCGTTTACTGTGGCAAGTGGTGTTGTTATCGTCCAAGCACAGTGGCGCTTCGTGAAATTCGTTGCTTTCAGAAGAACACAAAATTGTTGATACGCAAACTGCCATTCCAACGTTTGGTGTGCGAAATCTCGCAGAAATTCAAGACAGATATGCGTTTCCAGTCTGCTGCAATTGCCGCTCTTCATGAAGCTTCAAAGTCCTATTTGATTAGTCTATTTGAGGACACTAATTTGTGTGCCAATCATGAGAAGAGTGTCAACATAACGCCAAAAGAAATTAAATTGGCCCACCGAATTCGAGGAGGACGTGCTTAAATCAACGTTTAAAATAATAGAAATACACTTATAAAATAAGTACTTAAACATTTTTAAGTGATTTACAGGAGATAATTGAGGAAGAAGCAAATGTTGATGAAAAAGAGCTTCAATTAATAACTAGTGAAGAAAAGGATAAAAAGGCAAAGACAGAAAATTTAGTGACCATTATGGCAACTTTTAATATGGAATCAGCCGTGAAGGCAATTCCGACATTTGTGGGAAACCGACGCGAAATGGAAGCTTTTTTAAAGATGACTGAAATTATGTACGGATCATTGACAACAGAAGGAAAGACCCAATTAATTGATTTCGTTTATTATGTTAAATTGAATGCAAATGTAAGGACAACGTTAGGATCTGTTTCTGGAGGACACTTAGGCTTTCGTAATACTGTATTACGACTTAAACAAAGATATGTATGGAGAAATATACGCCAAATTGTTAAAATTTTTATAAATGATTGTGACAGTTGTGCGAAAAATAAAATAGCTAAACATGCCAAAGAAGCAATGATGATCACGGACACACCATCGACTAGTCTTGAAGTAGTTATTGTTGGCACTGTAGGACCGTTGCGAATTTCAAATGGAGATAGATATATTTTGACAATCCAATGTGACCTAACAAAATATGTGGTTGCATATCCGACAACAAAAGAAGCAATTTTAGTAGCTCAAACATTGGTAGAGCAATTTGTTTTGAAATATGGTTGTTTTAAAAGTTTGAAATCAGTCAGGGGAACGGAATTTGCTAATGAACTAATGAAGAACATTTGCGAATTACTAAATTTTTGACCGACTGATTGGTGGGTATGGAACCTCGGACCATGTCCAAAATCCTTTCCAAACTATTCCCAATCGAAACCACAAAAAAACTAGAGAGTGAACTATCTTCGGCTATGCCGAAACTGAAATACCCCCACACAGTATGATCCAGTACCTCGAACATAAAATATTTTGAGCCATTTATAGGTTTTGGAGACTCAGACCACGTTCAAAATTTTCAAATCCAATCCACCAAAAAAAAAATGTATCTCAAAACTACATTTTGACCCATTTATGAGCTCGAACCATGTTAAAAATCCGTTTCTAAACATTTTCAATCGAAAACAGCAATAAAATGGAATTGGAAAATTGTTCCATTATAATTTTTATCCGATTTGGCTGATTCTCGAACTTGATCTCAGTATTGAAGAGAAAAACATGTAGACAAAGTTTCAAGTCGATATCTCCAAAACTGTGACCGCTATCGTGCGGACGAACAGACAGACATTGCTAAATCGACTCAAGAGGTGATGCTGATCAATAATATATAGTTTGCCATTTTTTCCCGATTGGGCTGATTCTTGCTGAACTAAGTTTGGAGGAGAAAAACATGTACCCAAAGTTTCAGGTCGATATCGAGACCGCTATCCTCACGAATGCCAGACTTATGTCGTAAATGACCACTGTAATATGATGTCACTGTTTGCTGTGTTACTTCTGAACTACAATAGTGTGAAATACGCCAAAATCCAATGAATATAAATAGCGTAAATTTAGTATCAGAAACCAAAACTTAAATTTTTAGTGAAATTATTTGTAGTTTTTTTATTAATGATGCAAATTTATTCCTTGGAAAATTCTCTACAATGTACCTAATCGATTTTTCTCTCCAATCAATGGTTTTTACAACAAATTCGATTTTGTGAACATGTCTCTGATTTTTTCATTACAAAATTTAATCTTTTTTAATTGGGACTTGAATTTTAGCATTTCAAGAATGAAGTTTTGTATAACAAACATCATATTTATCACATCTATTTTCAAATGAGAACAATTTTAAAACATTTTGAAACCGTATTTTGAGATATTAAATTTTAAAAATAAAATGTTCTTGACCCATAACCCCAACCATTTTTAGTAACAGAAAAACATTTGAAGGCGCACTTAACATATTAATTCCCATCTGAAGAGTGCTACAAAAACCGATTTGAAACTTACTAGCTTATTTTTCGGAGAATTGTATGTATAATACGAAAATCAACAAAGCAAGGTAGCAAAATTTTCTCTCGAACAAATAAATCCGCTCTAGTGAATATTTATTTCCACCAATAAATTATTTTATGTATTACCTGAACTAACACTCTGGTGAGTTTGCGCATATACTATATTACTGTAAGTACCGTAGCCATTTAATGTTTTACACCGCACTTGAAATCCATATTCGGTGTTTTCGTTAAGTCCTACTATGTGCGCTTTCGATTCTTTTGTGTTCAATGCGGTTTTATTTATAGCATCCAATTCGGGTTTAGGAAACCAACGAACCTCATAAAATTCAATTGGAGCGTCATTTTGTACCGGTTTGTCCCAAACTAGATCGACCTCTTTGCTGGTAGTCGATACAATGCGCACATTAAATACGGCCGAAAGAATAGCCGATTCAGTCGTAAATATTATTTCAGCATATTCCGTTTTTATTTGAGTTAAATCGATGGGTTTATTGCTGACAGAAGCCGATGGCGACACATTCACATTTTCAAAATTATGTTTTTTGTCCTTATTGCTGTTTCCATTCGATGTGATGTAAACATCGTCCCCGGAATTTTCCGATCCATTGCTTTTGTCTTCAATTAATGTATTATTTTTATTTGGTAAAATGTCTGCATCCAAGATATATGAAATGTCATTCATGGAATGGATTTGTATTGCATACGAGGTGATCGGTTCCAAATTAGTAAGCGTTAATTTTGTGTCATTAAATGTATCACTAGATGGATTCAAAACCACATTCGATGAACACGACGAACATCGAACCTTATAAACGACAGCGCTGCGGTATTTATTTGTTCTTCCACTGATGGTTTTATAAGCGGTATCCTTTGGTGGAGCATTCCATGCTAGTATTGCACTTGTCTGATCGACAAATATAAGTGTTAGATTCGTGGGTGGTCCAGGCGGTTTGTAACAAGGCATATGTTTGCCATCGCGCGGATGCCGATAATAGCCGGGCAAGCATTTACAATATCCAGCCGAAACTTTTGAAGAATTTGAATTCAACGGACACGGTATACATTTACTAACCTCAATTGAGCGAAAAGTGCCTATGGCGCATTCTGATGTTGTGTAAAAAAAAAAAAAATATATATATATAATACATTTGAATACAAATTAAAGAATGTTTTCGATAATAAAAACAACCTACCGTTGCATTTCTTGTTAACAAAATCTGGTTCAAAGCCAACTTTACAGCGACAACCACCAGTTAGTATAGTCCATTTGCCATCACCCTTACACAAATATGTGGGCGATTCATAAGCCTCTGCGTTTTCTACACATGTACCATTTTGCTTCTCAATTATGGTTATCTCTCGGCCCGTAGGCGTTTCATTAAAATGTGCCAAATTTTCGGTAACTGCCGGGCATGTGATGTAATAAACTTTAACAGCTAATACGCTTATGCAGGCGCCCTGATCACGAAACGCAAAGTATACGCCTTTCTTTGTGACAGCAATACTTTTCACTTCAGTATTGATATCCACGTCGGAGTTTTGATTAAAGCGACCCTCGCCAGCGGCAATACGTGCTATGGATAAATATAATTAATTTTATGTTTGTATGTTTAACATTTTCAATTTACCAATTAATTTATAACTGTCAGTTTGCCATGGTGGAGGTTCACGGGTGGCAGCATCAAACTCATAGAACAACAAACTGAAAGTTTCCTTGCACGATAAAGCATTGCCTACAATTGAAGAAATAATAAATTACATAATTTAAACCTAGAATGCATTATTAAGAAAATAATAATAGTTTTCTATATGTTATATTGGTTAACTTCTATTTGCAGTAAATTGCGGTTAAGTTTAGTTTTGAAGTTTACGGACTTGAAAATTGAGCGCACACATGACTGACGTTACAAATTTGTAAACTACACTGGTCGAGAAAACTGAACTTTTTGTGTGTTAAATAGACTTGATAGACAAATTCTTATGTATTTTGCCACGTTGAATCCGAAAATAACCGTCTGTCTGTCATTTCGCACGATAACTGTCGTAGCTTTTGAGCTATCGACTCCAAATTTTGTGATTCCTCTTATTTTGGCGAATGATTGGACGGTATTGAAAATGGGCAACATCGTTTATATTATTTTCGTTTATCTTGAGAAATACTTAACCGATTTGGATGCGGTTTTCTGCATTGGGTTGGAAATGAGGTCGGGAACGAAATGGGAATGAAACCGGAACGAAATGAAATTGGACCGGAACAAAATGGAATTGGAACAAAATTTTTAAATGGAGCAGGAAACTAAATTATCGATAAATATTGGAAAATTATCGAAAAATATTGGAAAATTATCGATAAAATATTGGAAAATTATCGATAAAATATCGAAAAATTATCGATAAAATATCGAAAAATTATCGAAAAATTGTCGATAAATTATCGAAAAATTGTCGATAAATTATCGAAAAATTGTCGATAAATTATCGAAAAATTATCGATAAAAAATCGAAAAATTATAGATAAAAAAATCGAAAAATTATCGATAAAAAATCGATAAAATATCGAAAAATTATGAATAAAATATCGAAAAACTATCAATAAAATACCGATTTCCGATAAAATTACTAACATATGGTCTCAGAATGTATCGTACTCGCATGTGCAGGGTATTATAGCTTCGGTCAGACCGAAGATAATTCTCTTACTAGTTGTGGTTTTCATCCTGTAACTTTAAAATGAATTCTAAATAGTTATATTGACAAATTTTTCGTATTTTCTGCGTTTGACCTCTCGTATCTTAAAAACCATAAAAGATACCAAAAAATATGTTTAACAAAAGCTGACAATTTTCTTTAAGAATCTTTTAAAATTTTTAGAATCAATGTATTTTTTTTAAGTATGAAAACCACAAAAAGTGAATTTTTGGCCAATGCTCTCACCAAATGAGAGTAAATGAGAGAACACTGACATGATTCATAGCGAGGAAGCAACAATGCAATGATGTAGCATTGATGCAATTTCATGCAGAGTATCATGCATGAGAAAGTGGAACACTACTATGAAAATGTCATTAATGCATACGTTGGAATTTCAGAGAAGTGTCCTTCACGAACATCTTTGTCATTGATGCCTGCTCGCTGTCTCGATGACTTTCCTACTGGGTTATTGATTTTGGAACTAAAAATTTTTAAAATGAAAGTCAGCAATCACTTTAAAGTTATTGATTTCTATTTATTTTGTGAAGTCGTAGCATGAATTCAAAAAAATAGAGTTACCAATCATTTGACTTCAATTGACTGCATTCAGTATTTGAAGTCAAAAATAACTTTATTTCATAGTGTTAGCTTTGACTTTTGGCTGATTCTCTAAATTGATCGCAAATAAAATTTTCATTACCAGTAAACTTTTACTGGTTACTGAAAAAATTTCAGTAGAAATACATGATTACTGAAAAAATTGCAGTAAAAATAAATTATTCTTTTATTTTGTTATGCTGTTAGCTTTTCTTAAAACAAGCATTTCAAAATGTACATCACTGAGTTTTTGTCTTCTGGAACGATGCACAATCCCAGCGAACGAAAACAACCATTCTACAGGTTCAATAGTGCCTGCGATAAAATATTAGGTGACGATTTCAAATGAGAGAAATCATATGAGAGAAATCATATGAAGAAGCAGACAGAAACCATGCACTAATCCTGTAAGCAATATGAAGCCTAACGAAAAAATATTTCACTTATGTTTGAAAGTAAAATATTTTCATTGTTATATATGTACGGTTGAAATATAAAAAAAAATATTATTTTAAAGTCGAAACTAATTTTGGCTGTGAATATTCGCAATTTTGTACCTGGACACAACGACAAATTGTCTAAAAAATCATCCAGCTATTAAAAACGTGTTTCTAAAATACAATACTCCATTACACTCATTTGTACCTGTAGAACGGCTGTCTTAGTTCGCTGGGATTGTGCATCGTTACACAAGGCAAAAACTCAGCGATGTAAATTTTGAAATGCTTGTTTTAAGAAAGGCTAACAGCATAACTAAATAAAAGAATAATTTATTTTTACTGCAAATTTTTCAGTAATCATGTATTTCTACAGCAATTTTTTCAGTAACCAGTAAATGTTATACTGGTAATGCAAATACAATTTTCATTACCAGTAAAAATAACTGATTAAAGTTTTTTCTTCAACAAGCAGTAAAACTTCAATTTTACTGAAATTTTTTTTCAGTAATCAGTAAAAAATTACTTGTAATGCAAACTAAATTTCAGTATCAGTAAAAGTTTACTGATTACTGCTATTTGTAATGCACTTAATATATAATGCAGTGTGCCCATCTATACTGATTTTGAAGCTACTGCTGATTCTTATTACTATTACTTCTGCTGATTCATTTTCAAGTAGTAATTTGGTAGTAATTTCAAACCCTGACCCTGCCACAGTGTGTGTAGGGTAGGGCTTTCGATCCCGGTCCATTTTTAATTCCGAAAATCCCGGGATATTTTTTCCAAAAACACGGGGTTTTCGGGATTAGTTTTTAATTAAATTTCTTCATAAAAAAGTTGAATACAAGAAAAGTACAACTTTTCGCTCAAAAGACCATTTTAGTAGAAAACTAGTTTTTGACAACATTTTGACACCCAGAAATGAGAAAAAGTGTGTTATAGAAATTTTTTTTTTTTTTAAATAATTTTATTCAATTGAATCACCTAATAATACTTAGGTCTAACAATGATTTTTCAAAAATTCAGAAATTCAGCTTATTTTTATAATATTCAGATTAAAACTATTTGCCCTATATCCATTGATGTAGGCAATGTAGAGTTATCGTAACTAATATATGGGGAATATATTAGTTTCGTTTGAGACGTGAGGGATTCAGAGGTCTCAGTAAATTTCTAGCTAGAATGTTTGGGTGAAACATGAGCTTCTGCTTTTACTTCGAGGTAAATTTCGGAGTTTCGTCTTTTACTGCAGGTATATTCAGGTCTCTGTGGATGTTAGTATTTTTTATATACCAAGGGACTCTGGCAATTTGTCTCAGGATTTTAGATTGGACTCTCTGGAGTTTTTCCACGTTCGAGGGAGAGGCAGTGCCCCAGAGTTCAATTCCATATGTCCATATGGGTTTTATTATTCTTTTGTATATTTGGACTTTGTATGTGAGATTTAGCTTTGATGCCCTTGAGATTAGCCAATTTAGTTCCAATTGCTTTAATTTGATCTGAGTGATTTTGGATTCAATATGTTTATGCCATGTGAGTCGGCGATCGAGATGCATTCCAAGATACTTGGTTTCGGAACTTTCAGGGACGACTTGGCCGTTTATCTTTAGAGCAGGACACGTGCCCCTTCTTAGAGTGAAGGTTAAGTGACAGCTTTTGGATTCATTGACCTTGATTTTCCATCGATGTAGACAATTACTTAGAGTGTCCAAGTGTTTTTGCACGTATAGAGATGCCATGTCTGGGTTTGAGTAAGAGCACATGATAGCAGTGTCATCAGCAAAAGTCGATATGAGAGTTCTATCACTTTTGGGCATATCTGCAGTATAGAGAATATATAGCAGGGGCGCGAGGACACTGCCTTGTGGTACTCCGGCCAGTATTTCGTATTTTCGGGAGACAAAGCTTTTGTATTTTACTACAAATTTTCTATTCGTGAGGTAGTTTTTGAGTAGACAGTGCATATTAGCGGGAAGAATATGCTGTAGTTTGTAAATAAGTCCTTCGTGCCAGACTTTATCGAAGGCCTGGGTGATATCGAGGAAAACAGCGGAGCAATACTGTTTATTTTCGAAAGTGCCTTTTATTGAGTCAACAATGCGGTGCACTTGCTCAATAGTGCCATGCTTTTCGCGGAAGCCAAACTGGTGATCGGGAATCACTTGTTTTTCTAGGATTTTCGGTAGAATCAATTTTATTAAAAGTTTTTCGAAGAGTTTCGATATTACAGAGAGCAAACTTATAGGCCGGTATCACGTCACATTACTGGGATCTTTTCCAGGTTTGGGAATCATTGTAACTTGAGATAGTTTCCAATCATCTGGGTAGTGACATGTTCTGAGAATCGCATTAAATATGTGCAATAAGTGGGTTATTGCAGCTGTTGGCAGTTCTTTTATCATTGTTGGCGTTATCAAGTCCGGTCCTGGTGCTTTTTTCGGGTCCAAGCTTTTGTTTATTGCCTCCATAAGTTCGTTTTTTTTAATCGCGATTGTACAAGAGGTATTATGTGGGATTGATGTTGGTATTGGGATATCACCAGCTGTCGTGTTCAAGGTGAACACGGTTTTTAGGTGGTTGGCAAAAGCTGCACCCTTTTCTGCATCGCTTCTGTCCCAGTTTCCATTTGGCAGCCTTATAGGGGGTTCTGTCAGTATTGGTTTTTTCATATTTTTTTTGCAGCTCGCCAGAGCGAGTAGTTTGTTGATTTTGTGGGTGCGAGATGTTCAACAAATAGCTGGAATTCTATTTCGGATTTCCTCTCAAGCTGCTTTTTTAGAATTCGAGAGACATCATTAAGCTGTTTTTTCAGATTTGGGGATCTGTTGTTTTGCCAATCGCGACGTATTTTCCTTTTATTTTTTATTAACTGCTCTATGTCCTTTGGAGTACACTTTGCATAGCTGCGAGTTGAGCTTTTTGGGATTTTGGGCGGGAGTGGCCGCTGCAGCTGCTTGGGAAAGCAAGAGTGTGAAATTACTAACAGCTGTGTGTATTTCAACTTTCGTTTTTAGTGACACATTAGGGATAATGTGGGAGCTTATATACTTTCGATATTTGAGCCAGTTTGTGAGTTCGCTGGTCAGTTTATCTGGTGGATTGGCCTCAGAACTTGGCGCATACTTTATTGTGATAATAGTAGGCGTATGATCTGATGAAAGATCTAGAGAGGATTCAATAAACAATTGGCTCCTTTTTACAGTTTTGAAGACTGCAAAGTCAATGACATCGGGTTTTGCGACTATCAGTTGGCCAGTAAGTTGGCGTGCCAGAAGAGATCACGTCAAGACCGAGTCTGTTGACAGTGTTCAACAGGAGCCTGCCCTTTGGCGATATAAGGCGAGAACCCCAATATGTATGTTCGGCGTTGAAATCGCCGGCAACGAGATACTTTTGTCCAAGAGAATGGAAAAAAGTTTGGAATTGTTGCTCGGATATTTTGTGTCTGGGCGGGCAGTATATAGCTGTTAATGTTAGGCCTTTTAAGTATTCATCGAGAGAAATACTTGTCGCTTGGATATATTCTGTGCAATAATTCTGGAGAGCGTAATGTTTTATACGACTTTTAATGAGAATGTCGGTTCCACCTCTAGCGTTTCCGCCTGGATGCTTTGTGTCATAGAGTCTGTATCCTGGTAAATTGAAAAAATGTTTTTCATTGAAGTGAGTTTCAGAAATTAGCATAACGTCTATGCTGGACTCTTTCAAGAACACGAGAAGTTCTAGTTTGTGAAGACACAGGAAGTTTGCGTTCCAGAAGGATATTTTAAAACCTTTCATGGTTTAGACATGAGATGTTGTAGTGAAAGACTTCGATTTCTTATCATTTCTTGCATCATATTTTGCATACCAGACATAAATTGAGACATATTTTGCATGAATATTTGTAGAGTTTGTTCAAGGCTACTACTAGGAGGAGCAGGTTGCGCGTGCACAGTGGCAGAGAGACCGCTTTTTAAGGCACTGGCGTAGGAAACGCCTTGTTTTGTAAGTGGGTTTGCGAAGCGGATAGAGGATAAAATTTTTGGGTTTTCCATGCTTCATGTTTTTGCGTCACATTTTCCGTCTTTTTTATGAAGCTTTGATAGACTGCACAGCCTCTATAGTTAGCAGTGTGATTGCCACCGCAATTACTACATTTTTTAATAGTGGAATCCTCTTTTGTTTTTGTGCACGAACCTGTTTCGTGCAGGTCTCCACAAATTACGCACACGCTGGGAAGAGTGCAGTAGTAAGACTTTGTGTGGCCGTATTCTTGGCAGTTATGACACTGAATCGGTCCACTGCGCTTGTGAGGCACTTCAATTGTGATTTTGCGATGTAGCAGATATCTGAGCGAGTATATCGGGTGGGGTTCACCTTTTTTGAGCAATTTTGAGTCGAACTCTAGTTCCACACGAAAAAGGGGTTGTGGGATTTTTTTTTGATTCTGGATATTGAATACGGACTTTATTTGGAAGCCTTCATCGCTTAGTGCAGTTTTGATTTCGTCGCATTCTACGAAAGGCTCGATACCTTTCAGTACGACTGAGAGGCCTTTGGAACTTTTGAGCTGGTAGGTGTAGTAGCTCTTTTTGAGTTTATCAAAGAGATTGACAATTTTTCTATAATTGGATTCGCTGTAAATTTGGATTTTTGTTTCGTGTACTTGTCCCCTGAGAATAGAAATCACGTGGAAATTATTAGGACCAATATTTTGAGTTATATCTTTGATGAGCGAATTAGAGTTTCGCTCACACAGGTAGATAGGTGGGGGTTTTTGCGATTTCGGCTTGGGATCCGAATCATTTTCTTCAGCAAGAATCGCATATCGATTTTGCCAAAGCTCGAGAGATGGTTTAACGGGATTCGTCTTTTGAATTTTTGCGGAATGCCTATTCCCATTAGGGGGGGACGATAGTACTCGCTTTGCGAAGTAAATGTGGATTCCTGTCTGCACTGTCGGCATTTTGCTCTTTTGACCTGTAATAATGGAGCGAGTAGCGACGGGGATTTCAATATATTTGCTAGGGGTATCAACCAAAGAAATTGACGATACAGAGTTACCTGTGTTTGCGTGTGCAGTATCGCTATGGGAACTCCACTGTATATCTGGCGAGGGAATTTGAATAGGTTGTTGTTGCGGAAGCTGTTGCTGCGCACCGTCTTGCTGTGGAAGCTTTCGCTGCAGGGGTTGCAAAAGTTGTTGTTGTAGTTGAAGCTGCTGATGAGCTGTACCATTTCGTCCACTGTCTACTGATGACGGAGGGGTACGTTGCATGACGAGCGGTCACACTGGTACTAATTTCGCGTTTTTAAGGTTCTGGTCACCCTAATTAGAAAAGCGACGCATAGATGGCGCGATGCGGTTTGTGTACTCGCTGATCGCTGCAAACAGATGTTTTTTGGGATATTTTTTTCCGAGGGAAATTTTAACGTCAACGCTGTGTTGACTTTTATATTTTGTTTATTAAAAATGTGTAATGTTTTAGCAGATATGTTGCGCGGGATAAAGTTTTTGTTGATGAAGCGAATTCGAATTGTGATTTTATTTGGCAAACATTTTCGTTTTGTTTTCAAATTTCACAAAAGTGTCCAAGCAAGTGATCGCGAGCCCTATGCAAACGCGTCACTGTACTATCGCACGAAGCCTCGGGGCTGTTTCAATATTTTTAGAGTAGAATTTCCGATATAAAAAATTGATTTTATGAGAGCAGATTTTTTTATTCGCACAACCGATTGAACTGACGTTTGAGAAGAAAAAATAAATTTATATTTATTTCAGAATAAATTTTGCCTTTTCAGTCTTAATCTTTACTATTTATAAAATTGAAAACGCCAATTTGGTTGTATCGGTTAAGAGCAAAAACTAACCAAGCGATTTTCATAATTTTTTTTTAAAACATCCTATTTGAGCCAAGGAGAATATGATACTTTTTTGTACATAATAATTCTTCAAAAACACAGTTTTGATTGGATTGTAAATATTAAATATGAATTTGATAGAGGAAAAACATACCTTTAAAAAACATGTAAACTTTTTACAATCGGATGTAAACTCATTGCGCTAAACTAGAAACGATTCAGAAATTTTAATTTTTTTTTTACATTTTTTCTACTTTAACATAAGTTTTTTTGTAAATTGGTAATTTCAAGATTGTTTCTAGTCTAGCGTGATGAGTTTACATCCGATTGTAAAAAGTTTACATGTTTAAAATCCAATCAAAACTGTATTTTTAGGGAATTATTGTGTACATGAGAAAAATTAAAAAGCATAAATGCGATTTATATGGTTTTAAGAATTTTAATTAAGACACGGATACTTTTTTTTAACCCATTCTAACAGAATCTGTCAGTCCCGATCATGTGCGTTACCAAAATTTTATTTTTGTCGAACGGTGTAATAATATCCATGTCAATCCAGGTATTGGTATTTTAAAACTTTTTTTTTGACCCAACCGGTCCTTGCCACGGATATGTTGTGCGAACATCCGCTGTTGTTGGCTGGGCTATTTTCTCAGGTTCATTGGGAACTTCTGCCTTTGATTTGTCTGTGCTGCACCAAAACCGTAGATGATGTTGTTTTTCTTTTGAGTTTTCTTAATTATACAATTAAGAAAATTTAGGGAGCTCCGTCATATTTTTTTTTTTTTATTTGAAAATATGTGATTGGAAAATGAAATTATGAAATTTTCAAAGTAAGGAAGTTTGGGGAGTTTGAAATTTTGAAGTGAAAAACATTTAGAAAAGGTGCAAATGTATTGGAATGGTGAAATCAGATATAGAGATATTTTAATATTGGTGTGCAACCTAAATGTTTGCCAAGTAGAGTTAAAAGATGAATGAAAATTTGGTTTTAAATGCAGAAAATTCTAATTTCGGTTTGGAAAAGTAATGTATGCTAAGAATTTGATTTCGTACGTAATGCATGAATTTAATTTCGAACGTGGCATAGAATCAAATTTCGAAATGCATGAATATAATTTCGAACATGGCATAGAATTTAATTTCGAAATGCATGAATTTAATTTCGAACATGGCATAGAAATAAATTTCGGAATGCCAGGAAAAGATAAAGGTACAGAGCTTTGTAGTACCAATTTGTATTGTACGCAAAGGCGTTTTGAATGAGTGAATTGGAAATACGGACTCGCTCATTGTTTATACACAGTTCTTATGCGGTTGCTAGAGGAACTGCAAGATTGCAACAAAAAGGGGAAAAAGGAAAAGGGTAAGAGGATTTACTAATGCTGAGACCAATGTTTAAGATACTGAGCGAGCAAGCTTAGAATCAAGAAAAACATAGATGATAGTTCAAAGATTTTACTGAATTATGATTGTTCTGTCGATTTGTATATTTATAAAAAATAAGAAAGTAATGTGGTATCTGGTAACTATGTATAAGTATATTAATAAATATACTTCACTTGATAGTGAGCCACTGACGAAACAATTCAGAATATTATAGGGGGTATAAAAAAAAATTAATGTGAAGATTTCAATCAAGAATCATGAAGTCACAGCTGACTACAAGTAAAATGTGTGAAATCAGTTTAAAAAAAGAATGTCAGACTGCAATCAAATTATGGAAATTGATTGGTTATTTCAAACCACAAAGTCAAAGAGTTAAATCGTGAATTGATTGCAGTATTTTACAGCTCTGCTCTTGAAAATTAGCCGATTCTACTACATTCCACGTTGTAATACATTCACATTATTACTAGATTCTGGCTGCTAGCCATTCAGCTCTGAGCAGGGGAATAACATGTACCCTAAGGTAGCCCAAGATTTGTATGGGGAAATTTCAAATTGGTTTCTCCCGTTAAGGCGCCCCCCTTAAATGTTGTATTGCGCCTAAAAATGATTGTCCCAAAGTTTCTTCCCAATCGGATAACTCCGACCGAAAAGTCGCATACAAAAAGTTTAAAAAAAATTATTAATTTATTAAAATTGCGTTTTAGAATCAGAAAAATACGTGCAAAAAACCATAATTATCCATTTTGGGCGGTCGCTTCCCCCAGGACCAAAAAATAAAAAATTATTAAGGTCAAATGCCAATTTTTCCGTTTATTTAGACATAATTTCAATTCACATTGTGTCCGAATGAAAAGGAAATAAAGTCAACTGACTGAATTACCAAGAAAATGTACAAGAACATAACTCTTTGTACTAGCGAAAATGAGGATCTGCTATGATAAGTTCGCAATTTTAAATATTATAAACATAAACGTAAAAGTAAAAAACAAGTTTTTTAAAATATAACCCTTTAACCGACTAAAAAGCTGAAAATAAATTTCCTTGAAATTAATTTCAGCAATTTCGATTTAAAATTAAGGGTTTTTGGCTACTTTATTCCTAATATCATTGCAGATTTTCATCATTGTAGCTTAAAGGAATCGGAAGTTATGTCATGTTTAAAAAAAAAAAGTTTGAGTCCCCCCACGGCCCCCTACGCCTCTGATGGACCCCAAAATTTGATAGAATGCATTGTCACCGGAGTTCTATCAGTGTTCCAAATTTCAGCTCTCTAGCTCATGTGGAAGTGTATGAAAAAGCTCGCCGCAGATTTGAGGATATATATATATATATATATATATATATATATATATATATATATATATATATAGTCCGCCCAAAGCAAGTTAATATAAGGGTTATAAAAAATTAATATTTAAATAAACATATCATTTCTGTTCATTATTGTACTCCAGTAAATTCATAGGAAACGCAAAGTGTTCTCAGTTATTCTAAAAAACAAAACTAAAATTTACATTATGTCCTTTTAAAAAATTGTAAACGGGCATAATGTCAATTGTAACATATTAACTAAGACGGTGTCAATGAATCTGTTGAATTTGTTTCCCTCTAAGACTTCTTGTGATTTTCTTCCAAATAATAAAGGGATCTGTTGCATATAATAAAGAATTTAAAACATCTTAATTTGTATCTTCCCTTGAATATTTTCTGGAATGGTGGAGTCTATAGCGTTTATAATCTTTGTTACGAGACTCTAGCGCATTTTCCGACAATTGACCAAAATGTTCTAAGAATGCCAAAAAGTTACATTTTTTTTCTATTAAAAACTCAAATTTTATGGCTTACTGAGATCAAAAAACAATATAAAAACTTCAATGAGTGAATTAATAGCAACATTTTTATACCCCCACACACACTGTGACAGTTTATACTAACTTTGACACAACGTAAGGAGGCGTGTCCGGTATATATATATTTTGGATCAGCATCACCTCCGTCTGTCTGAAAGTTGAAACTTTGGGTACATGTTTTTATCCTCCAAACTCAGATCAGGTTCTAGAATCAGCCCAATCGGATAAAAAGAAGGCGGGGCTCCCATACAAAACGACAAAAAAAAGCGAAATTTTTTGTATTGCTCTATTTGATAAGAAATGTTTAGAAACTGATTTTTGACATAGTCCACCAAAACCACATATAATTAAGTATGCTGTTGGTTTTAGATAAAATTTCAATATGTATACGATAAAATTGCTAAAAGCAATCAAAGATGTTAAAGTTAACCCGGATTGTCCTATATGACAACGCAAAAGTTAGCTTCAGTAAAATATTTTTTTTTTATTTACCAGGGGTATGGAACGAAACGAGACTAGTAAGAAAATTATCTCGGTCTAACCGAGACTAAAATACCCTGCACATGCGACTACAATACATTCTTAGACCCTTTGTTGGTACGTTTCCATTTAAAAATTTTGTTCCAATTCCATTTTGTTCCAGTTCCATTCCCATTTCGTTCCCGACATAATTTTCAATCAAATACTAGAAACGGCGGCCAAATCTGTTAAGTATTCTCAAGATAAACGAAAATAATATAAACGATGTTGCCCATTTTCAATACCGTCCAATCATTCGCCAAAATAAGAGGAATCCCAAAATTTGGAGTCGATAGCTCAAAAGTTACGACAGTTATCGTGCGAAATGACAGACAGACGGTTATTTTCGGATTCAACGTGGCATAATACATAAGAATTTGTCTATCAAGTCTATTTAACACACAAAATGTTCAGTTTTCTCGACCAGTGTAGTTTACAAATTTGTAACGTCAGTCATGTGTGCGCTCAATTTTCAAGTCCAAGAAATTGTTCAAGTTCAAGAAATTGTACGGCTTTTTGGTACGGTAGGTAACGATTTTTCGACATTTTATCAAAAATATATCGATAATTTATCGATAATTTTTTGATAATTTATAGCTTTTTTATCGACAATTTATCGATAATTTATCGATATTTTACCGATAATTTTTCAATATTTATCGATAACTAGCAGGGCCTGGTCCGCTTTGCTGGCCTTAAAAAAGTTATTTTTGCCTTTAAGGTCATAATAAATTAATGAAAACAATTGTCAAATTGTCTGAGATAGCAGTTTTTACTAACTTGTGGGCGGTAAAAGTGGGTATCAAAACCTATCCTATGTCACGACTCACGACCCTTAGAACACATATAAATTTCGGTGAGAATCGGTGCTGTAGTTTTCGCGTCTACTCGTAACAAACATGCATGTTTCTTTTATATACAGGGTGTCCCTGAACAAGACAATAAAAAAATTTTCAGCTGACAAGTAATTTCCAGAGGCACTCTGTATTCCGAAAATTTTACAACACTTAAGGGTTTGGTTTTGTTTCCAAACCAAGATAAATTATTGTTTAAAAGTTGTCCGTTTCACTTATTTTACCCCATATGACTTTTCTTACAGATTTTTGGGTCTTAATCAAAATGCCATATTTGGTTTTTGTCTTTATCATTTTTGTCTTTTCCAAGGCGAAGCGATTCCCTTTTGCTATTATAAAACGCGAACAAAGCGAAAATTTCATTTCCAACATTTCCAATGAGTTTGACAATAGCGTTCCAATTAATTGTCAAAATCATGTTCATGTAAACAAAATAAATAAATTGTGGAATCTCGTATCTCGGTCAGTGTAACTGACCGAAACACTGTCAGTTACACTGTTGTCAGACAGGATAGAATTAGAAGTGGCGGAGGAGGCCTTGCATTTATCGTGAAGGGGACAATCAAATACAAACCTCTTCTGCTCCCCACTCCATCCACCGACACATACATGGAGCTACAGGGCATTGCCATCAAGTCAGGCACGACCTACATAGACATAGTTAATGTCTACATCCCACCGGCCAGATGGTTGCCAATCAAATTTCCAGGCTTCGATTGTACCACTTCTTGATGGAGATGAACGTCTGGTGCTAGGCGATTTCAACGCCCACCATGCAACATGGCACTCAGCAGTTGACAGTGATCAGCGAGGGGCCATCATTGCAGACCAGGTCGACAGGTCTGACTTCGGCGTGCTAAACTTGAAGACACCAACCCGAATCTCCGCCGGAACTAGTAGCTCGCCCTTTGGGAGTGCCGCTCTACTTACACAGACATTGTGTAGCACTAAGGTCTCGCTAAGCTCCGACCACTTGCCCATCATCATCTCCATCGAACAGGCCACAGATTTCCTGCTCTCCGAAAGACGTACCTACATGAACTGCAACAAGGCCGACTGGGCTGGCTTCATGAACCACACCAACAACGAGTTCATGAAGTTGCCTCCGCTCGATATATTCCCGCGGGCAGATTAAAGCGCATTCGGCCTAATTTTCCCACAGCGGCTGCAAAACTCGCAGACAGGCGCGACAACGGGTAGCAGATCCAACCGACCCCACCATCGATGTCTTAAACGCCAAAATTGAAAATCTGGTCTCGACAGATGCAACCTCGGATTGGGCGTTAAAAATCTATGGGCGACCATAAAGGACCTTTCCAACCCGACGAAGATGAACAACCATACGGCGATCTGTTTCAATGGCAAGCAGGAGGAAGACTCAAAGAAGTGTGCCAAATTGTTTAACCAGCTTTTCAACGAACATCCGGTCAATATCGATCAGGACAAGAGACGTGTGTTGCGCAAAATACACAACCTGGCCCGAGACGAGGAGCCGCCCGAGTTCGACGCTAGCGAGGTAGCCATCGCCATGCTACTGAATGACATACTAGAATGTTCGCTTTCTAATACGCACAAGCGCTGGCTGGCCAACTATCTAAATGGCCGCCAAACATTCGGGGAATTCTAAAACGCCCGCTCGGGTTACAGGAAAATGAAGCAGGGCGTACCCCAGGGTGGGGTTCTGTCTCCTAGTCTCTTTAACTTGTACCTATCCAGGATTCCGGTACCCCCAGATGGTGACGTACGCAGACGACTGCACCGTCCTGACCACGGGCCTCGTACGTCCATACACGGATATCTCGACACCATACACCACTTCCTGGTTGAACGTAGCGTGCGACTCTCCACAGAAAAATCATCCGTCTCCATTTTCACGACATGGACCAAAGAAAGAGGACACATCCTCGACATCCAAATCGCCGGGATCTGCATCCCCATACTTAAAAATCCCAAGCTGCTCGGTGTCACTTTTGACCCACTCTTGAACTTCAGCACACACGCTAACATCATCAGCTCGCGTTGAAAATCGCGCAACAACGTACTGAAATCGCTGGCGGGTAGTTCATGGGGTATGGAGAAGGAGACTCTGCTGGTCACATACTAGGCCATAGGGCGATGTGTGGCAAACTATGCAGCCCCAATCTGGAGCCCACAACTAAGTGACACAAATTGGAAAACTATTCTTCAGGCAATTCTTATTGGCATGCCATCAAGCCAGCCACCCGTCCCAAAATTGCGACTGAGGAACGATGAGGACGACCACGCCACACTAGAACCACACTGGCTCAACTACGATCTGGCAGATGTGGAACGCTGCAAAACTACACGTCCCGCATCGACCCGACAGTAACCGACCGCTGCCCGGATAGTAACTCAAGCCCCCACGACACTAACCACCTTTTCAGATGTGCGGCAAGGCCTACTCTACAAGTAGATGCGCTTTGGAGACGCCCCACAGAAGCGGCCAACTTCCTGGGCCTAAACACCTAAGACTAACTTCATGCAAGGACCAAGCTGTACAATTTAGCGGCTACAACCACAACAACATAGCCAGCTCCTCGGACAGGCGGTTCTCCGCACCGGGGCCGACCTAGGTTCCCTGGCCAAGACCTGTCCACCCACCAAGCCAGCAGAACAAGTATGTTCAGGTTCTATCTTACCCTTCCTATCCTTCAATTTATTTTGTCTTCATTGCCTCTATCTTCTATTCCTTGTTGCTGGCGACATTGTGTCTAATCCAGGCCCCGAGGTACACGTGTGCACTGTTTGTCGCAGAGCAATCACGAATAGAGTGGTGTCTGTTTTATGCTATGGGTGTCATGAGTGGCTCCACCTGAAGTGCTCCGGTCTTCGGAGAGCTAAATTTCATCACAGCGTGTCCACCTTGCTCGAAGACATATACTG
The DNA here is from genome assembly GCA_951394025.1 of Heteromyza rotundicornis. NCBI lineage: Eukaryota > Metazoa > Arthropoda > Insecta > Diptera > Heleomyzidae > Heteromyza > Heteromyza rotundicornis. The sequence goes on along the minus strand of OX596014.1, from coordinate 6,496,717 downwards.
ACCGGACAGGGACCAGACCCGACCTCATCCTCCACAACTCCCCAGATAGATCCGGACGTAAGACCAGACACGGACGCTCGGACATCCGGACCCTTATGCGCGTCTCCGGCGGGCCCAGCCCAGTCGGTTCGCAGATGCTGCCTGAAGGTTATGACGGGGACTGCTTGGCCGGTTGTGTGTAATGAGTGTGGATACACCTACCATCTGAGGTGCTCGGGACTAGGGCCATATTGGCCCTTGTTACGTAGGCCCATGCTGCCGCAGAGTGGTGACTCAACGCCCAGTATCACCCAACCGTGCCCAGCTACCTCTGACGACAGACCGCAGCGCCCGTAGCCCGACTGCGCTGACACCAGCCGGTGACGCTATTAACCCAATCACAGTGGATGAGCCCGGGGGTTCCTTGCAAGATAACGCGGAAAGTGGTTCCAAGATCTTGCAATGGAACTGTAACGGACTCAGCAGGAAAGCAACTGAGGTGACCGAGTTCATTAGTAGGCATAGCAGCCTCATTGCGGCACTCCAAGAGACCAAACTGACGAGCAGGAATCCCCTTTCTTGCTCGTCAAGTTATAGTGTCTTTAGACAAGACCGCGAAAAAAACAAAGGAGGAGGTATTGCCTTTCTTATTCATGACTCGGTCGCCTTTCGCCTGCTAAACATCCCATCTAGCGACGATCACCTGGAAATCCAGGTTATTGCCGTTCGATCGGGGGAGGTTGAGATTGAGATTTTTAATCTATACATCCCTCCTGTGGCAGCCTGCCGTTCTGGGTACAGTCCTTCAATAGAATTTCTATTGGAGGGCTAGAGTAGAGTTATGCTGTGAGACCTAAACGCCCATCATGATGGCTGGTATTCGAATTTAGGATGTGATCGAAGGGCAAATTCCCTCGAGAAGCATCTCTCCTTGCCAACCAAAGAGATGCACTCAGGAGACAGAATGCAGCGGACCCCCGCCTGAAGGAAATGACTACTGAGATTGGTAAACTTGTCAGTGATCATTGTCGGGAGAAATGGCGTAATCACCTGAAGTCGGAGAGAGGTTCCAAAGATCTGTGGACGACACTGAGGAAGCTCACAAATCCCCGTAGATGTGGAAAACCCACACTCTCTTTTGAGGATGGGTATACGCCGCTTGACCCCGTCAGGTGTTGCGCTGCTTTGAACAAGCAGTTTGTGGAACACCCTCTTAAACCCAATAAGAACCGAAGGGGCATCAAAAGAAGAATTCGTGCCCTCCACATCCCCAAAGATGAGGAGGTCACGTTCTCCTCCGATGATGTCTCCATAGCCATCAAATCTGCCGAAAATTCGACGGCGTTGGGACCCGATGGTCGTGCAGTAAACATGCTTAAGCACTTGGGGGAGCAGGGAGTTAACTATTTAACAAAGGTCTTCAACCTATGTGTTAACTCCATGGAGATACCACAAAAGTGGAAGCTGGGGAAGATTATTCCTCTTCCCAAACCTGGGAGGCCGCTAGACAAGGGCATCTCCAACAGGCCCATCACACTGCTCTCACCAGTTGTGAAGGTGCTGGAATCTTTGCTACTCCCTACTCTTAGGGAATGCCTCCCAGTGGCAGATCATCAACACGGCTTCCGGTCGGGCCACAGCACTACCACTGCCCTGTGTGAGGTTATTTCTGCCATCACCGATGGTATCAACAGGAAGAAGCCTCACCATAGGACAGTGGTGGTTGCCTTGGACCTGGCTAAGGCATTTGATACAGTCTGCCACACCAAGTTATTGCAAGATGTGTATGACTCTTCTCTTCCAAACGTCTACAAAAGATGGTTGTCAGTTTATATGACTAGACGACAATCCTATGTGTAGTTTAGGGGTTCCAAATCGGGACTGAGAAGAAGAAGCAAGGGGTACCGCAGGGGGGAGTATTGTCCCCCTGCTGTTCAACACTTATCTCTCCTCTATCCCGGTCCCTCCACCAAATCTGAAATTAATTTCTTACGCCGATGACTGCACTGTGTAACGTCGGGTGAGAGAACCGAAGAACTGGAAGTGAGGTTAAATGCTTATCTGCCAACGCTCTGTAATATCTTGGCAGAACGGAACCTCAAATTTTCAGCACAAAAATCGACAGCCACGCTTTTCACCAATTGGACTAAGGAGGTAAGGAGGACTCTGGAGGTATATATTGATGCCAACACCAGAGTCCCCATGCATGGTAGCCCCAAGATCCTTGGGGTTACTTTTGATACCATGCATACCTTCTCCAAACACGTGGAAGGCGTGGTTGCTAGAGTAAAGGGCCGAACTAGAATCCTCAAAGCAATAACGGGCAGTACCTGGGGTAAACATAAGGAGACGATACTAGGCTCTTATATAGCCATACTAGACTCTTATCGATTACGCCTCACCAGTATGGAAACCAAGCTTGAGCGATACTCAGTCAAAAAAGCTCCAAACAGTTCAGAACTCGGCTCTGAGGGTGATCGCAGTCATGTGTCCACACCCAAGCGGTTTCCGGAACCTTACAGGACAGGGGATCCAACGTGGTTCTTCGCGGACGCCCCCCGAAAATTTCAGAGGCGGAAAAAACGCTCCCGCGCACGACGTTGGCTCAGCTCAGGTCAGGTTACTCCAAATATCTAAACAGTTACCTGGCCAGGGTTAACCCGAAGAGCGATGACACGTTATGTGGCTCCTCACCCCATACCACCAGACACCTTTTTGAGTGCCCTCTGCGACCAACGTCCCTCACCCCGGAGTCCCTTTGGATGAACCCGGTGGAGGCAGCCAGGTTCCTGGATTTGGACCTGGCGGAGTAGACTCAACGCTCACTGTTTGTTTGTACCGTATTGTATTGTCTTAAATAATCAATGTTTTCATTTTCTCCCTCCTACTATCCCCCCTGAACATACTAATGTTTCTTCCAGGCATAGCTACCACAACAACAACAACAACATAGCAGTTGCAGTTTTGGAGATAATGGCTTCAAACTTTGGGTACATGTTTTTGTCTTCAAAACTGAGATCAATTTCGGGAATCAGCCAAATCGGACAAAAACTGGGTGGGGCTCCCATATAACGACAAAAAAGGTCAACATTTTTCTAGTCTTTTTTATTTTTGTATGCGACTGGAAGTGTTTAGAAATGCATTTTTGACATGATGCGAGTCGAAATGGGGTTCCAAGACAAAATTTTTATGTTCGAGGTACTTCTAAATAAGTCATATTGTGTGGGTATTTCAGCTTCGGCATACCCGAAGATAGTTCACTCTCCAGTTTTAGGCCATTATTATTCACCAATGTTACCTTTAGATGTGCATATACAAGAATTAGGGGTGCCAGACGTACTGTACAGTCCATGTATTTTTTTTTTTTTTAATAAAAAGTACTGTTTTATTCGCTCAAAACAGTACGCAAAAGAATTGTTTTTTCAAAAATGTACTGTTTTTTTGGCTGTTTTCTGTTTCTTTAAATATTTTTTTGTATAGACAAACAAATTTTTTGCTTGAGTGACTCTGAAAACAACTAGCTAAAATATTATTAAAAATTGTGATATGTGATATTCGGTAAAACCTTTTTCTGAAATCGAACAAAAAGAAAAACCAGTTGAAGAATTTCCAAAAAGTGGTACATTCCGAACATTGAGAAAGTATGCAACATCATTTTTTCCACAGTGCATTCAAATGTCACTACTGAAAGAATTTTTAATGTCATATTTTCATTTGAAAAAAAAAAAAATGTTCCAAAAGAAAGTTTAATGATCAATTAATCTCCGAATTTTGAGAATTTTTTAAAAATTTGAATTTTGGCCAAAAATAAAGAAATTACAAGAAATTTGATAATTTTCATACAAATTTAACAAAAATTCAATTTTCGAATAATTTTTGAACGCGAAGATAAAAACAAAAACAAGGATGCAATTAAAAAAAATCATATGTCAGCAACTGAGACGAATATTTCGCAAAATTCGGCATGTAGTGAAAGTGTATTTATTTTTTTAATTTATTATTTAACAGCAAAAAATTTGAATTTGTATGATTTTTATACCCTGTACGCTAAGTTCCAATGGTACATATATTGTTTTATCAAAAACGGAATGGAACTGGAACGAAATGGTATCAAAATGAAGCGGAACAAAATGGAACTGGACACTAGTGTGCAGGGTATAAATATCGAAAAAATGTCTATAAAATATGGAAAAATTATAGAAAAATTTATCGAAAAAAGGTCTAAGAAGATGACGTACTCGCATCTGGAGGGTATTTTAGCTTCTGTCAGATCGAAGCTTGTCTTACTAGTTTTAATATGATTTTGATATTTATATGAATACCCATAGGCTTACGTAATGGAATACTATTTTACCTGGGAATAATGAACAATCGCGTATAGTAAACTGTATCTCTATGTAAAGCCGATTAGCTGGGCCTCGATCAATAAATGGCGACCAAAGCCAATTATTCACATTATGGTAAGCAACATCACAGACAACATAACTGCGCCAGTTAATACCTTTAACAAAATCTGTAAATGACTCTTCGACCCACTGAATTACAAATTAAATGGAAGAGAGAGAGAGAGATGGATGAATAGTACATATAGTAAAACTAAAATATAAATATAATGCAACTTACGCCCGGTGTTTGAGCTTGTGGCCCATATGGATAACGGGTCCATTCCAAAGTGGCTTCACGCGTTGTATCCAATAGGATGACTGCAAAATTGAAATGCCAAAAGTCACAAATAATTTTATATAAACAACGAGCTTAAAGTCCGGCGCTGCTCGGACTTGTACTAATAGTAGTTGGAGTACCCTCCCGTGAACCTCCTTATGCTGATTCTGGGAACTTTAAAAATCGGTGTTACCATTAGAAACTACAAAAAGTGCATTTTTTTGTGTTTCGTTGAAAAAATTTAATGGCTATAGAAATAACCATGAATTATCATTTAACAAAAGTGTTTTCGACCAACATGGTTTTTTCTTCATATTTTGAGGACTAATTGCTTTGCACAGTAGTATCGGGTAGAATAATACATAATCGCTAACTCGTTTTTTTTTTCATTTTGTTACTTAGACCCAATAGACTTACAACCCTTCACTATTCATTGTCATTGTAAGAATAAGGCTGATAGTTTATAGTTTTCCAGTTGGTATATTTTGTATGGAAATAAGTTCATATTTCCTCATTTTTCAATTACTTTTATTACGATTCACACAAACCACTACGTCCTACATATCTAATGCAGCTTCTTCTCAGGAATGCCAAAAATTAATTTTCATGAATGAGGACATAGGATGATTGTGCTTTAATCGTATCTATTTTCGTGACTAAATATTTTTACTTTTATCCTTTCTTTTAACATTTTTTTATTAATAGTCAGTTTTGATTTACAATTAAAAATTCTTCACTAAGAAATATTTAAAAATATCATCAACATATACTGAAAAGATTAAAAAATGTTTTAATAAATGTTTGTTGGCACAAAATAATTAACAACAGAGAGAAAAACTGTCGGCAATATATCGCTCATTCCCTGCAATAACGATACAACTCAAAATTCGGGTTTTTGGAGTTATGAATGCCACTACGATCCTCAGATATTAATCTTCATGCTGCCAAAAGACAGAATTCATATCTTAAACTTTTTATGTATTTTAAACAGAGCATGAAAATAACTTTTATAAAAGTTTTTCAAAAAGTTAAGTCAGACTGTACCTTTTTTTCAGACTAAACGTTAAAAAAAACTTTAAACTTTTATATTTAAAAATAACTTTGATATTTACAAGTAAAAGTTAAAAGTTATTTTAAACTTTTATTTTTCAATGTTACAAATAAGAGTTATTTCTGACTAATTTGAAAAAGTTAAAAAAAGACTTTTATTTTTTTAAAATTAAAATAAAAGTCTTTTAATTCTCGTAAATTATGTTTTACTAAAAAAAGTTTTGTGATAAAAAAATTCCCCTGACTTTTTAGAGTTTTTTGAAAAATTTAAATTTTTGTGAATTGATGATTTTTGGTTACTTGTTCGGACAAATCTGACTACAAAACAAGAAAAGGAGCAATGGACAATAAAACAGCATTAGCAGCTCACTGTGTGTTTACTGGACACTCACCGAATTTGGAGAATGCGCGAATATTACAACAAGAAACAAATTACAAAAAACGATACACAATAGAAATGTAACATATTATAAACACTCCGACGGAAAAACGAATTAATTACAAAACGGACACAGAAAAATGAGCGCATATTTACAGACACATAATTAGAAAACATAATAAGAAAACATAGACAGAACATATATTTAGTATTTTCGCGGTAGGTACTTAATGGATTGAGGTATTCTTATACTCACTCGAACGCAAAGGAGCCAAACTTGCCCAATCGGACAGTTCCTAAATTTTTTAACCGGAATAGTGTACATTTTTTTTACGCTGACTGTATGTATTTTCAGTCTTTATCAAGTTACAAAGAGAACACGGACCCAGCGGCTCAATTCTTAAAGCTCTAGAATTTAAATCCAGCAAGTTTATCATATGAATCGATTTGTGTAATAAAAAGTATTGGATGTTATCATATTGAAGTTGTGGATATATAAATCATGGTATTCTGAATTTTTATACCACCACACACACTGTGGCAGGGTATATTCACTTTGACTCAACGTTTGTAACGTCCATAAGTCCGGTATGGAAAAGTATATATATTCTTGTCCTGAGTCGATTTAGCTTTGTCCGTCTGTCATCACGATAGCGGTCGCAATTTTGGAGATATCGACTTGAAACTTTGGGAATATATTTTTCTCCTCCAAACTCAGATCAAGTTTGAGAATCAGCCTAATCGAACAAAAAGTAGGAGGTACTCCCATAAAAAACTAGAGGCCGAAATTTCGATATTTCCGCCGAAAATTTGGTTTCGGAAAAACAAATTCTTATGTATTTTGCCACGCTGAATACAAAAATAGTAATGAAATTTTTACAGCATGCACCAAAAATGCAATTTTTGTGCAATTATCATTGTTATTTTCGGATTTGGAGTGGCAAAATACATAAGGAACAACCAAGTGGATAAAGCGGTATGTACACAAATTTAAGTATTGATCATAGTTTCGAAGAATCTGAAGCGACAAAGAAGACAAGTCCCGAATTTGTATTAAAAAAAGAAAAATTAAAAACTTTGAAACTTATTTTCTTCAAAGAATTTGTATGTTACATACGTTCTTCATCCATTCAGCCCTTCACAGCGTTCTCACTCTTCTCTTATCAGAGTATATCTGCTACTCTCGCGATGATTTTCAAATTTGTACTCCTCTACTACGGTAGTAGATTTTTCTACTTCCCTCAAGATATTTTCTGCTACTATTGTAAGAAATCTTCTCGTCAAAATATTATGTCACTTTCATACAATGCAAAACTACTACCCTGACAGCAATTTCTACTACTCTCGTAAAAAACTAAATCTACTCCTCTTTCTTGAAATCTACTCCCCTAAAATCGAATATCTACTACTCTCGCCGTAACAAAAAAGTAAGAGCCCTGCCCCTTCAATTGATTTCCACTCATTTGTTTCTAAATTCATCTAATTTATAATTTGAACTTAAAATTATCGATTTCAGCCTACTGATACGCTTAATTATGTACAACAATTTAAAAAATGATAATTCGGCCATTTCGGTTTCGGCCAAAAAAAATAGTACAAAATTTCGGCCATTTCCGTTTTGGATGAAATGAAAAAAAGCGAGACCGACCTCTATAAAAAACGACAAAAATAAGCGAATTTTTGTATTGCTGTATTCGATTGGAAATGTTTGGAAACGGTTTTTTAAATAGTCGGAGGTTCCAAAATCATATATAAATGGGTCAAAATGGGGTCTTGAGATCAACATTTTTTTTTTGGTTGATTCGATTGGAAATTTTTAGAAACCGATTTTAGACAAGGCCGGAGGTTCTAAAACCACATATAAATGGGGCAAAATATCGTCCTGGGACCTACATTTTTTCGAGGCACTTCCAAATGGGACTTATTGTGTCTTATGTGTCTTCTAGCTCCTGCAATTGTGTTTGCAAAGACGGACGGACGGACAGATGGATAAGGCTAAATTATACCCATACCTTAGGAGGTGTAAGGTATAAAAATTAGCAGCGAAAGTAATATGTTTGGAAATGCAGGTGTTTATTTTAAAATTCAATGTTTTTTTCAGTTTATTCTAACAGTAGACATATAGTGAATTTTAAAAAGTGTAAATGGAGATCAGGTAGCACATAGCTTCATCAGAAACTAAATTTGTCCACGTGGCTTTATCACATTATGAAGCGTGTGCTTGTGAATTCATGTGCATTTCGTTTTTGCGTATTCTCTCTCTCTTGAACACACATTTGTTCCGTTTCTTAGACATGTGTTGCACATGCACGTGCTCAAAGTGAGTCAATTGGGCAATTTTGACTCTTCGATTACGATTTATCACTTTGTAGAACGAAACATGGTAATTTATATACAACTAGCTTATACCCACAGCTTCGCTAGCAATAATTTTGTAATTTCATGTTAACGTAGAAATGTTATATGTATTATTTAAGCAACTGAAATAAAAATAGACTTTGCAAGTCATCCCTCTGCCCATTCACCTCCCAGCACCAAATCCAAAATTTCAGCGAAATCTCTTGAATAGGACCCGAGTTACAAAGCTTTAAAAATTTTGGTTCGTGGCAGTGGGTGGAACTTAAATTTCAATAGTCAACCCTCTGCCCATTCACCTCCCAGCACCAAATCCAAAATTTCACCGAAATCCCTTGAATACGACCCGAGTTACAGAGCTTTAAAAATTGAAGGGCGTGGCAGCGGGCGGAGATTTAAAAATTTTAATTCGTGGCAGTGGGCGGAACTCTAATTTCCAGAATCAACTCTCTGCCCATTCACCACCCAGCATCAAATCCAAAATTTCACCGAAATTTCTTAAATAGGACCAGAGTTACAGAGCTTTCAAATTGTAAGGCGTAGCAGTGGGCGGAACTCTAATTTTCATAGTCAACCCTCTGCCCATTCACCATTCACCACCCAGCACCAAATCCAAACTTTCACCCAAATTTCTTGAATAGGACCCGAGTTACAGAGCTTTTAAAATTTTCAGAATCAACATATTACCAATTCATTACCCAAAACCACATATAACATTTCAGCAAAATCGGTTAAACACTGCTTGAATTATAGCATTTTAGAATAATATTTGCCACGCCCACCTCGAACGCCTAAATCGGTCAAGTATTTCTTGAGTTATAACCCAAAAAAGGCCGGTTCTGGGACCGGTGAAAAGACAATAGTCTGCAAACGGTGGCAGTTCGACCCGAGCTCAACTGTTTCTGTCGATTTTTTTCGGTTTTAAAAACGAATTCCAATTATATCACTCCATTTATTTTGTTTCATTATTTCACAAAACAATTAAATACACAGACCGATATATTTCGAAGTGTTCTATGATCTATTTTTATGTATGAATGGACCATTCCAAACACCATGAGGTTTACATCGTCAGGATGTTTACATCGTATTTTCCATTTCTCAAATTTATCCAAATGGCGAAAAGCTGAGATCGCCATTGTGTTTAGAAAGGCCTGTGATATTTGTTATTAACCAAACTTCATTAATTTCATTATTATTATTGCCTTTATATGAATATAGATTGTTTCACACACAAAATTTCGCTTTTGATAAACATTTTTACCATTTATTTTAAAAATTTGCATATAGAAGGCTGCAACCGATAGCAAAAAGGTCTGTGAGTGCAGGCATTCAATTGAATATAGTTCAAATGTTTTTTATTTGGTTTTTTTTGTTTCTTATAGAAAATTTAACTATTTAATTTAACTTTTAACGAAGTTAACTTTTCAACGTAATTAACTTATTAATTTAACGAAGTTAAATTTTTGATTAACTTTTACCGGGTTACCGAAGTTAAATTCTCGATAAACTATGCCCAGCTTTGCAAAAATATATATACTCGGGTTTGATGAGAATTTCGAAATGAGAAATAAAATGTGAGAAATTGGATTTTCAATACAAATTTTGCTTTTCACAATTTCAATTTTAATAGAAAAAGTTATTTTCTCACATTTTTTTCTCATTTCGAAATTCTCATGAAACCAGAATAGGTCCTCTGATAATGACCGCAAACACTTTTTACCAAAAAATATACATTTTAATTCAGACGACGACCTCCAATCAAGCCAATTAAAAAGGAAGATTGGTGACGGCAATGAGATGAGTTCTTCAAAAAAACTTAAAACCAATGGAAAGACAACTTTTTCGGACTCCTAATTATTTAGGGCGTATCACGAAAAAATAATATAAAGCCAACAATTATTATATATACTAGTAAATTTGCCCGTGCCATGCACGTGCCATGCACGGGAAAAAACACACTAATTTGAAAAAATTAAATGTTTACTAAATATATTTTAGATGCAAAAATATTTTCTATGTTTTTAAAATTTAAATGTAATTTTTTTTTTATAGAAATTTGTGAAATATGTAATTTTTTATTAAATTTTGTAAAGAATTGAAAGAAATTTTGTTTGATGATGTAATTGTGTAAAGTTGAACTGTTACATTAAAAAAGAATTAAAAAAGAAAGATTAAAAAAAGAATATCAAGCAATGAATTCAAAAAAAAAATACGACCGGTCACGGGCTTGAACCCAAGACTGCCGCAGACAAAGCGGAAGCTCTACCCAACTGACCACAGCCAGCTATAAAATAATTTCAGCTAATGGCGGTTAGGTAAACCAAGCCGTATGGTGAACTATATAATTTATATATACATATGAAAATCATTTGTGAAATATGTGAACTTTTATTAAATTTTGTGAAGAATAGAAAGAAATTTTGTTTGATGATGTAATTGTATAAAGTTGAACTGTTACATTAAAAAAAAAAGATTAAAAAAATAAAAAAGAATATCAAGCAATGGATTCAAAAAAAAATACGACCGGTGGGGGGCTTGAACCTATGACTGCCGCAGTCATAGGCCGAAGCTCTAACCAACAGACCACAGCCAGCTAGAAAATAAACTGAGCTAATGACGATATAGTTCATGAAGCTGAATGGTGAATGTGTATATACTAGGGCTTTCGGGAATTTCGGGACTCAAAATTGCAATCCCGGGATCCCGGGATTTTTCGGGATTTGATACTTTTACATGCAAAATGAGTTTAAAAAATATAAAAAAATGTTTTTCATATGTTTTATTGCAAAACTGATAGTTTTAGCTTAAATAAAAAAACATTAACATTAATTTCAATTTATTAAAGGTACAAATTAATGCATTTTTTTATTTTCAGTATTTCAGTTTCCGGTTCTTTAGGAAAACACAATTCTATTCAAAATATGCTTAAGTAAGGTTTCTAAAATTACTTTTGCATCAGTTTTCTGTTTTACTTAATTATTTTTATTAAGCAATTTTTTTTTGTGCGTTCGCTAAGACTGAAAATATCAATTTTCTTCTGAAATAAATATAAATTTATTTTTTCTTAAAGAAAAAATTTCAAGCACAAACAATTTTATTCGTAATTTTTTTAATTAATTCAAAATTTTTAAGTTTTGTGTTTTCTAACTAACTTTTTTTTCATTTTGGGGTTGTCCAAATGTTGTCAAAAACTATTTTTCTGCTTACACGATTTTTTTATATTTTATGAGCTATGAAAAGTTGTATTTTTCTTGTATTAAACTTTATTTATGGGCTAATTTATTTAAAATGTAGTGCCGAAAATCCCGGGATTTAGGAAAAAATAACCAGGGATTTTCGGGACTAAAAATGGACCGGGATCCCGGGATCGAAAGCCCTAGTATATACACACAAAAATATTGCTTTGATTTACCATTGCCACCTTTAAGGAAATAATACTACCAAAAGGCTAGCGTTGCCACCTAACAATGTTTTCACCTGTTACGGCTAAACATTATTTCCAATTGTCGATTATTTTTATTGCGAAGCGTTTTAATCATTGGATTTTTTTAAATTTTTATTTTCGTATTATGTATTTTGACGTACTAAAACCGAATCTGAATCTTTTATTGTAGCAAGAATCTGCTTTCCGAGAAATACACTTTTTTAAGTTTTGATTTCCCCTTTTACAATTTCTTGAGTGATTTCTAAGAAAGGTGTTCATTTTGTAGTATTTTTTTTCGGGAATTTTAATTTATAAATGATTCACATTTTTATTTGTTTTTATGAAATTTCTCGGAAATTATTTTCGTATTGCAACTATTATCTAAAACTTATAAACTTCCACTCGAAACACCCCAAAAAGACGATTATCAACACGGCGAAACTTCTTGAACAGAGTCCTCAACATCAGCGATGAAATTTTCCATACAAACAATAAAATTAAAATCAAACACATACTAAGTAAGAATGACTTCCCAAAATCAACAATAGCCCGACTACTAAACGAATCTAACACTCAAAACAACAATAATAGAGAACCATTGATATACAAAGGAGTCACATATGTGGAAGGCTTCACGGAAAAATTGAAAAAGACGGACCTATACAATAAAAACAATTTTCAATTAGCCCCCAAATCGTATAACACCTTGAGAAATATCTACACCAAAACAAAATCAAAAACCAAAGACATGGACAAATCAAATCTGATCTACAAAATAACATGCAAAGGGGACGGAGACAACATATGCGGAAAAGTATATGTTGGTACGACAAAATCAAAATTAAGAACAAGACTATCAGCGCACAGATCAGACTTAAACAGCAGAAATGACAACAAAACAGCACTTGCGGCCCACTGTGTACGAAAAGGACACACTCCCAATTTTGACGACACAAAAAATTTTCCAGCAAGAAAACAATTATAAACGAAGATACACGATAGAAATGCTACACATAATCAATACACCCGCACAAAAGAGACTGAACTACAAAACAGACACCTATAACTGCGCTCATATTTACAAACACTTGATTAGACAAAATATCAGTTGACGAAAGTAACTCTGACTTACCAGTAAAAGCTCAGTGTTATTGGTAATTATCTTAAATATTTGAATTGTGATTGTTGTTTATTCATTTGTTAAAATATTGTTATTGATGACCAACTATTTTGGTCGAAATATCGACAAATAAATAATTTAAAAATTGAAATATAGGCCAAAGCCTAATACTACATATAAATGAAATTCAATAAGGCCGATAAAAAGCAACAAAAGATAAAGTTTATCTGATAACAACTTCGAAAAATTAGTTCTATTGAAACCTAAAAATTGCTAAATGATTATTTTTGATGTGTTCATATTATTGTAATAATTCCGTGATTTTTTTTTCGTTATACAAATGTTATTTGTATTGGTAATTTTGTACATATATTGTAACTACATATATTTGAAATATTTACATCATTGTTGTTTCGTATCATATGTTAAATAAAATAATAAATTTCAGAGAAAGTTTACAATTTGTTCATTATTAATTGTTCTTGTGATTTTAATGCATTTTAATTTGCATTTGCAATACTTCTTAAAAACTAGAGAGTGGACTATATTTGATGTGGTTTGAAGACCCCATTTTGATCCACCTATAAATAGTTTTGGAGCCCGGACCATGTCCAAAATTCGTTTCTAAAAATTTCCAATGAAATCGACCCAAAAAAAAATGGTCTCAAGACCCATTTTGACCCTTATATATGTGGTTTCGGAACCTCGGACCATGTTTCTAAACATTTCCAATCGAATGCACCAATAAAAAAGACTTGAAAAATGTTGACCTTTTTTTTTCGGTGTATGGTAGCCACGCCCAGTTTTTTGTCCAATTTGGCTGATTCTCGAACTGGATCTCAGTATTCACGAGAAAAACATGTACCTAAAGTTTCAAGTCGATATCTCCAAAACTGCGACCGTTGTCGTGCGGACGGACAGACAGAAAGACGGACATGACTAAATTGACTCCGGCGGTGATGCTGATCAAGAATATATATACTTTTCCATACCGGACACGGCCCCTTATGGGCGTTACAAACGTTGTGTCAAAGTTAGTATACCCTGCCACAGTGAGTGTGGGGGTATAACAAGTGCGTTGAATTTTTGAATTTGCATTACTTCCAAAAAAATAATGCCATTAAATTGTCATTTTGCATTACAACTTAATTTTCAATGCATTACTTTCTGCATTTGCATTAATAATGGTAATGCATTAAAAAAGTAATGCATTTGCCCAGCAATGCATAAAACCATACAAAAGAATAAATACTTCATTAATATTCATTAGATTGTTTTTTTTTATGAAATTTGAACCATTATTTCTTGACAAATTTAGCATTTAACCATTTTGACGTTTTTTTAAAGCAAAAATTTATGTTTTTCTGTCATCATCAACTGGCAACACTGCTTTCAAAGTTACGATTTTTCCCATACGAAATTGCACTATTTTGATTTGTTTTCTTCACTGACTTTTGTGATGATGGCATTTGGAAAGGTGTGTTCATCTGTTCTTTTTTCATTAATTCCCAAGCAATAAAAAAAATAAATGGTTCTTGTAATGTTGATGCTCTAAAATTTTTTTAGTACAGTTGTTGTAATGCTTCGATTGTGAGGAACATACAACAAGTAATGGTTTTTGTTGAATTGTTGTTTTTATGTTGTTGTAAAGTGGCGCCGGCGATAACCAACAGTAACAACCAGCGATAACCAAGGAAAATTTTTTATGTGAAGAGGGATATGCTGTATGGTATTTGTACATGTTTCAGTGTTTCACATAACAGGAAAAACGGCATTACAACAACAACGTTACAACAACCACATTACAACAGCAACGGTTGGCATTGCGCTGCAAACAAAAAATTTTTCAAGTTAAGAGGGATGTGTAGTAGGGTATTTGTACTTCTTTTAGTGTTTCACTTAGCAGCAAAAACAGTATTACAACAACAATAGTACAACAACAAATACAGAATTACAACAACAACATTACAGCAGCCCATTACAACAACAGCGGTATTACAACAACAATATTGCAACAAGAACGTTACAAAAATAACATCACAACAATTACAAGGACTGTACTAAAATAATATTAGAACAGCAACAGGAAGAATTTATGTTTAGTAATGGTTGGTGAATGGCCGGTGAACACTAGGTATGTCAATCCCTAGTTTCCCGGGACCCCGGGATCCCGCCTCTTTGTTAGTTTTATGAGCAATTTTTTTAAAAATATTCCTTTTATAATGGGAAAAAATTAATCAATTAAATTCTATTTGTTTAGAAAAAATTTTAAAATTCAGTATTAGCAAGGGCCATAGTTTTTCATCCAAAAAATGTTGAACGCCATTCAGGAAAAAACTTCGAAAAGCAGGATATTTTTTGGAAATTTCATGTCATTTGATTTTATTGGTTTGGAAAATTTATTTATTTTGTTTTAAAGAAAAAAAAATGAAATAAAATTGCCGAAAGGTTTATTTATATACTCGTAAACTATATGAGTTATACATATAAAATGATGCAATACTCATTGCAGAAACTTGTACCAATGCGTGAAGGCAATTTAGGCATATTTTCATTACGTCAACAAATTTAAGCAAAAAATAGTTCCAAACTGTTTGCAAATTAGTAGACTATAAAGCACTCAAATCCATTTTGTTTAAATGGAAATCGGATCAAAAAATACATCGAACATCGTTCGGGACATGAAATACAAATTCCAGTTCCGTATATTAAAATGTTCGACAAAATATTCCAGTCAAGAGTTGTTCGAGAAATGTGGATCAAACGACACATTTTTAAAATGATCTGACCGGAAACCCAAGACTCCAAAGACCAAATCGATTCCAATCAGTATTTTATTCTACACATTTTGAAGTTATTCAAACTTTTTTCTAATAATCCAAATCACAGGTTTGATAAATTCAATTTAAAGAAAATCCAATAAAAACCTTGAATATATTCAACGTATTGTTAGATTATTTGCACAATTTCAAAAATATTATAGTATGGGTATATTAAAAGCAATTCCATTCGATGTAATATAACATTTTTATACTAAATTTTGGTTGAATTGAAAAAAATCCAAATCCCGGGACTAATCCCGGAATCCCGGGATTCCATTTTTAAATCCCGAAAATCCCGGGATTGGCAAGGTCTCGAAAATTGACATCCCTAGTGAACACTCCTTTCAAAATGCCACCATCACAGAAGTCACTGAAGAAAAAATCAAAATATTGCAATTACGTATGGGAAAATTCGAAACTTTAAAATTCAATATCTCGGAAACTAGCCATTTCCGACTCAGAACGTTTGCAGATTCGGTCTTAGGGAGTCAAACACTATTTACAATAAAAAAAAAAATCGCTTCACGTAAGCCGAAATCGCTGCCCGCCCACGTTAACGATCCTAATGGAACGATTTCGTTGACGACGGGAAAATGCTTACTATGTTCACGCCCACTGTCCACAAATACTGAAAACAGTGCTGGTGGACTGATTTCACTGATTATTTAAATATAGGAGGCACTTCTACGTCTACAAATACTGAAAGTAGCCCTGGTAAATCAACACCGATGAAATTTCCATTATAGAGTTGATAGATTTACGAAAGGATTCTGGCTATAAGAAATATAGCCGCCCACTGCTTCCATACTAAAAGCAGTCTTCGTGTTGCAGTCCTGGTGAACTGATTTTACTAAATTGGGAAATTTAAGATTAAAAGGTTCACGGGATGAGTTTACCATCAACAACAGCGTCCATTGGGGCCTGTTCGCGTAAAACGATAGTGAACGAAATCGATAGTATGGTATTGATTTTGGTTCGCGTAAACCGATACTAAAAAAAAGTTTGAAAACCATCGATAGTTGAAATCGGCTTACTCGAACCAAATTTGCACTATCGATTTCAACTATCGATTCTGTGATAGTCGAGTATCGGCTTACGCGAACAGGCCCCTGAAGTTATCACAAATCACTACATTTATTTCTAAAATTTTATATAACCCGTGCAAAGCCGGGTAAGTAGATAATATAGATAAGAAAAAACAAGAAATCCTACCTTGATCAGCAAGAGCAATACCAAAATTAAATGTAAAATAAAGTAACATAATAACATAAAATATTTGTTGATAACGTTGCAGCTTGTGACAAAATAAAGTCCCCGTAGTAGTAGTACAGTTATCAGGTATACGATCTTCTGTGTTTATATTTGTGGCAGTCGGTAATGTGGTTGTAGATGATATATCTGACGGTATTGGTGATAACTTCATTGGCATTTTATTTGGACTGGCTGCTCTATTAAGTACAAATAACTTCTGGCAGGAATCGTTGTATATTGACGATGATGGCGTTGAAAATGGTAATGATGATGACACAGATGTTTTCGTTGCCGTTGATGTGTTCGACCTTGATGGTTTTGCCGTTGTGAATTTGGAAGTATAAATCGTTGTGGAAGCATTAAAGGATAATGTCGTTGCTGCTGTTGTGGCCATTGCCATTGTTGTTGTCTGGCAGCATACAGCAGCAGCAGATGGAGCAGATTCGGGTCTTCTTCGAAGTTTATAATTCTGACGTTGTATTTGCTTGTTTAAACGCTTTTTTGGTGTCGACATTTTGTTATATTTATGGTTGCTTTCAAAATATTGCATTGAATACTGCTGGTTGTCGTTATTGATTAATGATGAGCCTGCAGATGATGATGTTTCACAAAATTTTGTCGTTATTTGTAAATTTGTCTGTTCAGAACAATTATATGTAATACATATTGGATTGTAACGCAGATTAAACATTTCCCTTAAACCCATTGTTAGGAGCAATTTTATACAGCCTGAAATGCGTTGAAAATAATCAGTTGATAGTATTTTATTTTTAGTTAAATTTTGTTAAATATTTGTTTTGAAAATGTATGTGTAATAGAGTGGACCGTATTTTGGCGAAATTCGAATTTCACTCGCGCCGCCACCAAAACTATTGGACATGATTTAAAAAAGATACCAAACAAAATTTGGTCGATCGGTCAACAGGATGACGTGGCGTCAACGGAATGACGTATCACATCGTACCTGAAAAATTCGTCAGCTGTATGGGGGAGCCAAAAATCAAACTCAAAATTAAAAAAAAAACTTTTTTTTGCAGTATCGTAGTCATTATCCATCTACAATAAAATCCTAAAAATGATCATTATGGGGACAAAATCCAAACAACAAAATGTGTAAAACTGCATTTTTCCCCCTTTTTATACCCCCACACTCACTGTGGCAGGGTATACTAACTTTGTCACAACGTTTGTAACGCCCATAAGGAGGCGTGTCCGGTATGGAAAAGTATATATATTCTTGATCAGTATCACCTCCTGAGTCGATTTAACGATGTCCGTCTGTCTGTCCGTCCGTCTGTCCGTCTGTCCGTCCGCACGATAGCGGTCGCAGTTTTGGAGATATCGACTTGAAACTTTTTTTACATGTTTTTCTCGTGAATACTGAGATCAAGTTCGAGAATCAGCCAAATCGGACAAAAACTGGGCGTGGCTCCCATACACCGAAAAAAAAGTTAAAAATTTTTCAAGTCTCTTCGGTCCGAGGTTCCGAAGCCACATATATAAAGGTCTAAATGGGGTCCTGAGACCAATTTTTTTTTTTCGGATTTGATTGGAAATTTTTAGAAATAGATTTTGGACATGGTTTGGGCTCCAAAACCACCTATAATTGGCTCAAAATAGGGTCTTGAGACCACATTTTTTTATGTTCGAGGTACTTCTTTCTACTGTGTGGGGATATTTCAACTTCGGTATAGCCGAAGATAGTCCACTCTCTAGTTTTTGTTCAATTTGGACGTTTTTTTCGACTTTATGCACATTTTCATAACATTGGCTCGTAACTACTAAATATAAGTGATATTTAACAATTTTTAAGAAAAAAAAAAAGTTAAAAAAAGGGGAAAATGGATTTTGTGTTTTTATGACCTTTTTTGTATTTTTAAGATTCGAATTTGTATGGCTAATGACTACGATACTGCAAATAAAGTTTTTTTTTAATTTTGAGTTTGATTTTTGGCTCTCCCATACAACTTATGAATTTTTCAGGTACGATGTGCCCGTTGACCGATCGACCTAATTTTTTTTGTATTTTTTTTTTCATCATGTCCAATAGTTTTGGGGGCGGCGTGAACGAAATTTGAATTTTGACAAAATACGGTCCACTCTAGTATGTATGTATATTAGATTGACAATGGATTCCTATTTAAAGAAACGTTATTTGTGGTTACCCCCAACCAGCGTCCTCACTCTACTCCTATCGGATTAGATCTACTACTTGTGCCATACTCCTCGTTGATTTTTAAATTTCACTCCTCTATTCCGGTAGTAAATTTACTAGTCGTATCAAGGAATTTTCGACTATGGTAGTGTCATACGATGCAATACTACTACTCTTTCTACAAATCTACTACCCTGGCAGAAATTTATACTACTCTCGTAGAATTTTTACTACTCTCGCCGGAAATCATATACACTTTCCTTCAAATCTACTCTCCTAAAATCGAATACTACTACTTTCGTCGTGGCAAACAGTGAGAACACATCAAAATAAAGACTTCGCTTTTGAAATAAAATAGACAATCTTAAATTAAAATAAAAATGTACACGACCTCATATTGAAATGGGGATTTTTGAAGTAAGCAGGTCAACTTCATAATAAGTTCTTTCTATTTTGTAATGAAATTTTAAGCTCAAAATGAGAATGTTTCGTACTATGTATAAAAACTTTTGAAATAAAATAGACAATCTTAAATTAAAATAAAAATGTACACGACCTCATATTGAAATGGGGATTTTTGAAGTAAGCAGGTCAACTTCATAATAAGTTCTTTCTATTTTGTAATGAAATTTTAAGCTCAAAATGAGAATGTTTCGTACTATGTATAAAAACTCATAAAATGAGTATGAAGCCACACAAAAGACTCTATAAATATATTCGATACAACAAACAATAAAAATTTTTTTCTTCTATGATAAACCTAACCGTTTTTCTTCACAAATCTTCACAAATTAGACCAAAATGAATTTTTTTAAAGCCAAAATTGACGTTTTTTGTTAGCATCACACAGTGTTGTGTTTAGTACAAGCTAGCTGGACAAAATTATTTTATTACATTAAACGGTTGTTTTCGACTTATTAGGCATAAATGAATATAGTTATGATGTATTATATTGGACGAATGGGCGTGGCACCTCCATTTTAAATCGGCCACAAAAAGGGGAATTCCGGACTTGGGTCTTCGTCAATTTAAAATACTAATTGGAACTAATTGTAAAATTTTCAGTAAATTTGTGAAAAATAAACATTTAATCAAAAATTGTTGTAAAAGAACTTACAAATACTTTTTCGATTATTTGAACTATTTTATGTCGAATTTTGAAGATCTATTTTAACAATTTTTTTTCGGTTAATCCAACCTACCAGCTCGGTTAAAAAATTTACAATTTTCATACATTTTGAAAAGGTGTACGTTAACAACTTTTTTCCGTTAATTTTATCGACTTTTTTTTTCTGTGTAGGTGTCCAAATATGACACTTTTACATGTGGTAATTTACATTTCAAATACTATCTATAATTATCGTTAGTGATAAAAAAAAATGTCAAACAGAAGGTGTATCTCACACAGGGACGTAACCAGAAAAAATTTCGGGGAGTGTTTTCATAAAATTTTTTTTATGAAAACCGGTTTCCAGATGCGACAAAATTTCGTTTTGGAGAATTGACATATATTTTGTTTTGTGTAAAGCGAAATATTTCGCCAAAAAATCTCTCCAAAGTGCTCAAAAAAGCAACTCTTTTTTTGCATTCTCTGCATACGCTAGCCGGAATGAAAATTTTCTTTGTTTTTCGTTTCGTTTTTATACCCCCACACTCACTGTGGCAGGGTATACTAACTTTGACACAACGTTTGTAACGCCCATAAGGGGGCGTGTCCGGTATGGAAAAGTATATATATTCTTGATCAGCATCACTGCCGGTGTCAATTTAGCCATGTCCGTCTGTCTGTCCGTCCGTCCGACCGTCCGCACGATAGCGGTCGCAGTTTTGGAGATCTCGACTTGAAACTTTGGGTACATGTTTTTCTCGTGAATACTGAGATCAAGTACGAGAATCAGCCAAATCGGACAAAAACTGGGCGTGGCTACCATACACCGAAAAAAAGATGATTTTTGACCATGTCAAAAGAGAGTGGACTATCTTCGGCTATACCGAAGCTGAAATACCCCCACACAGTAGGAAGAAGTACCTCGAACATAAATTTATGTGGTCTCAAGACCCCATTTCGAGCCACCTATAAATAGTTTTTCCAAAAATTTCCAATCAAATCGACCAAAAAAAAAAATTGTGGTTTCGGAACCGCGGACCATGTCAAAAATACGTTTCTAAATATTTCCAATCGAATGCAACCCTTTAACCGACCAAAAAGCAAAAAATAAATTTCCTTTAAATCAATTTCCGCAATTTCGATTTAAAATTAAGGGTTTTTGGGTATTTTCTCTGAATATCATTGCAGATTTTGAAGTCGCCAAAAACCCCTCTGATGGACCCCAAAATTTAATAGAATGCATTGTCACCGGAGTTCTATCAGTGTTCCAAATTTCAGCTCTCTAGCTCATGTGGATGTGTATGAACAAGCTCGCCGCAGATTTGAGGATATATATACCGATATATATATATATATATATAGCCAAAGCAAGTTAATATAAGGGTTATAAAAAAGGATTTAATTTAAAATCGACATATTGTGTTCATATATTTCGGGAGGGTTGAGCACCCAAAAGCCTTCCAAACCCCCTGCCCTTCATGGGTACGTCCCTGTTTTCATTTCAAAAACACTTTCATTTGGTTCACAGAAAATTTCGAACAACTATAAACTGTCACAAGATGGTTCACTTTGATGTAAATGTAAACCGTGATATCCGAAGCTTAATAAATGCAGTTTTTGGTACACGAAAGTTTTTAATAAAATAAAATATCAAGGAGATACGAAAGTTTCACTTAAATTCTGTTAAATTTGATAACAATTCCATACATTTTTCTATTACTTCACAGATTTGGGGGGGGGGGGGGGGGGGGTTCGAACACCCCAAGCCTACGCCCTGGTTACGTCCCTGGTCTCACACATCATAATCTATGTTTTGTAACACTCAGGTTGAGTTGAGGCTGTGTGGCCATTTACAATTCTAATGTATTCTATTTTCGCTATTAAGAAAATTACACACACAAGTAATAAATAGTTTATAGCCTGTGCGGGGATCACTTATCGTGCCTCTGCTGATAATATTTCAATTCAGTCTAGTTTTAAGAGATTTTTTGTGCCTATATATTTAGGTGATTTATTAAAATAAAGTCAGTACCTTACAAATACTCAAAGTAAGCGGATATAATATTCGTGCAGTAGGTGACGTTCTTTCAGGTCTGGAGTTTGCATCAAATTTGCCTAATAAAAAAAATGTTCACGTACGAGTGGAGACAAGCGGCCATCATAACATTATAATAAAACATTACCAAAATAAATTCAAATTTTTGTAAAGTTCCTACAAAAAAGCTACTAAATGCATTAAACAAGCATAATTGAGGTTTTCTTATTTAAAAATAAATCTGTTTCAGTTCCGGTTCTTAAATTTAAAAAATAACGATTTCGGTTTTGGTTCCCAGACTTTCCAAAATATTGGTTTTGGTTCCGAAAACAGTTCTTGGTGGTCCCTAGGAACAAAACCAATTTGTATTTGTGAAAATTAAAAACCAATTGTTTCTAACAAAACGACAAAAACAATGTATTTAAAAAAACAGATTCCTGATTTAAATTTTTTTTTATTTTTGAGGTCTTGGATGTCGATATTAAGAAATATAGATACAGCGGAGCAAAATGGACCCCGGGTTCGTGATCAGTGACCCCGATTTACCTTTAAGCCATATATCATAACTCATAAACTCCCATAACTCCCATTTGCTTACGGAATAAATATGTTCTGAAAAATAAATTGTTTTTAAATAGAAGTGCAAGCGAGTGCAAGGGCGCATTGGGCTTAAAAGGCGCAGTTACTTGCCACGTGATCGCAAGTAACTTCTATTCTCACAAAGTATAAAAATTTCTAAAAAAAAAAATCCCCAAATCGGGATTTTTCACAGTTAGACCACAATGTTTTTTTTAGTTTCATTTTTTTTAATATATTTTACTGTAGCTATTGACTGCATCTTTTAAAAAAAATTGTATCGCCAAATCGGGATTTTTCACAGCTAGACCACAATGTTTTTTTTTAGTTTCATTTTTTTAATATATTTTCCTGTAGCTATTGACTGCATCTTTTAAAAAAAATTGTATCGCCAAAAATTAAAATTTTTTTCTTACATTTTCAACATAACCTTTCTTATTGAAGCTACTTTCTGACAACTGCTCATTTCTAGCGGCACTTTGACTATTTCTCTTTAGCTTTCAGCGTGTGGAGTTGCTAGTCTCCCATCGGACGCGTCCCCGGGTGGCGGGTAGGGGAGGGCTCGGCAAATATGCAGGGTAGATGGGAAATAAAATACCACTCTCGGACCAAAACTAGCAAATCGAAAACCCAAGTAGCGTCTGTCTCAGAGTGAGCGGCTCTTGGTGGGCGTCTGTACCTCACGCAGAGGCGGCCTATAAAAAGGTGAACCTGGTCACTCTATGGAATAGTTAACTGGGTCCAACCTTAGGCTTGTAACCTATGGCTGGAGCTGTGCTTCACATAACTATTACATAAAAACATGATTTCAAACCCGATAGATAACATGTCTCCATGTGGTACACGTACTCGTACTCATAATCCATCTGCCCCGGCAGCCTGCACAACGGATATGGAGGTGGTCGCGGAGGTGGTCGCGTCTATGTGGAAGTAGCCCTACAATTGAAACCTCAATACGTCGAAGATATCGATTACGCAACAACAACTCATTTTCAATGAAATCTAAAACATCTATTGGCGTCTGGAATGTTCGGTATCTCACAGATGGCGGTAAATTACAACAAGCTGCTGAGCGGAATTGGCTGCAGAAGCTAAAAATATGAAACTGCTCTACGACATTACCCGCGAGATTGCTGGGAAAATGTCACGAAAACCTTGCCCAGTCAAAGACAAGAATGGCAAACCGCTTACTTCGAATGAAGACCGACTGCAGTGGTTCAAGGAGCACTTCTCGGATATTCTTAATAATACCGACCTCCCTACATTTAATACAACAACAACGAATGTAGCGCACTCGTCCGTCAAAATCCGAAGTTACACACTCATATCGCGAGCACCAGACACAGAGGAAATTATTGTCGCTTTAGGAACTCTGAAGAACAACAAGGCAGCTGGCATAGACAACATCCCTGCCGAGGTGCTTAAGGTATGTCCAACAACAACTGCACGCATGTTACAACCACTCTTCAGACGATTGGATGGAAGGAGCCTTGGTGACAATTCCGAAGAAGGGGGATTTGAGCCAATGTCGCAATTACCGGGGAATAATGCTATTATCGGTCCCATCTAAGGTGCTTACTAGAATTCTCCTCAATCGGATAAACACTACGTTGGACGCGACAATTCGAAGCAGCAGGCAATTAAATTCTATCTGTTTAGAAAAAATTTATAAATTCAGGAACTTTTTTTATCATGAATAATTTCTTTCTGAATGGTTTAGTTTTAGCATGGACCACAGTTTTTCATCCAAAAAATGTTGATAAGCATTCAGGAAAAAACTTCGAAAAGCCGGATATTTTTTGGAAATTTCATGTCATTTGATTTTATTGGTTTGGAAAAATTATTTATTTTGTTTTAAAGAAAAAAATTAAATAAAATTGGCGAAAGGTTTATTGATATACTCGTACATAAACTATATGAGTTATACATACAAAAATACGCATTGCAGAAACTTGTATCAATGCGTGAATGCAATTTAGGCATATTTTCATTACGTCAACAAATTTATGCAAAAAATAGTTCCAAACTGTTTGCAAATTAGTAGACTATAAAGCACTCAAATCCATTTTGTTTAAATGGAAATCGGATCAAAAAATACATCGAACATCGTTCGGGACATGAAATACAAGTTCCAATTCCGTATATTAAAATGTTCGACAAAATGTTCAGGTCAAGAGTTGTTCGAGAAATGTGGATCAAACGACTCATTTTTAAAATGATCTTATTCTGAACGGAAACCCAAGATTCCAAAGACCAAATCGATTCCAATTAGTATTTTATTCTACATATTTTAAAGTTATTCAAACACGATTTTCACTTATATGGGAGGTAGGCGTGGCAGTCGACCGAATCCGTCCATTTTCAATACGAACTGCTTCTAGGGCCTAAAAAGGATAAATACAAAATTTGGGATCCCTAGCTTTCTTCTAGCTCCTGCAATCGTGTTTACAAGAAAAGAGGACGGACAGACGGATAGACGGACAGGCGGACAGACGGATAGGGCAAAATCAACTCAGGAGGTGACGCTGATCAAGAATATATATACTTTTCCATACCGGGCACTTCTCCTTCTTAGTGTTACAAACATCAGACCAAAGTGAATATACCCATCAGGCACGTAGCCAGGGGGGGGGGGTTGGCTTGAGGGGCTGAAGCTCTCCCCGAAATGATTTCGATTTTTTTTACTGAATATCAGGAAGTAATGGGACACAAACTTTATCATTAAAGCTTTGTTGCCAGTATATTCGTACTGAAATTCCCACAAAAACCATCTAAAAATCCTTTTTTTTTATCAGAACCAATGTTCGGAAAGTCAAATTTTCTTGTCAGCCTTCTTGTTTGTGACAAACTATTCAGTCTTACTCTTCCGTTGTCGGTTTTCTTCAAGAAAAGTCCATGTATTTGACCACACCGATTAAAAATGCAAACATATTATTTTACAGAAGTATATTTTTAAGTCAAATTTAAATTTTGCTTCGAAACTGGGCGTAAATATTTTTCAAACGGACCTACAGCTTCCAAAATTTCCCAAGCAGACATCACGTTCACATCCTGGCACTTCAGCCTTTGAAGAATATTTTATATCTTCCATTGAAGTTTTATTCAAAATATATCATAGGCAAATATCGGTTCTAAAGTGAAAAAAGTTTAAATTTTAAAGTAAAAATAAAAGAAAATTTAACTAAAATTTATATTTTGAAATTGTTTTTTCACTTATGAAGCTTTCTTCATGGCCCGATTGGGTTAGTTTGGTTCCTTTGTATATAAAAATGACTTATGTGAAGTTTGGAGCCAATCGGATAAAGTATAAAGTGTAATCAAAATCCGAGCACTATTTCCAATGTTTTTTGTATGGGGAAAAAAAGTGCAATCCGCGCCGACTTTTCTTTATCTGATTGGCTCCAAACTTCACATAAGTCATTTTTATATACAAAGGAACCGGTGGTCCAATGTGCATATATCGCTTATTCCCTGCAATAAAGACACAACTCAAAATTCGGTTTTTGGTTTTTGGAGTTTTGAATGCCACTAGGATCCTCAGATATTTATCGGCATGCTGTCAAAAGGCAGAATTCATATATTTAATTTTTTATGTATTTTTTAAAAACATTCCAAGTGCTGAAATCCATATTAAAAACGGAAATTTTAAATTTCAAATCATGATTTCCGAACAATATGATTTTTTTAGTTGTGTCTTTATTGCAGGGAATGAGCGATATATCGAATTGCTAACATTTTCAGATACTTCTTCTTGGTTTTGCTTCACCTAACCATGTTAATAATAATAAAAGGGGATTTGCACTGCGACCGTTGGTCTTTTGTGACCTAACCATGTTAATAAATTGGAATATCTGGAGGATAAAATATAAATGTCTGGAGTAGGGATTGGAATCCCGGCTTTATTTCAGTTCATGTACAATTTGCATTTTTTAAGTATGTGGAAAGATGCAGCAGAGATTCTTTTGTAATATAATTTTCGACCAATTGCAAGATATTGGCGATTAGTGGCCAATATTATGTTAATTTGTTTTAAAGTTTAAAAATCCACTTTTTATTAAAAAAAATAGAAGGATGAGAAAATAAGACATTTGGAATTTACATCGAACCGTATGAAGAGCGTAGATTGCCTTCGAGGTCTAGAGATGAGTTTACAGCTATATATCCGGGCCAATGCTTCCGAAAAGTGCACATTTCAAGAAGACAACGCTCAAATTCAAAAATTCTTCGAACTGTAATTCTGTCGAGAATCTATAGGATACTTTGTTTAGTTAAGGTTACCGTGAAAAAAACAGGTTAAACAGTTTTAGAGTTAAAATTCGATATTTTACGAGAATTAGTCTTAATTTAATTAAAAACTTGGTAGTATGAAAACTCGTGTTTTTAATGTCATTCGAAATCAAGGCGATGACTTACAAAAATAACTTTTACCGGTTTTCATATTTGAGAACAAAATTTCCAATTTTTTCAAAGTAAATATGAAACACGTAAAATATAAAAAAGAAAAGTTTAGTTTCAACAACAACATAACTGCAACAACAACTACAGCATATTTAGAGAGTAATTTTAGTGTAGACTATTTTTTATGAACATTTTAAAAGAAATTATCCATTGTATTCGTAAAATTTCAAAATTTGAGGTGACCTTATAAATATGAAACGCACCTTATATAAAAATGGACGATGAAAAATGTATAGTAATTCATCATTTGAGAACGGCTGGGCCAATTTTGATACATTCCGGAAAAGTCGGAAAATTCGAAAAACCGAAAATGGTGAATCTGTTTGTCCACCAATCACAGCTAAACGGCTCAGCCGATTCTCTTGAAATTTTGAGGATAGATTCTATACATGAGTTATAGGCTATATGAGGTTGAGATTCGACAAAGGGGCGTGGCACCTTCCATACATCACAAAATATGTCTACAAGATAATTTAGTAACTATTGTATTGAATTTGAATTGAATATGAAATATATAAAGACGAAATTTCCCATACAATTTTCTACCCCATAGCACGGTTAAACGGCTTTAATGATTTTATTGAAATTTTAAGGTAAAATTGTGTAAGTAATTGAATTTGCAATAGGACATTATAGATTGGATTTAGACAACGGGGCACCTCCCATACAACAAAAAATACTATTAAAATGTAACTTAGTAACCATCGAATGTTGAGTGGTTTTTCGGTGGGATTACAGCTGCCAGGTGGGATTACAGCTGCCACCAAGTGCTTGCTTGGACATTTTTTGGTTGAATCATACCGGGTGGGATTACAGCTGCCTTTAAGTGCGTCATTGGTCATTTTTTGGATGAACCATGACGGGTGATTTTACAGCTGCCACCAGGTGCGTCCTTGGACTTTTTTTGGGTGCACCATGCCGGGTGGGATTACAGCTGCCACCAAGTGCGTCATTGGACATTTTTTGGGTAGATCATACCAAGTGGCATTACAACTGGCACCAAGTTTCAAGGGGGGAATTAACCATCAACTACAGCGTCCATTGAAGTTGTCGCAAATTCCTAAAAATATTTATTTTAAAACTTTATACAACCCGTGCAACGCCGGGTATGTAACAGCTAGTAAAATATAAATAACACAAAAATTATGGACAAACAAAAAATACGTATTTTTTTAAATTTTATAATACATTCAATTATTTTTGTAATAATTTAGAAAAAATTCTGCCCCATTCGAGGAATTGCGGTGATATTTTGGATTTGGTGTTGAAAAGTGAATGGGCAGAGGGATGACTGGCAAAATCTATTTTTATTTCAGATGCTATAATAATGCTATAATAATAATAATAATAATAATAATAATAAAATAACACTGTGCAACACTTTTTTCCGACCTGGAAACGGTCAAATTGGGTCGAAAGTAATTATGAAATCATCGGTGGGTTTCGCTAGTTTCCTTTCAAAAGATACGGTCGTTCAAAGTTTGGTTGCTTTACTGTATTTTACAAATCATCATTTTTTGTGACCTTATTCAGAAGAATGGTTGATAATATACAGATAAATAAATTACGTTAACAGATTATACCAAAAAAATTATAACTTGGTATGTTTGAAAATTTACCCGGATCAAAATTTTTCCTACAACGAATGAAATACATTCAAGGAAGAAGAAAAATTGATTCAATGAAGAAGAAAAAGTGAATATTTTATATGGGAAATTTCGGAACTTTGAATGCAAATATATCGGAAACTATAGGCGAGCTGGGCAAAATTCGATTTAGAACGTAAAAATACATAGGAATACAAAAAAAAATGCAAAAAGTTTTCAGGACGTAAAATTCTCGTGATCCTACATTTTTCTATCAAATTCTAACATTTCTATCGTATTTTTTTTGAGTGCGCATTAGCTTTTTTCTCCTATTATCACCCTATTAGTGTTAGTTTATTTCAAATAGAATTATTGTTTTTTTTAATTTCCTTGATTTTGATACCATATTATGACAAACCGGGATGCCGAACTTTTGCCGGTCCCGATAGTCCCGGGATTGCAAGGCCGGAATTTTCGGGGAAGTACCACATGCGATGAATTGGCAATTAGAGGATAATATTGCTTTTTTGTTTTTTTAAGGATTAGGTGTATAAGTTTGCCTGGACTCTTTTTGCACTTTTTTGTTATTCTTATGTATTTTCACGTTCCAAAACGAAATCCGAAAGAGTTTTGCCCCGCTCGCTTATGGTTTTCGAGATATTTGCATTTAAAGTTCCCAAATTTCCCATACAAAATTTCGGTTAGTTCTGCTTTTTGCACTGTTAAATTTTCCAGAATTACAACAATTACAATGATGCAGTTGTATTATTTTTTTTTGCTTGTAATTTTGTTGTAACAACACCGTAGGATGCTTATTTGTGCTATTGTTGCTTGTTTGTACTACGTTTAATATTCCACACTATTTCGTGGGGTTGTTTCAACAAAATTACAACAACAACAGTACAACTGCATTATTGCAATTATGGTGTTGTTGGAATCTTTGTAAATTGTTTCCAAAAAAAAGCGTTTGAAAATTATGCAAAAGAAACCAGTGAACACACCCTTTTGAAATGTCACCAAAAGAAGAATTGATTAAATAAAGAGAAAAAATCTAACATTTCATATGGGAAATTTTGGAACTTTAAATGCAAATATCTCGAAAACCATAGGCGAGCGGGGCAAAACTCGATATAAGTCTAGTTTACGCCGCAAAGATTTTTTGAGCAAAATGGGTATTTTGAACCCTTTAAACAAACTCTGAAATAAATGGTCGCTTTCTTTTGGTGTCAAAGTTATAGAAGGTCAAAGTTTGAAAAATTACATGTTCGATATATTCGGAGTTTCTGAATGTATTTGGACAATATTAGTGGCATTTAAAAGATATTTTGATGTCCTTTCAAATGGCTTATTGCTTAAAAAAATCCAATGTATATTTTATAAAATATATCACAAGTTAAATCCGACTTTTCTACAACTACACTTATACAATTCAAGACAGAGCCTATTTTAAGGATTTTTTACAACTACCCAAAAAAAAAATTTAATCAAATAAGAAATTACTACGTTTTCATATAATTACTTTTTATTTACATATCGCTCATTCCCTGCAATAAAGACAGAACTCGAAATTCGAGTTTTTGGAGATATAATGCCACTAGGATCATCAGACATTTTCCTACATGCTGCCAAACACAGAATTCATATCTTTACTTTTTGATGTATCTTAACCTTTTTTAACCTTTTCCAAGTGCTGAAATTCATATAAAATACTGAAATTATGATTTACAAACAATATGATATCTTGAGCTGTGTCTTTAGTCTAGGGAATAAGCGATATGTAGTTATTGTATCTTTTTAAATTATTTGAATTATGGCAATTTAAAGCTTTTTTGGACCCAGTTTGTTTTATCTACTTTTACTTTTATTAGGTTCCATGTTTAATTTATTTTAATTTCCAAGTTTATCTTTTTATAATAGATATTAGCTCGGAAAACAGTAGGTTTTTGTAGTTGGTTCAGCAGTGCTGCAACTACATATACTTTTTAAAAATTTAATGTTAGTTAGAAATTTAAATGGTTCCGCCATATGGCTTCAATTTAAAATTCCACTACCCATATTTGGTTTTACAACTGCCAATTTAAATTTAGAACTACCCATTTTTGGTGCTAAAACCCACTAAAAAATGCCCTGGTTCAAGATATGTTTTTTGTTATTGTTGTAATGTTATTTTGTTGTTGTTGTAAAAAACACAGGGATCTTATACTGTATGTTGTTGCTGTTGGCAGGAAATCAAAATACCTTTCAAATGCCACTAATATTGTCCAAATACATTCAGAAACTCCGAAGATATCGAACATTTTAAATGCTATTTTATATATATAATTTTGTTCAGGCCAATTTATACACCTGTTCCTCTTTTAATTTTAAAATGCACATTTTATTAAAAAACTATAGAGTAAACTATCTTCGGCTATGCCCCACATAGTAGGAAGAAGTACCTCGAACATAAAAAAAGGGGTCGCAAGACCCCATTTTGAGCCATTTATAGTTGCTTTTGGAGCCTGGACCATGTCCAAAATTCGTTTCTACAAATTTTTAATCAAATCCACCAAAAAAAAAAATTTGGTCTCAAGACCCCATTTTAACCCTTATATAGGTGGTTTCGGAACCTCAGACCATGTCAAAAATACGTTTCTAGACATTTCCAATCGAATACAGCAATAAAAAAGACTTGAAAAATATTGACCTTTTTTTCGGTATATGGGAGCCACGCCCAGTTTTTGTCCGATTTGGCTGATTCTCGAACTTGATCTCAGTATTCACGAGAAAAACATGTACCCAAAGTTTCAAGTCGATATCTCCAAAACTGCGACCGCTATCGTGCGGACGGACAGACAGACGGGCATCGCTAAATTGACTCCGGCGGTGATGCTGATCAAGAATATATATACTTTTCCATACCGGACACGCCTCCTTATGGGCGTTACAAACGTTGTGTCAAAGTTACTATACCCTGCCACAGTGTGTGTGGGGGTATAAAAATGTAGTGAATTGAATTTTTTTTTGTTTATTTTCATTCACTTAAGCTACGGTCAGATTAGGCAAATATTTGCCTAAATACACTCAGATGTTTTTAAAATCACCTAAAACCGTATGTGACTGAACCAGTATTTTATTTTACTGAGTGTATTTTCGGAACAAGTGTAGTTTAGGACCTTGAAACTTTTTGGACTTTTTTTCCGGTCGCCTATAGTTTCCGAGATATTTGCATATAAAGTTCCGAAATTTCCCATACAAAATGTTCGATTTTTTCTATTTATTAAATCAATTCTTCTTCTTCCTTTGGTGTCATTTGACGAAAGGTGTGTTTTTTTTTGGAAAACTTTCAAAGATTACAACACCACAATTACAATGTTGTTGTTGTAATTTTGTTGTAACAACTCCGCGAAACAGTGTGGAATATTGAAACAATTGCAAAGAAGCGGCAATAACACTAACTAGTCACCAGCATAAGGTGTTAACAATGTTAACGAATAATCGCGCGATTTTTTGTTAAAATTTTCATGTTTAGATTGACGCGTTTTAGTGTTATTGTTGCTTGTTTGTAATAGTTTCAATATTCCACACTGTTTGAGGGGTTGGTTCAACAAAATTACAACAACAACATTGTCCAAAAGAGCGTGCCTAAAATGACTGAAAACACCTTTTGAATATGTCACCAAAACAGTGCAGAAAGAAGAACCAATCGAAATTTTGTATGGGAAATTTCGGAACTTTAAATGCAAATATCTCGGAAACTGTAGGCGACCGGGATTTCGGATTTCGATTTAGGACGTGAAAATACATAATAAAATAAAAAAGTGCAAAAAGTTTCAAGGCCCTTAACTACACTTATGCCGTATTTTCCCAGTATTTGGTCAAATATTTGCCTAAGCTTTAGACAAATTTTCATTAAAAAAATATAAATTACATATTTTAAATAAATTTGTGGGTAAAAAAATTTTGTAAAGTTTTTTCAAATCCCGGTATTGCAATTTTGCAATTCCGAAATTCCGGGATTGCCAAAACGCAAGCCCTAATACCAACAATAATACAAGGCAGGACTTGTATTATTGCAGTTGTTGAACAGTGGGGTATCACATGCAATATAGTTTAATACATTGTTTAAAGGCCAAACTTTAAATCTTTGAAAAGGCAAAACTCCTGATTTTTGAAACTTCAAAACACATTTACTTTTAGGCACAGAAATTATAAAACACAAATACATTTCAAATCAGTTCAAGTTTAAAATTTCAAGCGGCATTTGTTTATTAATTGTTTTTGTAAAAGGGTTAAGCATTACCATTGGGTCTGACCCATTTAAAAGCCACAGAAATCCATTCTGTAATCTTCAATTCTTCGAATACAAATTTGTTTGTGTTATTAAGATGTTCTGTGCTCTGCTAGCAGTAGATGAGAGTATTATCGAATATAAATTTTGTTCGATACACATTTTTTCTTGTTTGTTGGGCACTAAAATTTATGCTTTCCAAGATCGAAAGAATTTGTACAAATAACATTTACGAGCAACTTTTTGAAGCAATCCTGGCTCTAATATCAATGATTATCCATTTGTATGTGTTTTTCATTTCGTTGCACAAAAAGTACGACGAGATTCACAAATCTTGCGTTAAAAAACCCCGACGGACACTCATCCAAATGTACTAAATACCGCACAAAGACGCCAACAATTTTATTTAGTGGTGTGCAGGGTTCTCGATTTGATAGTGTTACCAGGTTTTTCGAGAAAACATTTGTTAATTTTGTTCTATTGAGGCAAAACACTTATGCAGTAAACAGAATTGCAGCAGTTGACGGTTGGGCGGACGACGGCTAGCCGCTGTCAAAATTAAAACACACGCAACTAGATGAGAATGCACGGAATCGGGTCGGAGACGGTAAAGCGGTAGCCGCCGCTTTCTATTGTATGGTCGACGGCTGATGGTATAGGTTGCACCGAGGTATCATTTAGGCCAATATTTATGAAATTCGTTGCAGCGCCCGAAAAATAGGCCAAATTATATACAAAATTCCCTGATTAATTTAAAAATATTAAATTTTGTTGTTTTGTTTGCTGTTTTTTGTTATTTAATTAATTCCAATAGTATTTGAAATGGTGTATAGTAAGAAAGGTGTACAAAAATTACAATTGGTTTTTTTTTATTTCAGAGGTGCAATCATGTTTTCGACTTGCTTCGACAGCTAATATGGTGTCGAATGTGTTTCGAAAGTGTTCCGAGCAAATATCAAACCAAAAACGAAACTTAAATGATGGAATACTGTCGATTTCGTTTGATATCAAGATACGCGATTGCACCCCAGAAGTATCTAAAATTGTGTATGGCGATCTTATTGGTAAAAACATAAGTAATTGTGGATGCGAGTTGTGTTTGTCAACTACCGGTAATTGTATACACAACACAAATAAAACAGGCCTATTGTGTTCTTGAAAATGCCCAGAAAAATGTAAATTACCCATTTCAGCTAAAAAATTACCCATTTCCGTTATTATCACTATAGGACACCATTGATTTGCATCTGTCAAGTGATTGCCGCCACCGCCACAATTCTGTTCACTCTGGGCGGATTTTGATACGACGGTAGCATAGCCGTCGTCCGCCCAACCGTCAACTGCTGCAATTCTGTTTACTGCATTAGTGGGAATTTTATGAAAGAGGGATCGGGAAATTTTTTCTTCATCTTTCGGTACATTAAAAAAGCTAATCCTCTCGTCGCACCAAGATATCTTCAAATAGCACAACTTTGGTTCATCATTTCGCACTTATACTTTTGATTTTATCACGCCAATGGCAAAAGAATTTTAAAATAATAATATTTGTTAGGAAAGAATAAACCTTTGTTTTATTTCATTAAATAACAACAATTATCTGACCTAGAGCCCAATAATGAATATAATCAAATAATAATAACTCTAATAATTATGCAAACGGCTATAAAATAATAGAATTTTCCGTTATAAGGTCCCCACACACCAACGCGAAATTTCGCAGACGCCGCGAAACTTGCTCAAAAATTGTTCTTGAAAAAGCGATATTCAAATAAAAAAATTTGTTTGTGGTGAAAAATTTCTTCAAAACAAATAAAATTGCATATCCTTTATAATGTTTGTTAAAAGGAACGCACTATAGTATTTTCAAGAACAATTTTTGAGCAAGTTGCGCGGGGTCTGCGAAATTACGCGTCGGTGTGTTCGGACCTATATTTCGTTTCATGTTTTTGCATTTCCCAGGATTTTTCGCTGAAAATATGGCAGCACCGTATTTTTTCCCATTTTAACATTACAGGAAATCGTAAAGCCCGGTTTTCATTATTTCAAAATAAATAGCATCATGAACTGACAACGGCTGTATTTGCTGGCTCGAGCCATATGCAATTATATTTGCCAGCATGTTGGCAATTATCGACGTATATGACAAACGGTAACGTCACCTCATATTCATTTTCCCATATTTTACATCAATACGTTAAATTTACAAATGCCAACCTGTTTTCACTTAACTGGCAACAGAGGCCATTGAATATGAAATAATGAAAACCAGGCTTAAGTCTGAAACGTCAGCTAGTGATTCACCTTATTCTTCCATCATGGCCCGAACCAGTGATGCCAAATTCCGGGTAATTTCCCTTTTTGAGGGATTTTTGGTCGGATTTTACCTAAAAGCGAAAAAGGTACTTTTTGTATCCATTTGAAGAAAAAAAGGGATTTTTTAACTTTAATTCTTTTTTTATATATTTATACTTATATATAAGTTTTTTTATTATAAATTATGCTGTTTTGTTCCTTGGAAGTTTTTCTACAAAGTACCTTCCAATAATTTTTTTTCTACTATGAAAATTTTGTCCTCTAAATCCGATTTTGTGAACTCGCATCTGATTTTGTCATACAAGAACTCACTCATGAAATGCTACAAAATTTTCATCTTTAAAAAAATTGAAATACCTATATGATAAAATCCGAGACATGTTCACAAAATTGTTTATGACTCCATTAATGCCAAATTCCCAATTTATATATTTTAAAACAAATTTTTGTTATTGAAATTTGTGGCGGAATTGTGTGTTGGAATTTTCGTGTGTATTTTGTGTTGTCCGTAGAGGGAAAAATGGGTGTTTATTTTTTTTTTTTGTGAAATTTCGAGCAAAGTGCATCACTGGCCCGAACTAGCGAATTAAATTTCGTTAATTCGGTCAGTATAAATCAGTGATGGCATTTGACCCGTCAATAAATTCATTTGACGTCAAATTTGAAGCGTCGAAAATTTTACGCATTAAATTTTAAATTCTTTTGAAAAACAATTTGGTTAATGGATAAAGTTGTATTGTTGGCTAATTTAGATCGGTTCTTTTGTTGAAAATTAATACTAAATGTCAAATTTAAGAGCTTATCGTCCCATATTTTTAAAAATATATCACAATTAAAGATTTGACGTCAACAAAAAAATTTGACGCGTAAATTTATCAAAATATTTTACGTCGAATTTGACATCAAATTTAACGGTTAGTTTAAATTTTTTTATAAAACAAATTGTACAATTCTTAATGAAAATTCGTTGTCTTAATGAATATACGTAAAAAAAGCTACTTTTTCGGGCCTAATGAACTTTCTTATTTCCTTGTTGGTTTACCACTTCCGGTCAGATTTTCAAAAACCAGATTTTCACGGTTGTCAGATAAATATCTCATAAAAAATCTCACAATTTCACAAAAAATATCAGCAGTTGAAGAATCTCACAAAGTCTCACATCTCACAATAGTTAAAAAAATCTCACATCTTTTAGCAAAATAACCAAACCAATGTTTTTTTTTTTTATTAAAAACAAACAAAAGTTAACAATGCAGCTAATTTTTCTTGTATGTTGGTGAGGCACCGTACAGACAGGCATGATAGCAGACAATCAGCACACTCTAGCTTGGGCTATCAGATTGTTCTTGATACCAATAAATATACAAAAACTCGTGCACCGAATACAGTTTCAAGTTGGAACTTCCAACTCAAAGCCCGACATCAGATACAGCATTTGGGTGCTGTACTTGAGAGTGGTTCGTTGCCTTCGGCCGCCTCGGTGGCTAAGATGCTCAGGTGGGAGTCCAGACTGGAGACCTAAACTTGAATGCTATCGAACTCGATGAATCGGGCAAGATTGTCTTGTTCAGATATCGCGCACAATAATGAGAAAGGGTTGCATGTGTGCAAAAAATATAAAACGTTTGGTATAAAGTATTATAGGTTTGCAGATAACCAATTTCTAAAATTAATAAATAAAAAACAAACATTTAAATTTTAGCAATTTTAAAAAAAACCGTGAGAAAAAATCTCACAATAGTTACAAATTTCACAAATAATCTCACAGTTTTAAAAAAAAACTCACAAAAAGCTCACTTCTCACAATGCGTTAAAAAAATCTCAATGTGAGATAAATCTGACGAATTTGGCAACCGTGAGCCTATTCGATACAGCTTCTTTTCAGGTATCCAAAAATGTCAAAAACTCAATTTCGAAATAAAACGGACATAGTATGTCGGGATTCGTCTTTATTGTCCAGATTTTTATCCCTGTGTCCAGAGTCCAGATTTACAATAATTTGTCCAGATAAAATTTTCACCGATATTTTTTCAGTAAAAAAAATAAAATAAGATAACCCAACCGTTCTTCAAAGTAATATTTTCTTTGCATACAAAAACTTGTGCAACTAAAAAAGTCTGAATATTAAATATATATAAAAAAAAAACAACTAACAACTGAATTTGGTAAACTAAAAAGCAAACAATAACGCTTTCAGTTTGTTTGTAGTTTACCAAATCAGGGGCCGGTTCGCGTAAGCCGATAGTGAACTAAACCGACAGTGTGAGTATCGGTTTTGGGGTAAACCGATAATCGATAGAAAAGTATGAAAATGATTGATAGTTGAAACCGAAAGCTTTTGATGTGTCGATTTCACTGATTTTTCAAACAATTGCCAAAACAAGTGCGCTTGCAAAAAAAATTAAAATGTAAGTAATTATAAGAAATTGTTATAATTTCACAAATTATGGTATTTAAGAAGGACACAAAGTAATCAGACGCAGAAGAAAATTCTAGTCGATTTTATGGAAAATCATCCGTGGATCGCGAAAAATTCGTTACAGAGCACCGCCAACGGAAAGCAGAAAAAGAAAAGGCTATGGGACAGATTGGTGACTACCCTCAACAGCAATGGGCCGCCAATAAAAACATTAAAGTGATGGCAAAAAGTAATTTAATTTATCTAGTAATATTTAACCACATTTTTAATGCGTCCAATTGAAATTTTAGGTTTGGACCGACCACAAATACGCAGCCAAGAAAAAACTGACGCAAAATAGGCAAAGTCTCTTCAAAACCGGTGGCGAACCGTACGACGTTGTCGAGCTTACAACTATGGAGGAAAGGGTAGTAGCCGCAGCATCCATGGAATCGCAAATTGCTGGTGAGCCAAATGCTACGACGATCGAAGCCGGTACTGCAGATTCTGAAATCGAAGGAGTACTTAACCTGGGCGATGAAAGCAGTGACTCTGGTGGTATTAATGGTGGTACTCAAACAGCCCCTTCAGCCGCGGAAGTCTTCTCCGAAGACGAAAGCATGGATATTGTTGCTCTCCCAACAACAAGTGCTGCCAGCCGTAAAAGGTCATCTAGATTTGTTAACGGGCCAAGTTGCTTCCCAGACCCAATATAAAAAGCTAAAAGTGCAGAAATAAGAATTGGAAATGGAAAAACTCAATTGTGAATTTGATGACTTAAGAAATAAGCATTAATTTATTATTTTCAATTCGTCATTTTTCAATTCCTCAATGTGATAAGTTAATCTTTTTTTTTATTCAACATTCATAACGACTGAACTATTTATGAAGTTTTATTTTAAGTTTTCAATATATTATACTAGCTGGGCCCGGTCCGCTTCGCTGGGCCTAAATATTTTTCTATTGTTGCATTGTCTGCAATGTAATGGATGAATGGATGAAAGTAATTTTTAAATATATATGTTTAATTGGTGTTTATACTGTGGAGTTAATTTTGTACAATTTTATAGAGAGGAAAATTGATGTAGCGATTGGTATTGAAAAAGGTTTTGATGAATGAATGAATGATTCGTATTGTATGTATGTATGTTTGGAAGATTATTGAAATTAAATTAAATGACATGTGGTATAAGTATTTGAAGCAAATGCCGTTAATTCGGCCGGTGCAAACGACTGGATTACGATCTTTGAGCTTTGGTACGTAGCCGAATGCTCGCACAAAATGGCCCGGCAGTGTAAACACTTGAAAACGAACAAATCTGTAGATTCAGTGTAAACGGTTGCACGAACGGAATTTCGTTTACGATTGGAGTTCTCGAGAAAAGTTGTGTTCGCTCCTACGGTCTAAGTG
Organism: Heteromyza rotundicornis; assembly: GCA_951394025.1. NCBI lineage: Eukaryota > Metazoa > Arthropoda > Insecta > Diptera > Heleomyzidae > Heteromyza > Heteromyza rotundicornis. The sequence continues at coordinate 6,457,362 of OX596014.1, read as the reverse complement.
CACCTTCAAATTAAGAAAAAATAAGTACCTTTATCCCTTTTTGACAAAATTAAACCAAAAATTCCCTTAGGAAGGGAAATTTTCCTAAAGTTGGCTGCACTGGTTGAGCGCTCCGTCTGTGAGGAGTGTTGCCACATTGAGAGACGTTCTGTTGTGTTTTTGTAAATTTTTCTTGGGGGAAGAAAGTGATTTCCATAACTTGTTGGGACAATTTTGCAGTGCTTATTTGCCGAAAAGGCCAATTGCAGTCTGTGCATTTAAGTCAAGTTTAATTCAATTTTCATTCGCAATGGACGTCTTCTCGTAATATTAATGGCGGTTTGCCCGCATTAAAGTCCCCATAAGCCAACGCGAAATTCCGCAGCCGGTACGGAACTTGAACAAAAATGTTGCTTGAATATGCGGTACTGCGTTTTTTTAAAGAAAATTTATAAATGATACACATTTTTATTTGTAGCTTTGAAATTTTTCACCGCAAACAATTTTTTTTTATTCCAATATCTTTGCTGGAAGAATTTTCGAGAAAGTACCGCGGCGGCGGAATTTTGGGTATTTTAAGTTGTAATGAAGTACTGTGTGTAGGATTACTGTGAAAGTGGGCGACTTTCGCAGTGAGCCACACATGAATGCAAAATGTCGTTGGTGTCGTGGTACTTTTTCTTGAAAATACGATAGTGCGCTCTAGAATGATATGCATTTGTTTTTGTTTTTGTGAAATTTTTCAGCACGAAAAAAATTGTCCCAGCCGAATATCGCCTTGCAATTTTTGAACAAATTTTTGGGGAAATTTCGCGGCAGTGTGTTGGGTATAATTTAATTTCCATTCACAATAGACATTTTTCCGTAGTTATTTGGAATGTAAATGGCAAATGCATTTAAGTGGAAATGAAGTACTGTGAAAGTGGGCGTAAAATGTGCACTGGGAGATTGGGGCAAATTATGGAATTGCGAATATGTAATACTCAAGGAGAAGCCGCGTTATTTTGGCATTGTCTTAGGTTTTTTCCATTGTTGAAAAGTCACATGCAATCAAATGGAAATAACCTTAATTATTACTCCCTGCTGCATTTAATGTTGAAAATACACGAAGTTGTTGAAATTTGTGATCGGTACATCGACTTGATCGGCAAATCGATTTCATACTTTGAAAGAAACCGAAAGGGTTTTTTAACCCGCAGATATGGTAACACTGCTGTGGGGAAAAATTAAGTCCTAGGTGGCAACCAAGTTGATTGTTGATCATATGGTATTTGCTATTAATGATGTGAGAGAAATTCGTATTTTCTAACTTGTGGGCGGTAAAAGTGGGCGTGGCAAAACCTATCATATGTCACGACTCACGACCCCTAGAACACATATATAAATTTTGGTGAGAATCGGTGCTGTAGTTTTCGCGTCTACTCGAGACAAACATACACGTCTCTTTTATATATATAGATTATTCCTTACATAGTTCTTATCCTTTCAGCTTCCCTCTGTAGGTTTGTATCGGTTATATCAACATTCGCTCTTGTCCTATTTGCAACCAAACGTGGAACAACCACTTCAACAATGAATACATATGTTATGCAATGCACCACACCAATTTGCAATTTTTGTAACCTGCGTTGGAGTATATCGTGTCTTTCTCTCATCGCAAAAAATTCTCCATCGATTTAGTTCATGAAAATTCATGATATATTGGAATTTGGCTGTACGTTACGCTTACCTTTGCATACACCTATGCATCTTTCGACTATGCTTCTTGCTTTACTGTGAATTTCATTGTACTTCGTCTTAGAAACGAGAGGCTCGAGAGGATTACCGGAATCACCTTTTAAACTTATATTTCATAAATTATTATTACAATTGAAAAATTTAATTTACCTATTAGCCATTCGTTGTTCGGAATCATATCGTTCCTCGTAGAAATGAGTCATGAGAAGCGCTCGCATATCTTGCATTAATTGAATTAATTCGCAATTTATGGTCACAAATCTTTGAAGAAAATAATTTCGCAAAATTACCACTAATTTCATTAACTATTATTATCACGTAACAAACTTACAATCATAGCATTGATGCTATGGCTGCCCTTTCGGTTGAAATATATGTGCTCATTCAATGTTGGCTTCAATATCCTCTAATGTGTCCCATCCACAGCACCAGTAACTGAGAAAAAAACCAATGAAATTATCGCTATTTAAATACAAACAAACAAACCTCCTGGGATTCCATATTTGGAAAGAAACCATTCTTTGGTCTGTTGAGATCTCGCATTCCATTTTATCCATTCGCGACACATTTTCATCTCCAAGTGCTTTTCGACATGGGTGACGTAAATCCACTTCCCGTTTGCCACTGATATCCTCCACCTGCCAGCATCCCATATTTGCAACATGAAAATATGCGATTTAAACTGTTTTAAGAATTGATCCAGAAAAACTGGGAGACACGGGTACTCTTTTTAACCCCCTCTCACAGAATTCGAAATCAGCGACCCCGAAAACCCCACTATACAAAATTTCATACTGTTTTGATGAAATCTTAAAATTACGGGAAAAACACGATTTTCACTTATATGGGAGGTAGCTTTCCCTAGCTTTCTTCTAGCTCCTGCAATCGTGTTTGCAAGAAAAGAGGACGGACCGACGGACGTACGGACGGTCAGACGGATAGGGCTAAATCAACTCAGGAGGCCACGTCTCCTTCTTGGTGTTACAAACATCAGACCAAAGTGAATATACCCATAGCTCATGAGGTGTAGAGTATAAATATATATTTAAGGGTGTATTTCGTTATCAGGCTAATTTTTTAAAAGCAATAGCGCTGCTCACAGGTGTGGTAACAATGTCATTCATGGCTCTATTGAAATATCTTAAGATCCCATGTGCACTTCAGACGGTCTCAAGTTTATATAAGCGGCCCTGCACTGAAGTTGTAAAGCTTTTGAAAACTAAGGAATGGTAATTTTCTGTCACGTGACAAAAGTTTAAATTTGTGTTGTATGTCAATGAGGAGATAACTAAAACTTGTAACAGCGCCCACGTCAAAAAAATACAGACAACAGTGAAGCGAAATGGATAAATTCCCCACCTGCACACATAGCTCGAAATTCCCCGCAAAATGGGCAATTCCCCACAATTTAACATCCCTGATCATTGTGAATAAAGAGAAAGCGAGAGCACAAAAACAAAATATAAAAAATAACTCTCCATTCTCAGCTATTTTTTTTTATTCTAATTATTTTTTTCTATTATTATTTATTCAGTTGGATCACCTAACGATAACTTAGGTCTAACAATGATTTTTCAATAGATTGGAATAATTCAGCTTAATTTTATAAATTCAGCTTAAAACTAATTTTGATTGCCATATATCCATTGGCAATAGTATTTGGAGAATTTACTAGTTTCGTTTAAGACGTCAGGGATTCAGCGGTCTTAGTAAGTTTCTAGCTAGAATGTTTGGGTGAAACATGAGCTTCTGCTTGTAAGTTTCGGAATTTCGTCTTTTACTGCAGGAATATTCAAATCTCTGTGGATGTTTGCGTTTCTTATGTACCAAGGAGCTCTGGTAATTTGTCTCAGGATTTTCGATTGGGCTCTCTGGAGTTTTTCCACATTGGCAGAAGAGGCTGCACCCCAGAGTTCAATTCCATATGGGCTTTATTATACTTTTATATATCTGGACTTTGTATGTGAGATTTAGTTTTGACACTTTTGAGATTAGCCAATTTAATTCCAATTGTTGTAATTTAATCTGAGTGATTTTAGATTGAATGTGCTTGTTCCATGTGAGTCGGCGATCGAGGTGCAAGGTATTTGGTTTCAGTGCTTTCAGGGACAGCTTGGCCGTTTATTAACAGAGCAGGGGACGTGTCCCTTCTTAGGGCGAAGGTTAAGTGACAGCTTTTGGATTCATTGACCTTTTCCATTGAGGTAGCTAACTACTTAGAGTGTCCAAGTGTTGCTGCACGTACAGAGTTGCCATGTCTGGGTTTGAGTGAGAGCACAGGATAGTAGTGTCGTCAGCAAAAGTGAGCGTTCCATATGAGGTATATGTTCAATATAGAGAATATATAGCAGGGGCGAAATTTCTGTTAAAAACCGAATAACAGTGAACGACTGTCATTTCTACTGCTATCTTTTTTCTCGGTGTAGGTGTGTTCCGACTGCAATCGCCAGAATTGGAACAAGGAAGAAGACCCCGCTACGGAAGGTTCAAATGCTTCGAACAAGCAATGATACCTATGGGTGCATATTATGTGCGTGTGAATGCTGAAAGCTGAGACTCGATCTCAGCTTGAGTAGTTCGGTAGAACGAAGCAGAGAAATTTTGCCAGAACATTCAATTCCCGAAAACTATGGGAAATTAAATTAACTGCCAAAGAAGATTTGGTGGGGACGGGGGAGTGAAAGGAAGAACAAGTACCACTAGGACACCTAAAAATACTTTGATCAAATCAATGCTTTCTAAGGTGTGTATCTGCCAGTGGGGCCTGAGCTGAGAACACGATCTCAGCTGAATGAAGTTCGGCAGAACGAAGTAAAGCAATAACGTCACAGGTGCGCCAATTCATGATGATGCAAAGTGACTGCTGGATTTTGGGGGATGGAGGGTATCCACTGGAACCGTGGCTTCTTACTCCTATCTCAGAGCCGGCAACTTCCCAAGAAAGAAAATACAATAAATTACATATTAAAGCCAGAAATACAATAGAAAGAGCTGTTGGGTTATTATAGCCGCGGTTCCGATGCCTCTCAAAACATCGAATATTGAACTACATGAGCGAGCAGTTCCTATAATGAACGAATGTGTCATTCTGCATAATATCCTATTAAGGAAGTGATATGATGTCGATATTGATGAAATTGAGCTCGATGTTCCGTCAATCGATGTCCCGGAAATAGAAAACGCCGCTCATTTCCACCGCGAAGGCCAAAGAATACAAACACAATTAAAAATGTACTTAAAAAAAATACAACTATAAAAATTCAAAATTTTTATTTAATTTTCACTTTATTGGTTCAATCAAGACAAAGTTTCCAAGTATTTGTCAACTACTTGAGACATAGCAGCGAGACCCTGTCCCAATGCAACCATACCTTATCCCATTTTCGTCATAGCATCGGCCATTTTGTTGTCCCTCTCGTCGCGGTTCGAAATACTTTCCATGACAACACTGATAAGCTCCTCCGGACAAGTTTTCTTTGCAGGCAATCGAGCGGAAGACCTTGCGTAACACTGCCCAGGTCTTCAATGCTGTGCGGTGGGCTGTAACGCGGTGGACTAGATGCTGGCGGCTGCAGTGCGGGGGGGGTATATATGAGGAAGCTATAGTCCAGAGGGCTATAGCGCGGCGGCCTGTGAGAGTGGTTGTACGGCGGCACGCTGCTATGAGGTGGGCTGCTGCGAGAGTGGTCGTAGCGAAGTGCACTGCTGCGGTGTGGGCTGGTGCGAGATTTGCTACGGTGACGCGGCGATCGGTGTTGCTGCGAGAGTTGCTGCAGCGCGGTGAGATGACGCCGCGATCGGTGTTGTTGCGAGAAGTCTTATCCTGTGCAAAGTATGTTTAATTAATTGGGAAGCTTGTAGATTATTCAATTATTTTTATCTTACCGAAAATCCTATTGTTTGCTACTGAATGCCGTCAATTGCCACAATGATGAAAGTTTCAAGCGCCTGTTGTTCGAACTCGTTGACATCTTCCTGCATTGCGCCACCCCCAGTACGAAGGCGTTCCGCTCTTGCCTTCCTGTTCCGGGCTCGAAGCTGCTTCTTCCAATTAACCAAGGTCTAAAAATGAAAAACTTTCGTATTACACAATACTTTATTTCTGATTTAATACATACCTCCTTCCATTTGACTGGAGTACGGACAGGGCCCCTCAGTGCATTCAGTTGTGACGCCAGCTCTTGCCATAAATTTTCGATGCACCTCGGGTTCTTCGGCGTATTCTTTCCTGCCTGGAGCTCCGGGTGACTCTTCACAAAAGCAATATAGCATTGCAATTGCTCCTGAGTGGTGCGTTCAAATTTTCTGTGGAAATAGAATGGAATGAGTTCAATTATTAGCAAAATGTAAATATAAACTCAAAAACTTACTTTTCTTGCGACGTTTTATAATTTCTTCCAGAAGTAGAAATAAAAACTTAACTGTCAAAACCATTTCCACATCTGTGGTGAGTTTTTTGGTTTGTTACAATGCACTGAAATGTTTCCAGAATTCCAGGTTCAATTCGTAGTGACAAAATTGTAACAAATTGAAGGTTATAATTTATTGTAACTGTAACAGTCAGAATCGACCCGTAAATGTAATAAAGTTGTTGAAGTAACAAGCTTTTTGTTACTTTTGTTTTTGCGAAATAAAAAAACGACGAGAGTTCAAATTACAATACAAATTTATTGTTCGACCGATTGCCGATAGTTATGTGAAAGTAGCGAAAAATTAGAAGAAAAAGAATGTGACAATGAGCGTAATTTATAACAAATTTGAGCAAAAATGCATAAGCTTTAGAGCAGTTAGTTGCATGAACTACAACGAGAGATTCTAAGCGACAATGACATTAGAAAGATTCAAAACAAGTTAGATAATTTTTTAGTGTTGAGAAATTATACAATTTGATTCAATTCTGAACCGAACATGCTGCCCCCGTTGGAAGGCTTGCGCTTTCAACAGCATCATTCTCGCTAGGCAGGAGACAACTGTTCGCTTGACCACACCATTGCTGGTTCGCAGCATAGCTACTCGTACGACACCGTCATCGCCTTTTACGACATCAATGACTGTAGCGAGAGGCCATTTGAGAGGTGCCAAATTTTCGTCTTTTACTTCTATGTTTTGCGAGGTTGTGCGCCACTTCGTACGTTGCTGAAGGGTTAGGTACTCTGAGCTCCATCTCTTCCAAAACAACTGCTGCATGTAGCACACTCTTTGCCAGCGATCTAAGCGATGAATGTTTAAGAGCGAAACGTCAGGCTCCACGACCGATGTGAATGGAGCGCCAATTAAAAAGTGCGCAGGCGTGAGTACCTCTAAATCGTCTGCATTCTCTGTAATTGGACATAACGGACGTGAATTCATTATTGCAGATATTTGACAAATGAGAGTTCTAAGTTCATCAAAAGTTAAAGCAGAGAGACCGACGGTGCGCAATAAATGCAATTTCGCTACTTTAATGGAGGCCTCCCAGAGGCCACCAAAATGAGGTGATCTGGGGGGTATAAACTTCCAATCGATGCCCTCTTCCAAGCACTGCTGCGAGACTGCTTTGATGTGATCTTGATTTACGAATAACTGCTTCAACTCGATAAGCTCGTTCCTTGCCCCAACAAAGTTCGTGGCATTGTCAGACCAAACCGTCCTTGGCTTTCCTCGAATACAGACAAACCGCTTTAATGCTGCCAGGAATGACTGAGTGGACTAATCACACACCAATTCCAAGTGCACCGCCTTAGTGGAGAAACATACAAAGAGACTTATGTAGCACTTGATTGGAGGTCTATTTCGAATTTCAGAGCGATAGAAGAGCGGGCCTTGCAATCTTTCCGCTGGCAGCGTTCCCATTGTCGCGGCATAAATTCGCGACACAGTTGTTGTTGTTTTGTTTGTTATGTTTTTATGTTTCCCTTTTATTCCGGGCGACGGGCGAACAAAATCGGTGGAACTAAATCTTTGCTTAATTTGTTAAGCAAAACAAATTCGCCACTCGCGGGTGAAATGCGACCGGCGCGCGGAAGAAGAAAACTGAATATTTTGTTTGAGCTGTCAAAGTTCTCTTGCTTTCTTCTCCTTTCTATCGCTTTTGCTTTCGTTGAGTTAGCTCAGTGAGCGGCGGCGATCCAATGAAGGTATTGCCAGCCTCGCCATTACAACAGTAAAATGTCAGAGCCTGGACTAGAGCTTTTGTACTCTTTGAACCTGTTTGAGGAAGGGGAACCTGACATGAGTGCCGGGGTGTATATGTAAATTTGCCAAACACACTCTAGAAAATCTGAGAAGATCTTTCACATATAGGTGTGGGTAAAGCCCCGACTGCGAATACTGGCCTCTGCGTAGGTCGCGCTCATGTGTGGGGAGATGTTGGAGAAATGGAAAGTGAGCGTCATATATGCGTCCATATAGACAGGTTCTTTAGTTCTTTTTGAGCAGGGAAGAAGGAAAGTGATAAAGCTTTAGATTTTTAATTTAATTTAATCTTAAATAATTTGTTTGGAAAATTTTGATAATTTTTTCTAAATTGTATTTTTGGAGTCGTGAAGTGGTGCTGTTGCCATCGTCGGACTGTGGCTGGAGGACAAGTGTTCCAAAGGGAGTATTTTTGCGCGCTGGTGTAGTTTTGCCAGCTAGTGTTTTTTTGCTTTATTTTATTTGTGGCAGTCGGCCATTTAGTGTTTTGAATTTGAGGAATTTAATAGAGTTGGACAGGTTGTGTTCGGTCGTGATTTGTTTTGGTGAAGTGTTTCGTCCTGGGAATTTCAAGTAGTTTGCTTCGAATTTGTTTGGCCGTTCCCCCTCTTCCTTATTCCTTTTTTTTTGTTTGTGTCGTCCCGCATCTGAGCCAAGTTGTTGCTGGACATCGAATTTTATCGAAGTCCAGCTGGTGAATAGATTCTGCGAAGAATCGTGCGAGGGAATTCAGACAGGTCGGTCTGGTCCCACAAATCAATTGCGTTTTAAAAAAAAAATAATTTTGGGTGTATAAATAATTTATTTCGGTCATTTGTCGTTTTGTGACAATTTTGAAAAGGGTTCCGTTTGTGTTCGGTATTATTTTCTTTGTGTCGGGAAAGGTTCAGTCTCTTGTTATATATATATATATATATATATATATATGTATATATATACCTATATATATAGTGCGGCAGTTTCGGTGTAGGGTTTTAAAAGTTTAGTTATCAGGTTTTCGCGTGTTCGTGTTGTTCGTTCGGCCGGGGATACCATACCGCGAGGGTCGGCTTAAATCTCACGCTTCGCGACTGTGCTATTCGGGCAAATAGGGAATTTAATTATTGCGTGGGGATTTTTGGTTTTAGAGTTTTAAATAAAGTTTTAGTTAAAAATAGCGCGATACTATGATGTGATCTAATAATTTGGGTTTTACACGAAAGCATCTCACACAACTATTCAACTATTCACTACGAGTGTGACGGTTTTTCGTCCTCAAAGCGCTTGTGGTCCTGCATGAAGGCACCGATGATGAAAATATTAAATTATTGAGTCCGTGAGAGGGTGCTGCTTTGGCAATATGATAGAATGCCTCGACTCATAATCCAAAGCTGAGTTCTGCAAACGACCTCCTACTCGTACTAAACCAAAATCATCTACAAATGGGTTTAGCGACAAAATACGGCAATTCGAGTGCATGGGTTGTTGGTCCGCTAGTTGTCGATATTCAGTGGATAATGCTACATTTTGCACCATGCAAAAGGCTATTGATTATTTTCAAAAAAATTAACAAATCAATTGGCGAGGTTCAACTCTATCAATTACATTTTAGCGACTAATTAGTCTACTAGTTTCTCCACCGAACTGATCACAAGTCGAATGATTTGGAAATTAGTTCATATCTATATAATTAGGCACCATTTCGATATGATAATTTTGGAAATTCACGATAGAATAGTGGATAATTACGAAATAAATTTAAGGTAAACGAATACGATGACCGATCATTTTTAAAAATGTTACCCACAAAATTGGTGGAGTTTTGGTTAATTTAACAAGTTTTTTTTATCTGGGCGTTCGATTTTCTAGAAAATTTCATAGGTCTTACCAAAAATAAATTTTGTTTTTCAAATCTCCGGGTCTGAGCACTTTGAAAGTTGGCAGCCCTGTTTCCTTGAATTGTAGTTCTTCCAATACATAGTTAAATGCCTCTTATGCCAGCCTGAACCGTTTCAATAATCATGAAATAAATTGCATTAAATCCTGCGAAATTTTACTACGCCAATGACAGAGGATTGCATTTATAGCAATACCCGCACTAAATTGCATTCGCGTTCTGTGGAGCTTAAAAAACCAAACGAGATTCATCTACTTCTAACGTATCGAAATTTCATTCGAAACGAATGCTCGATCGATCACGAATGCCGTAATTTGGCCCCAGGCTACTTCTCCTACCAGTGGTGAATCACTCACCTACTCTTGATGACAGTAATTTAAACGCAGTTATAAACGATTCCAATATGCAGCATCAGCTACAACAACAACAATTACAAGAACAAGCACTGTTATAACTACAACAATTGCTGCAGCTATCACAACAACAATATGTGCAACAGCAGCAACAAGAGCAACTACATAAACAAATGCCATTACACCAACAACAACCGCAGCAAATACAACAATATCAGCAAATTCATCAACTTCTGCCAACTCATTCATCAAATACCAACACTGCAAACTCTGCAACAGCCCTGCAAGAAATGGGTCTAGTTCCAAAATGGTTCCGAACAAGTTATGCAGTAGGGGGTACTGGTCGCACATAAATCTCTTTCACATGTGGTGAAGTTGCGAATTTAACATTGCGTTGTCATTGGAGGAAGCTACCTGCTTCCACTTCTGCAATACCTCCGGTCAGCTCGGAAGTAGCCACTACGATCTAGCTCCTTCCTAGCGGTGGAAAATTGCCCCCTACACAATACTTGTAGCCCGTTAACAACCAGTTACTACGACTTAGCTACATACTAGCTTTCGGTAAGTCTAAAAACTATTTTCGCAAAAAAAAACCCAATCTTAATTTTTTTTAAGTAAATAGTTTTTATTATAAATAGTTTTGTATAAATGTAATTATGCTAATAATTTTTAATAACATCGGTCAATGAATTGTCGTTTATTTTTTTATTCGTGTGCAAACAAAACACGACTACTGGCTTCGAAGGTAGTACCTAAAAACATAAAAATGAAAAATTGTAAAAATACAAAAAAATAGAAAGAAAAAAAAAGAAAAATTTTAAATAAAAATTACATAATGAAAAATTTGAAATCTGGAAAAAAAGAAAGGAAGAAACGGTAAAAATTAAAACAATAGATAAACGAAAATCTGGAAAAATAAAAATATGGAATTATGTAAAAATAAATATAAAAACCATTCTCAACAAAATTAATTTTTTACCTTTTTATGCATTTTACTCTTTGACCATACTGTACGCACTAATTTTAATACTAGAATGCCAAAACCAAAATCGTTGCTTTTGTATTTATTTCGCGCATCGGCGTGCTTAAAAATATAGGTAGTTTTGAAACAAATTTCTAGTAGCATTAAATCACTCACAATCACCATTTTTCACATTTTTGTTTATTTTTTCACATTTTTATTAAATTTTATTTAGAAAATTCAAAGTTTTTTCAAACATTTTCAATTATTAGAAAATATTTCACTTTACACAAAACGAATGCCATTTCTCCAAAAGAATATTATTTTTCATATGCAAACCGGCTTTATGACAAAAAACACGCTTTCGAGTTATTAACCATTTTTTTTAAACTTTTTTTTAATTTTTTTGAAGTATTCCTTTTTTATACGAAAACCAAACGAAAATTGGAGCGCAACCTTATAATTCACTTCACAAATGGCAACTGATTAGAAAAACTGGTTTCCTCACAGATTACTCGGTTTTTGTTCGGCAATCTTCTCTCAAAGATAAACGAAACAAAGCCAAGCGCAAATCACTGAGTTTGGTTTGAACACACTACCTCTGCATTACCTGTGTTTAGTCCCAAACCAATCTACATCTCTAAAAGTGCTTGATTCACCCATTAATGGGTTATAATTGTAACTATAAAAAAACGTTGTACCCTATTGATCCCGCAAAATGGGAGTCAGTTGTTTCTTGCACCTAGGTGGACGCTCTTCTGCCTGTTCTATCTACACACACAAGCTCAGGTAACTCTGTATCAGCTATTTCTCATATAGATACTCCTAGCAAACATATTCAAATCCCCCTCTGCATCACCCCCGTGTCTGATGCGCATGATACAATTAATAGTTCTACCATTGCCTTAAACTGCAGGGCAAAGGGCAATACCCGCCCTACAGATCAACCCAGCACATTGCCCACAAAGCAAAAAGGTATTGATATTTACTTTCCAACGCGAGGTCTTTCGTCCCCCTCTAATGGAAATAAGAACTCAGCTAAAATTCAAAAGACGAATCCCAATAAACCGTCTCTTGAGCTTGGGCAAAATCGATTTGCGATTCTTGCTGAAGAAAAAATTCAGATCCCAAGCCGAAAACGCAGAAACCCCCACCTATATATCTACGCGAGCGAAACTCTAATTCGCTCATAAAAGAAATTAAAAAACACATTGGTGATAACAGTTTCCACGTGATTTCCATCCTAAAGGGAAAAATAAATGAGACGAAAATACAGATTTATAGTGAGCCAAACTTTCGGGAAAATGTCAATCTCTTTGATAAACTCAAAAAAAGCTACTACACTTACCAGCTCATAGCTCCAAAGGCCTCTCAGTCGTACTGAAAGATATTGAATCTTTCGTAGAATGTGACGAAATCAAAAATGCTCTAACCCATGAAAGCTTTGAAGTAAAGTAAGTATTCAATATACAAAATCGAAATAAAGTGCCACAACTCCTATTCCGTGTGGAACTAGAGTTCGACTCAAAAACTCTTAAAAAGGGTGAACCCCACCCAATATACTCTCTTGCACCGCAGAATTACAATTGAATAACCCTACAAGCGCCGTGGACCGATTCAGTGTCATAATTGCCAAGAATATGGCCACACAAAGTCACACTGCTCACTTTCCAGCGTGTGCGTAATTTGTGGAGACCTTCACAAAACAGACATGAGTACGAAAATAAAGGATGATTCGACTATTAAAAATGTAGCAATTGTGGTGGCAATTACACTGCAAACTATAGAGGCTGCGCAGTTTATTAAAGTTTTTTAAATAAGACTCAAGACTCGACTCAAAAAGACGAAGCCAGGAAAACCACAAATTTTCCCCCGCAACCCGATGAAAAATCTCTTGTAAGCACCGTTAGAAAACAAGGTGTTTCCTACGCTAGCGCCTTAAAAAGCGGTGACTCTGTTCCTGTAAACATTCAAACTGCTCCTCCTAGTAGTAGCCTTGAACAAACTCTACAAATGTTCATGCAAAATATGTCCCAATTCATGTCTGGTATGCAAAATATGATGCAATAAATGATTAAAAATCAAAGTCTTTTACTACAACATCTCATGTCTAAACCATGAATGGTTTTAAAATATCATTCTGGAATGCAAACTTCCTGTGTCTTCACAAACTAGAAATTCTCGAGTTCTTGAAAGAGTCCTGCATAGACGTTATGCTAATTTCTGAAACTCACTTCAATGAAAAACACTTTTTCAATTTACCAGGATACAGACTCTATGACACAAAGCATCCAAGCAGGAACGCTAGAGGAGGTTCCGCCATTCTCTTTAAAAGTCGGATAAAACATTATGCTATCCAGAATTATTGCACAGAATTTATTCAAGTGACAAGTATTTCTCTCGATGAATACTTAAAAGGCCTAACACTATCAGCTATATACTGCCCGCCCAGACACAAAATAACTGAGCAACAATTCCAGACTTTTTTCCATTCTCTTGGACCAAAGTTTCTCGTTGCCTGCGATTTCAACGCAAACATACATATTGGGTCTCTCGCCTAATATCACCAAAGGGCAGACTCCTGTTGAACACTGACTTCCAACAATTTGTTGAAAATCTCGCAACCACAAAATCAAGAAACTACTCCCTCTGGCGAGCTGCTAAAAATATGAAAAAAAAATCAGTACTGGCAGAACCCCCCATACGATGCAGAAAAAGGTGCAGCTTTTGCCAACCACCTAAAAACCGTGTTCACCAAGAACGTGACATCCCATTACCAACATTAATCCCACTCAAAACCTGTCCAAAAAATTTGCCCGATCTGTCTAGAAAGTGGCTTAAATAACGCAAATACACCAAAAACTCTTAAGTTTGAAATTTCAATCCGATCCGATAACTGCAACCCGGCCTGAAAGGCCCTGAAGTTGGCAAAAACGGGCTAACACTTGTATGGGGGAAAAAAATAAAACACAAATTTTAAGTTCATTTTAGATCAAGAAAAATACGAGAAAAAAACCATAATTAAGCATTTTTGGCGGTAACCACCCTAGAATTAATTAAAAAACATTTTCGTAAAAATTAAAAAAAAAAAATCAATAATCGCGACTGTACATTGCTTGGATCCAAAAAAAGCACCAGGACCGGACTTGATAACGCCCACAATGATAAAAGAACTGCCATCAGTGGCAATAACTCAATTATTGCACATATTTAACTCGATAATCAGAACATGTCACTACCCATATGATTGGAAACTTTCTCAAGTTACAATGATTACCAAACCTGGAAAAAATCCCATCAATGTGACTTCATACTAGAGCCCGACCGATTAATCGGCTTCGGCTTCGGTTTTTCTAAAAAATGGCCAAAGTTTTGGCCGAAGCTTTCCAAACTTTTTTTCTTATTTTTGCGACACCGAAAACCATTGAAATTTACAATGGGACATAAAAGGCCCACAAAACAAGAAAATATGATTAAAATTTAACTTAGTAATCATCGAATATTGAGTGAATCTCGCCTCAAATTGCGTGGCACGGAGTTACAGCTGCCACAAAGTACATCCTTGGACATTTTCTGGGTGGATTACTGAATTTTAAATATAGATTTGGAAGCTTAATATGTCTATGTTAAAAGGAGTCCTGGTAAACTGAATGAAATTTCAAATATAGGGGTAGGAGACTCACGGAAGGATTCTACCTTTTAGTAATGTAGCCCAAATTGCTGCTCCAACATATATGAAAAGTAGTTCTGGTGCTCAAATCCGGGACCGATTTTGGTAAAATTTTACATTTAAAGTTCAAAGCTTCACAGGTGGTATTTACCATCAACTAGAACATCCTTTGCCCATCACCTGACGGATTTGGGGAGTCCTTAAAAAACAGCTACTTAGATGAATTTATTCTTTGAAGAATTCTCTACCATTTCTACTACATTCCCATTATTTTATGCTTTACTCCAAATTTTTAAAAATGATTTTTAAAAAATCTCCTGTTAGTTTTGACCTACGAGGCCCAATTTTGTTTGTGAATTCTTTTGGTTACTTTTATTATTTGTTTAAATAAAATTTTAATTCCTTAATAAACTAAATGTGTATTTATACACTCAAATTTGAATGAAAATACACAAAAAACAAGTTTTTAATGGTGTGATGATTTATTCGCAAATTTTTTCGGTCCCCATAAAAAAACAAGAAAACACTGTGTTAAATAAAATTAAACACAAACAAATATCGCGAAATAGACGCTGGATTGTATCCGAATACATTCCAAATTGCAGTCGGCAATATCACAGCCGCTGCCAACCTAAAACACAAAAAAAGCTAGAGCATTCCGCTCTAGCTCTTCGCAAAACTCTGAAATCGAAACAGAACGAGAAGAAAGCGAGAGAGAAAAAATCGACGAAACCAGTTCCACCGCGCAAAGTGAAATGCCCCCCGTTCCGATCGCTAACAACGATAATCGATCTCACGAAGTCACGCTCAGAACACCGATTCATAATGTTCCGACTATCGCCGTTCCTGTCAACCCAACATCGGTGACGTCACTGGCCCTCTCACGACTCTCGTGGAGCCAACAGTGTGTTACTCCACACACAAACAGGTAATTCTGTATCGCCAATTGCTCTGGCTAATTCTTTTGACATTAATCTGCAACTCCCTCATTGCGTTACTCCCGCTCCACCAACAATTGAAACCAACAAAAAAGTTGCTGATAGGCTCTATCTCTTCAGCTAAAAAAAAATACAAAATCGACGACAGGGCAGACAGGCATTGATATTTACTTCTCAAAGCGGAGACTTACACCACCCCATAAGGGAAACATGAATTCCCCTAAAATTCTCAAGACAAATCTCGACAAACAACCTCCCAAGCTGGTGCAGAATCGTTTCGCTATTCTTGGCGAAAAATCGAGTACGGACCCAAAGCCGAATGCTGCAAAGCCCCCACCAATCTACCTACGTGAGCAAAATTCAAATTTATTGTTAAAGGAAATCACTCAAATTGTTGGCGTGAATAGTTTTCATGTAATCACTATCCGCAAAGGAAATATTCACGAAACCAAAATACAAATATATAATGAACAAAATTACATATCAGCTCAAAAGATCCAAAGGCCTCTCCGTTGTTCTAAAAGGCATTGACTAGCTTTAAACGAAGAGAAATTCCAAGTAAAATCCTTTTTTAATATACAAAATCGAGATAAGATTCCCCAACCAAGTGGAACTGGAATTTGATCCAAAGTCCCTAAAAAAGGATAATCCCACCCAATTTACTCATTGTGGTATCTCTTCCATCATAAAATTACATTGGAAGAGCCTCATAAGCGCAGAGGACCAATTCAGTGCCAAAATTGCCAAGAATACGGCCACACAAAATCTTATTGCACAATTCCCAGCGTGTGCGTAATGTGTGGTGCTTTCCACCTCACGAACAGGTGAAAAAAACTAAGGAAGATGCAAATGTTAAAAAATTAAGCAACTGCGGTGGCAACCATACAGCAAACTATAGAGGCTGTCCAATCTACAAATCTTTTAAAAGCAAGGCTATTCCCAAAGCCGATGCTTTCCCTCCAAAACAGGATTTAAGAAAAATCCTAACAAATCCCTTACAATCCATTGCACCTACTTATGTAAATCCCAATATAAATCAAAGCGTCTCCTACGCCAGCGCTTTAAAAGGACAAAACTCAGTCCCCGTGTACACCCAACCTGCTCCCACTAGCAGTTCTCTTGAACAAACTCTGCAAGTGTTCATACAAAATATGTCTCAATTTATGTCTGGTATGCAAAATATGATGCAAGAAATGATAAGAAATCGAAGTCTTTCACTACAACATCTCATGTCTAAACCATGAATGGTTTTAAAATATCATTCTGGAATGCAAACTTCCTGTGTCTTCACAAAGTAGAACGTCTCGAGTTCTTGAAAGAGTCCAGCATAGACGTTATGCTAATTTCTGAAACTCACTTCAATGAAAAACACTTTTTCAATTTACCAGGATACAGACTCTATGACACAAAGCATCCAAGCGGAAACGCTAGCAGGAAAAAACATTATGCCCTTCAGAATTATTGCTCAGAATATATTCAAGCGACAAGTATTTCTCTCGATGAATACTTAAAAGACCTAACATTAACAGCTATTTACTGCCCGCCCAGACACAAAATAACTGAGCAACAATTCCAGACTTTTTTCCATTCTCTTGGACCAAAGTTTCTCGTTGCCGGCGACTTCAACGCCAAACATATATATTGGGGCTCTATATCACCAGAGGGCAGGCTCCTGTAGAACACCATCAACAGACTTGGCGTAGTCTCCTCTGGCACGCCAACTTATTGGCCAACTGACAGTCAGTTGAATATAGAATCTTCTCTACATCCCTCATCAGACCATACGCTTACTATTATCACAATAAAGTACATCCCAAGCTCTGAGGTCAACCCACCAGATAAATTGACCAGTAAACTCACAAACTGGCTTAAATACCGGCAGTACATAAGCCCCCACATTAACCCTAAAAACCAAAGATGAAATAAACACAGCTGTAAGTAATTTCTTGCTTTCCAAAGCAGCTACAATGTGGAAAAACTCCAGAGAACCCAATCAAAAATCCTGCGACAAATAAGAGCTCCTTGGTACATAAGAAACGCAAACATCCACAGAGATTTGAATATTCCTGCAGTAAGAGACGAAATTCCGAAACTTACCTCGAAGTACAAGCAGAAGCTCATGTTTCACCCAAACATTCTAGCTATAAACTTTCTAAGACCGCTGAATCCCTCACGTCTTAAGCGAAACTAGTATATTCTCCAATTACTAGCTACCACAAATACGCATTGCCTAACTCAAAAATCAAAATTAGTTTTAAGCTGAATATATGAAATGAAGCTGAATTATTCCAATCTATTAAAAAATCATTGTTAGACCTAAGTTATCGTTAGGTGATCCAACTGAATAAATAATATTGGCATCCACGAAAAGCATGGCACTATCGAACAAGTGCACCGTATTGTAGACTCAATAAAAAGCACTTTTGAAAAGAAACAGTACGGCTCTGAAGTTGCAATTGCTTTTAAAAAATCAATTAAATTTAAAAAAGTAGTTTATTCAAGTGATTGTGATATTTTTATTGCTCAAACTCTCATTTCAACTATAACTTTTAATGATGAAGTGGAAAGACTTATAAATTTTCTTGATTCTTATCAAAATGTTTTGCTGTGTGGAGACTTCAATGCAAGGAATCGCATTTGGGGTGATTATGCAGACAATAGAAAAGGTGTAAAGTTGGCAAATTTGGTTAATTTGTCAACTTTCACTTGTCCAAATTCCGGTGCTAGCACCTTCAAACAATCATTAAGTTCACCTAAGGGTTCTGTTCTTGATCTATCCTTTGCTAGTTTTATGTCTGATTTTTCATGGTCGGTGATTCCAATTTGGTTTGGTGGTAGCCATCATAGTCCAGTTCTTGTTGAGTTTGCTAATTCTAAAGTCACATTGTACAGATTTCTTGCAAAAAAAAAGTTACTTAAAAATCTATCTGTAGCTATTATCGACTCAGATTTCAACTCGGTTGAACAAACGTTTAGTCGTAAGATTAAAAAAGCCACTTATACAGTAATGTCAAACTCCAAGCACTTTCCGAAGGCTTGGTGGAGTGACGATTTAGATAAAATGTTCAAGCGTCAACCGGCTGCTAGGAAAGGCTGTGATCAATTTCCTACACCTGAAAATTGTGAGAGAGCTCTACAGGCTATGAAGGAGTGGAACGATGCTGTGAAAGCTGCCAAGAAAGAAAGCTGGAATAAAAGTATAGAAGAGTTGAATCTAAGACCGAATTCAAAACAGGCGTGGCACTTCGTGAGTAATGTGAGTGGTAACACGAGTAAAGTCTCTACGCCAACAATATGTGCTTTTTAACCTTTCTTAAAGATCAGGTGCCGCTGAATGTGTGCATAAACAATTACAAGTTTCCCTATAGTAACCCTTCTTGTCCTTTTGCGTTTGATTTTTGTGAGGTGTTGGCAAAAAAAATCGTTCGTCTGCTGGTGTTACTGATAAAGTTACCAAAGAAATGATTAGAAGTCTGTCTGACAACTCAAAGAAGGCTTTGTTGTCAGCAATGAACAACTCCTTTGTCAATAGCAACATTAGGCGTGGCTGGCGCACTATAAAAATTGTTCCCATTCCCAAAAAGGGTAAAGACCTTAATGACTATCACAACTTTGACCAATAGCCTTAATTTCAGTTTTGATAAAGTCCATTAACTTGTTGGTAAAGGATAGACTTTCAGTTTTTATTGAAAACAACCACCTTCTCCCGAATAGGTGTTTCGCTTATAGAAAAAATAAATCTGCTTCTATGTGTTTAAAAGAACTTATCCATATGGTTTCGTTTCGTAAGTTATTATCTAAAAAGGTTGTTGCCATGGTATTAGATATAAACAAGGCATATGATTGTGTCAACATTTCTAAATTGAAAAAAAATTCTTGTTGAAAGTAATTTCCCATCAGATTTGGTGGAATGGATTTGCAATATTTTATCTGCAAGAACTCTTGTTCTGGTGATAAAAAAATGTATGTTTTTAATGGACTCAAACAGGAAAGTTGTTTGAGTACTTTGCTTTTTAATTTATATACTGTTGATTTACACTCTCTTAAAGACGGAAAAACCATGATTTTCCAATTTGCCGATGACTTCGTTTTGGTGTCAGCCGACTACACTTTTGATTCAGCTGTAAGAAATCTTTCTAGCAAGGTCTCTCAATTTAAAAATATTTGCACATCTCTTAATCTCAGTTTTAATCCAGAAAAGACAAAATGTATCTACCTTGCGAAAGGTGGTCGTAAAAAATCGACATTAAAATTAGAGACCGACCGAAATTCGGTTTCGGTTTTTCGGCCAAAAAAAGCTGTTTCGGCCGTGTTTCGGATTCGACAGAAAAATAAAATATCGCTTTCGGCCAAATTTCGTTTTCGGCCGAAAAAATGTAACAAAGATTACACTGATCGACAAAACTGAACTTTTTGTGTGTTAAATATACTTGATAGACAAGTTCTTATGTATTTTGCCACGCTGGATACGAAAATAATAATAATGAAATTGTTACAGCACCAAAAATGCAATTTTTGTGGCGTTTGCAGAAAAATGGTGCGTGCTCGAAAAACTAAATTATTATTTTCGGATTTAGCGTATCAAAATACATAAGGAACAACCAAGTGGATAAAAGCGGTATGTAACACAAGTTTAAGCATTTCGAAGAATCAGAAGCGACAAAGATCTAATACTCTCGCAATGATTTATAAAGTTCTACTCCTCTACTACGGTAGCAGATTTTTCTACTTCCCTCAAGATATTTTCTACTACTATGGTAAGAAATCTACTCCTCAAAATATTATGTGAGCTTCATACAATGCAAAAGTACTATTCTTTCTAAAATTTCTACTACTCTCGTAGAATTTCTCGTACTCTACGCATAAACCCATATCTACTCCCCTCTCTTGAAATCTACTACCCTGACAGTAATTTCTACTACTCTTGATTTCCACGCATTTGATAGTTTGCTTCTAAATTCATCTAATTCATGATCTGAACTTAAAATGAGCGGCCCATATTCATAGCCAAATTAAGCTCCAACTTAACCTTAGTAATCTACTAAGTTGACAGATAACTGAACTGGCAGCTACTAAGCTGGTTCTAAAGTTTAGCAGCTACTTAATTTGACTATGAATATGCGCCATCGATTTCAGCCTACTGATAAGCTAATTATGTTCCACTTTATTACATTAAAACTCACAATTGTTTCTTTTATATTTTCGGTTTCGGCCGAAAAAAAAAAAAAAAATTTCGGCCATTTCGGTTTCGGCCGAAATTAAAAAAAGCGATTTCGGTCGGTCTCTAATTAAAATAAACAAATTAACTATTAAACAAGTTTCTGAACTGGTGATTTTAGGTAGAACCAGAGAACTTATATTCATAGAGAAGCGTCATAAGCTCTTCCTCTTCCTTTTTGCTAACTCGGAGCTCATGCAATTCTGGTGAGTAAGCAGACTGCGGAGTTTGGACAGTGAGTGTACAGACCGCGGCATTTGGCTAACATTTTTTAATTTTTTGTAGTCTGTTAGAAATGTTTTTGTTTTGGCTTTTCTTTAAATTTGTGTTTTTGTCCCTTTTCTTATTTCGATCATTTTCTTTGACTAGATCTTGATTCGTTTGTTTTGATTATTTTTTTATTCATCTTGCAATTTTTTGCCGTTTTGGTTTTTTTACTATGATTGGCGGCGCAGGTTGTTGTTTTCGATTTTCATTCCTCCTGCTGCTGTTTTCTTATATGCATGCATATTTATACCCTGCACACTAGTGTCCAAGGGTATATTGTTTTTGTCACACCGTTTGTAACACCCATAAGGAGGTGTGTCCGGTATGGAAAAGTATATATATTCTTGATTAGCATCACCAGACAGACAGACAGACAGACAGACAGACAGACAGACAGACACATGAGCATATAAACGGGTCACAACCTTTTAGGAGCCCATGCTACACAGTTGCCAGATTCGTGAGATTTATCTCACATTGAGATTTTTCTAAAGCCTTGTGAGATTTTTTTACTACTGTGACATTTTTTGTGAAATTTTTAACTAATGTATGATGTTTCCTCAAGGGTTTTTTAAAATTTGATAATAAATGTTGGTTTTATATTTACTAATGTTAGAAATTGGATATCTACGAACCCATAATACTTTATACCAAACCTATTATATTTTTTGCACTCATGAGACCCTTTTTCGTTATTGTTTTGACGTTTAATGGCCATCCAATTCAAGCGGTATTTTGGAGTGCAACAGTTGCCGACAAAAAATAACAGTTAACATTTTCAATAACAATTACCAAAAGCGCTGCTTGTTTTAGATCCGCGAACCTAGGATGACGCCGGTGCCGGTCTATCTGAGCACGACAAGCTAGCCCGCTTTATCGAGACGTTTGATGGCATTCAAGTGGAGGCCTCCACCTGAGCATCGAAGTCCCCGAGGTGGCCGAGGGCAATGAACAGCTCTCAAGTACAGCACGCAATTTGCGACTTGTATCTGATGTCGGGCTTTAAGTTGGAACTACATTTGGTGCACGAGTTTTTGTATATTTATTGGCATCGACAATCCAATAGCCCAAGCTGGAGTTCAAGGGGGCAGCGGCAATGCTAAGATCCGCAAACCAAAGAAGCAACAAAATCCCTATCAACAGGAGATGTGAGATTTTTTAACTAGTGTAAGATTTTTTGTGATATTTCTTAACTGCTGTGAGATGTCGTCTCACGTGATGTTTTTTTAAATTTTGTGAGAGATTGTGAAATTTTTGTGAGATATTTATCTCGCAACCGTGCCATGCTAGAAAACTAGGTCTTACATAAAACGACATTTGTAGGGGCTGCGGGGACGAGGTAGTGGAGGAGGACACCCAAAACTTCCTCTGTCGATGTTCAAGCTTAAAACATCTAAGGCGTAGATGATATGCTCGCCTTTGTCAGGATTTCGTGGTGGTTGGAAAACAAACTTATGGTTTGACGATCCCACCTCATAAATTCATTAGAGGGACATGTGTAGCTAAATCAACTCTGGAGTAGACATGACAAAGTGTACGATTTTTCGATTTTGATACGAGTCACGAGAGCTGGGTAGTAATGAATACTGTAGGAATTAAATTCCACCTCAATTCCAATACCAAGGAATTGTAATTGGTAATAGAAATTTTCAATTCCTCGGGAATAAAATGGGATATATTTTCAAAAACTTGGCGCTGGTTTCGAATCTGCTGGCCGTTTTGTTCTGGCTTATCACATTATTGAGAAATTTTTATACCCCCACTCACTGTGGCAGGGTATACTAACTTTGACACAACGTAACGTCCATAAGGGGGCGTGTCCGGTATGGAAAAGTATATATATTCTTGATCAGCATCACCGCCGGAGTCAATTTAGCCATATCCGTCGGTCCGTCCGCACGATAGCGGTCGCAGTTTTGGAGATATCGACTTGAAACTTTGGGTACATATTTTTCTCGTGAATACTGAGATCAAGTTCGAGAATCAGCCAAATCGGACAAAAACTGGGCGTGGCTCCCATACACCGAAAAATAGGTCAACATTTTTCAAGTCTTTTTTATTGCTGCATTCGATTGGAAATGTTTAGAAACGAATTTTTGACATGGTCCGAGGTTCCGAAACCACATATATAAGGGTCAAAATGGGGTCTTAAGACCAATTTCTTTTTTGGTCGATTTGATTAGATATTTTTAGAAACGGATTTTGGACATAGTCCGGGCTCCAAAACTATTTATAGGTGGTTCAAAATGGGGTCTTGAGACCACATAATTTTATGTTCGAGGTACTTCTTCCTACTGTGGGGGTATTTCAGCTTCGGTATAGCCGCAGATAGTCCACTCTCTAGTTTTGTATAATTCTGTCTTCTCACATTCGAAAAACCATAGGAACAATACAATAATTACATCTTTGCAATCATTCCCTGCAATAACGACACATCTCAAAATTCCAATTTGGAAATTTGGCGCTTTGGTCCGTTATATAGTATTTATTTCGCTGATATGAAATCTGCATTGGCGCTCATCAAAGTCAGCATTTTAAAACATGCATCAGTAATTGCATGGGGTCGAGGAGTGTTTACAATGCCAGCAGACGAGAATAACCTTCGAAGGGTGCTGAGGAATTTAGTGGGGTGTTATACAATTTTATTCCCGAGGAATTGAAAATTTCAATTACCAATTACAATTCCTCAGTAATTGGTAATTGAAATTTCAATTTCATTACCAAGGGAATGGAAAATTTAAATTACCAATTACTAATTCCAAGGAATGTAATCCGAATTGGAATGGAATTGAATTTACTCAGCTCTGCGAGTCACAAAAAAATGCGTGAGCCAACAAATTGAGGGGGGTGGGATGGGCGTAAATTAGCCCTCATCGAGGTCAAAGTTAAATAAATGTTTGATGGATCGACTTTTAGTCCCATAGCTGCCGAGGTGTTGCTTCTTGAGGGTTAGGTTATATGACTAATTTTTCCCCCTTTAAAAGTAACTGCTGGATATTCAAAGAAAACATATTCTATTAATGTTTAAATATTTTTTTGAAACAGTTTTATTTCACACAAACATACAGTACACAATCATTCAAGGCCGTAGCCAGGAGTTTTCTTCGGGGGGTTACATAATATCCAATTTTATTAGTCGAAAAAATTACAAAGCTTACATTGTTCAAATACCAAAATCAAAATAACCAACTAAAAAATAATTGCTCCATTAAAAAAAAAAATCGACAAATTTTTTTGGTCTTCAAAAATCGAAAAATCACAAAAATTTATAGTGGACAAAACATGATAGAGATTTTTAGTTTTATGTATTTTGCTTTTCCAAAAGTTACCAAAATGCTAAATACTAGGATTAAAACAAAAATTTACTGAAACTTTTCATCCTGTGCCGAAATTGTAGAAACAATTTTGAATATCTGAAATATATATCGATCCATATATATAAGATCCAAATATAAATCGTAAATCTATAATTTCCTTACAGGAAAGATTCTTTTAATTGTATGGCATCGTTTAGTACATATTTCACGGCCAATTCTTAGCCCGAACAATTTTGTTGAACATTTTAATGTCGATCCCTGATAACAACACGTCCATATTTCTATTTTCAACTCAACATTTGATTTTCAATTTCAGTAATTAACATATATCTGTACAAATGTACTGACAAAAAATTTAAGCCAGCTATAATTAAAAATACGCTATTATTTTTGAAGTGAAACTAGCTATTTCCTTTTCACAATATACAGACAAATTTTTGGTTGGTAAATATAACTAAAAAAAATGGTTTATTTTGTTATTCCATACAAAAGTTCGGAGAACAAGAAATCGGAAACGATTTCCATCGGTTAATCTAAACCAGTACTCGGCACTGCATAGCCTCGCAAGGCCGACAGTAATCGTATTCTTCACACAGACACGGTCTGCAATTCACACGCAAGCGAAAGCTGTTCGATTAAAGCATGCTTTAACTGCAGTCAGACTCAGCTTGACCGCACACAAGCACACAATATTTTGTGTGCGTGCGTTCTCGTTTGCCTAGCACTGATTAAATGATAGAAATTGTTATTTTACAATAAATAATTGGTATTTCACATGTACGCGAAAGCATGATGTATGCATAGAACATTATATTTTAAGATTAAACAGGTCACGAAAAAAGTTGGAAAAGTCCACCCTCATTTGAAAGCTTACCTCAAAAGAGCGCACAAAAAACTTTTATATTAGGCAGGCCCAAAAAACCGCCTAAATTGATTTTTCTTCATTTGATGTCGATACCTTTCCAACGATATATCGCGTTGGTCGATCGGACATCAAATAAAGAAAAAACAATTTAGGCTGTTTTTAGGGTATGCTCAAATAACAATTTTTTTCGCGCTGAAACCCTTTTGAGAAGCTATCAAATGAGGGGTGAACTTTTCTAATTTTTTTTTGTATGGAGACCGACTTGACTTACTGTAGAGAGTATACTACATTTATACGCATCAATACATGTACGCGAAAGCATAATAATGGGGTTCATTTAAACTTGTAAAACTCCCGTAAACGATGTAAACCTTGTAGATCTACAAGCCTGTATACTTTCCGTTAGAATTTGTATGGGAAAAAGTTGACAACCTTTCTGAGCCTATTTTGAAGCGTCAACTACCTCCTAGATCTAGGCGGTGAATGTGGGTTGCCTTTTGCACATACTAAAAGTAGTTAAATTACATACAGAAAAAAATTTATTTTCGATGTTAATTCAGATTTTTAAAATTGAATAAAGGTAATCGTGAGTTTTAAAAAGAAATGTTATTTGCGTTGTGGAATTTTTATCAATTTTTTATAGAAAATTGATATTTATAAAATATTAGAGAATACTATGGAACATTTTGTATCTCTTTTATTTTATGAGACAAGAGATCAAATCCATAAAATTGGAAATAATTTGCCATTTTTAAAAGTGCGGAATTTTTTTCTAATCGACATTAATGATGTTAAATGAGATACTACAGCTGTTTCCTATATATTATTCTACGCTGAATGCGGTTGTAATTATTAAAAATGTGTAAAAACTGACAAAATCTATAAATAATGTTCGAAATTTAATAAATGGCTTGGTCTAAAAGTACGTTTCTAAATGTACGTTGGTACGTTTCTAAACGTTATCCAAAAGTTTGCTATCACTCTGTCAGCTGTCACTTGAAATAAACAAATAATTGGAAAAATCGCTGATGATTGTAGAATATTGAAATGCCACCCTAACCGCAGCAGCAATTTTTTCGATATTTTTACACTTCATCGTTCATTGTACAGGGCATAATATGTACATTTAGACGCTTGTTCAGTGTTACCATATTTACAGATTTTTTTAGCTCTGTCAGATTTTTTCCCATACAAACAGATTTTTTTTATAAAATTTACAGATTTTTACAAAATAAATTCAATATACTCTGATTTTTCTTCAAATGTATTCTTATCTCGATAAATAAATGTATTTTGGAGTGTCTAAAGATGTTGTAACACATAACTGCAAGAGAAGCTAAACTTTTACAAGTGACATGTACTTTTTTTTCTGTCATTGTGAAATCGAATAAGAAAAAAATTCGGCTAGCGCCGTTTTCTTTTGAAACAGAAAAGGAAATATACAAGACTGGCGGTTTGAAAACTAAAAAATTGTTGTGCGTTTTTGATTCTATAAATTTAGGAGCATTTTTATAACAAAATTTACTTTTGCAAAGTGGTTTGTTTTTGAATAGCACAAATTTTTGCATCCAGGAAAAAAGACGAAAAGTAGTTAAATATGGTTTTCTTGCTAAAGGTCCTGGTACTCATTTGAATGGTGTCCAATAGACTTTTTCAGTGGTCAAGTTAAAATTCTTGAAATTTCGGAAGCCAATAAAAATTATTAAAGAAGGCTATACCTAAGAACTGGCCGTGTATGTAAATAATAATTACTAATTGGTCTGAATTTAAAAACAATTTCATACAACAGATTTTTTTTGTAAAAAAAAAAGGTTTTTTCTTTTGGAAATTACAGATTTTGGTGAAAAAAATATGGTACCACTGAGCTTGTTCAATAATGTAGAAGCTAGCTCAAACTACTAAGGGATAAGTAAGTAAATTAAGTTGAAGTTTTTAAGTAAATAAAATGTTATTACAAATTGTTATAAACAAAGAGTAAGATAACAAAAATAAGTAATATAAAATAAAAAAAATAACCAAATACAATATAAAAAATTTTTTGTTTGTAATAAATGCAAAAATAAACATTTTTGTGGGTTGCAATTTTTTATTGTTTATATTTACTTTTTTTGGGTGGATCGTTTTTAACCAACCATTTTGGTTAGATTTACCAACCTTTATTTTTCTGTGTAAGGCAGTGCACAAGGTATCATATTAAGGGAATTCACAAGGTCTCATAATATTATAGTCGTATGTTGTATCATCGTATTTGTTTCCGAAAACACCAGGCCCGGCATTCGTGTGCCCGTTGGTGCAAGTGGCCCTCTGACCCAAGTTGACGGTCGGAAGAGTTTTAATGGCGCACAGATCTTTGTCGAGCATATTTTATGCAGTCCCAGAAACAAATTTTCACAATTTACACAAACCTGTTCGGAAAAAAATTTCAAATAAAGATAAGATTGAATATGAGAATCGAAAGCCATAGGTTTCAAGAGTTGTTTGGATCGAATATTTGTTGTATGGAAAACAGCAAGAACATTTTTATGACTTTTGTATATTTTCTCAACATTGTGACTGACATGACTAATATGAGGTCTTTGTGAAATCCCTTTTCCCCTTGAGGACCACAGGGACATATGTGTCCCAAGAATAATTTTAGTAAACAAACTTTTTTTTATTATGTACTTATTTTTTAAAGTACTTTTTATAATATTTGACACTTGCAACCATAATAATTGTTAAATTTTAAAAGTATGTTCAATAAATTCCCAAAAAACCTATGAACATTTTTGAATGAAGTCATTATTATACCCCCACACTCACTGTGGCAGGGTATACTAACTTTGTCACAACGTTTGTAACGCCCATAAGGAGGCGTGTCCGGTATGGAAAAGTATATATATTCTTGATCAGTATCACCTCCTGAGTCGATTTAGCGATGTCCGTCTGTCTGTCCGTCCGTCTGTCCGTCTGTCCGTCTGTCCGTCCGCACGATAGCGGTCGCAGTTTTGGAGATATCGACTTGAAACTTTGGGTACATGTTTTTCTCGTGAATACTGAGATCAAGTTCGAGAATCAGCCAAATCGGACAAAAAGTGGGCGTGTCTCCCATACACCCAAAAAAAAGGTAAAAATTTTTTAATGTTGTATTCGATTGGAAATGTTTAGAAACGTATTTTTGACATGGTCCGAGGTTCCGCAGCCACATATATAAAGGTCTAAATGGGGTCTTGAGACCAATTTTATTTTTTTTTTGTGGATTTAATTGGAAATTTTTAGAAATGGATTTTGGACATGGTCCGGGCTCCAAAACCACCTATAATTGGCTCAAAATAGGGTCTTGAGACCACAATTTTTTATGTTCAAGGTACTTCTTCCTACTGTGTGGCGGTATTTCAGCTTCGGTATAGCCGAAGATAGTCCACTCTCTAGTTTTATGTTTATTTAGAGCAGGGGTGCCCACGCCATATGCACTTCGGTCATATTTGTTATTGTAAAAGCACTTTGGCATAGGCTGAGCATTCTAGCAAATACACATATCACTCCGTGCTAACCCAGCCAATAATTTTATCGTTAAAGAGCGGATAAAACAATCGTAGGCGACACACGATAACGAAACGTATACGAGTCCGACTTCGTTCTTAATTTTCGAAACGAGTTATCGTTATCGAACAAAAAAGTGCTCGTTAACGATCTCGTCAACGATCATCACTACGATATTTTTAACAAATCTAAAAAAAAATATTTTTTTTTAACTTGGAATTTTTTTTACTTTATTTTTATTGGCCGACTTTTCCTTAGAATAATTTTTAATAACTTTTTCACTGAGTCGGACCCGGGATTGAACTCACGTCCTTCGGATTTTAAAGTATGTGCCGAGCGCTTAACACATTCACCTAACTCAGCCATTATTGAACAAGCGCTTAAAAGTATAACTTAACAAACGTTTTAAAATTGTTTTCCTAACAGTTAAAAGTGAAAAACACTGATTCTAAAAATAGAAATTATCTTGCTGAGAAATCGTTATACAACAGTTTGAAAACCATTGGATCTAAAAATAGCTTTTCGTTCATGTACTCGTAAACGAAGTCGTGAAAGAATTCTTTAACTAAGTCGTTAACGATTTCGATTGCGAAGTCGTAAACGATATTTTATCGATGAAATTAAGAATCCAAAAAAGTACAGGGATGCACTCGATGGCAGCTCTAATCCCAACCGCCATGAATCACCCAACAAAAAAAGTCCAGTGACGCACTTGATGGCCGCTCTAAATCCAACTGCCATGAATCACCCAAAAAAGTCCAAGGCCGCACTTGGTGGCAGCTACAATCCCACCTGGTATGATTCACCCATGAAAAATCCAAGTGTTTTATTCTAAAAGTTTCAATTGTTTCAAATTGTTCCCTTAATTTTCCTGTAATCCGTGATTTTTCATGTAATTAATTACAAAAAATGTAATTATTACTTTTTAAAAGTAATGATTACTTTTTTTCTCTCAATTACTTTTTCGAGAAATGTAATTGTAATTGGAAAAAATTTCAATAACAATTACAGCAAATGTAATTGAAAAAATTTCAATTACAATTACATGTAATTGTAATTGATCTGGTTAATCATTACAAAATGTAATTGATACTGCCCGTGTTTGATTTATAAGCATTAAAACTTTGTTTCACTTCTGGTTTCCTTATGGTCCTGAAGGGGTTAATGATATGCGACACTTGTATGTTGGCTAGTTTCATTCATAAATGTTGGTTATGCAAAGACGAAAAGCAGATAAAAACAACATCCAATAGTTAGGGTTTCGTGAAACAAATTGCATGATTTTCGTAAGCGTAGCAACAAATCGGTTAAATTTTTTGATTATAGATAATATAGTTTATTTCATACTTTCATTTAAAAAACGCAATCTAATGCCCACGCAGGGACTATATATTGAAAGTTAAAAAACCCGCACAGGGGCCAAATATTAAGACAGAATTAAAAAAATAATATAAAAAAATAATTTCAATTTAAGTTTTTTGAAATTAATCCTAATACAAACTTTTCAAAATTAAGTTTTGAGGTTAACCAAACCGCATATTAGCAATAAAAAAAAGTTAAATTTAAAAACAAAGGTAAACAAAGATTAAAATCAGTTTAAAAACTGATTACTAAGATTTTTTAAGTGAACTCCACCTTTTAAAAACATTTGGTGTCACAGAAAATTCTAGCCCTATAATCGAGAATGGTCTTTCCAACGCAGCACTTGACAAGTGTTGGTGTCGACTCGAAAGAAGGAAGTGGAAAATGCGTAGTAAATATTAGGGTTGTGAGTTTTGTGGATGCGAAGCTGTAATAATCCTCGACGCGGAGGTGGGTGTTTAGAAATTACATCCGCGAATGTTTCAAAAATTTTTCCGAATTGTTATTTCTTTCTTTGATATACATATTTGGTGTCATTGCAAAGGTGTGTGCAGCGACTTTTGTAAATTTCCCAACAACAATAACAATATTGAAACCACAATTTAATATTTTCCTTCTGCGAAAAATTCATACTTGCTGTAAAACTTAAAGATTAAAAAAAAGTTATTAATACAACCGTGAACTACATATCGTTCACTAGCAAATGTATCGTATATATGATTTTGAAATGTTACAGGTTTTTTGTCGATGAATTTGGTATGAAAAATTCTATTAGATAACACTGTGCAACATCAAATTCTGATTGCCGATCTGATAACAGATTCTGATAGGCCATCGTGTTAGTATCTTCAACAAAGATATTATATTCAATCCTAGTTAAAATATTAAGCAGTATTGTAGCTTACCATGTTAACCCATTAAAGTAAATATTTAGTGGTCCTTAATAACCCAGAGTACAAAAAA
The DNA here is from genome assembly GCA_951394025.1 of Heteromyza rotundicornis. NCBI lineage: Eukaryota > Metazoa > Arthropoda > Insecta > Diptera > Heleomyzidae > Heteromyza > Heteromyza rotundicornis. The sequence goes on along the minus strand of OX596014.1, from coordinate 6,426,160 downwards.
TTATAATTTTCAACTTTTAAAAATAAAAAATTTTATTAAAAAAAAAATTTTTTTTTTTTTTGGTAATGTTTGGTTCCTTAAAAACTGACATTAACGGGTTAAGATGTTTGGCAACATTGTTGATATTTTGAATATTTTTCCTGAAGATACCAACACGATATCGCTTACCTTTGAAAAGGATTTTCAACAAGATTGCTGTAACCCAGTTGTGAACTTTGACCTTGAATAACTCACTTATTCCAGCTAATCCACAAAAACCCTTTGTGGGAGTCATTATGTAGACTAAGACCTTTCAGAATATGTTATCAGATTGGCAATAAAAAAACGAACCCTCATTTTGTCGTTAGTGTAATGATTGACATTAACGATGAATACAAAAATTGTATTAATCAATGCAATGAATAAACGATTGCACACTATACTTGGTGTCCCTGAACAAGACAATTAATCGCCGTTTTTCGTTTCTCGACCCGAGGAATCAACTGGAGGAGATTTATTGTCTTGTTGAGGGACACCCTGTATATTAGTCATATTCGATTTAAACTGAAGGGTTTTTGGTTACTTCATAATTTGCAATGAAATTAAGAAAAAACCAAAAACCCCTAATTTTAAATCGAAATTGCTGAAATCAATTCAAAGGATATTTATTTGCAGATTTTTAGTAAGTTTGAGGGTTATTTAATAGTGCTATTTTTAAAAGTACACTCTTGTCCAGTAATGTGTAAAGTTTTCCTTATTTTTTACACACGATCGGCGTTTCGTACATCAATAATCGGCATAAGGACAAAAAATAAATGTTGTTCGGACCTTCGTGTTCTTTATCCCTTTGAAAAATTATAGAAAAATGGAAACAAATGGGGAAAATTCAAACTATTTATATTTGAATAAAGCAATATTCAATTCCTTATAGAGAACAAAAAAATTTTTTTTAATATTAACCCGTGTGGTAATATTGGGGATCAAAGTTTGTCTTTGCTTAAGTGTCCGGAAATTCGTACTTTTACGTAATTTTATTAAATTTTTTCATTTAAGAAAACCATTTTCGGAACACATCTTTCTGATCCGATGCCTATAATGGAAATTTCATCCATTTTTTGTTGGTATTTTTTGTTTGTACGATTTTTATAGAGCAAGAAAAGCCCAAAACAAATAAAAATGTTGTTCATAATTTGTGGGTCATCGTTTTTGAATGAATTTTTTGTGCCCATTTTACCTTTCTTGTGTGAGCGAATTTTTACGGATAAAATGACAATATTTAATCAAATAGTTATCAAATAGCAACAACAAAAAAAAATTAAAAAATTTTTTTTTAAATTTATGAAACTGATTTTAAGATACGAAATAGTTATATATAATCGAAAACTGAAAAATGTTCGGCCATTTCGTGGGGGTTACGGACCCCCTCCCCCTAAATACGGCCTTGCAATTATTAATTGTGTACAGCTGTTGAGGAATGTTGTATGCTTCGTTCGAATTCTTCTAAACTTAAAGCCTGATTCATATTCAGTAGTGGCAATTTACCGGCCGATGCCTGTGCCAGCAATTCGGGCGAGAACCACTGAGCCAGTTGATTACTTGTTGGTGATAGACCACCATCGCGTTGATAGTTAATAATTCCAGCTGCATTGTTAGTTGCTAGAGCTGAATTGGTGTCACTAGTTGGAGCAATGCTCACTAAAGCAAATATAAAATAAATATTTAAAAAAAATGGAATGTGGTAAATTTAATTATACAGACTTGTTCGATTTCCGGCATCCATGTGTTGCTGTTGTAATTGTTGTTGTTGCGCTTGCAATTGTTGACATTGTATAGCGAAAGTACGTTGCTGGTGCTGTTGAAATAACTGTTGTTGTTGTACATGCGCAATTATGTTAGGCTGCGATTGATGTTGTGGAGGATGCAGTGGATGAGGAAAAGTTTGCACAGATTGTTGGGACTGATTTAACATATGTTGCGGTGTTTGATTGCCTTTGAGCCTTTGTTGTTGTTGTATTTGTTGAAATTCTAGTTTCGAAGCAAATGTCATTTGTGGCAATTGTTGGATCTGTGGCGCTTGTTGGAGCTGCGAACCCAACACATGCAGTGGACCTTTAAGTATTGGTCGTCCTATTTTAATTATAAGGATGTTAATTTATTATTACTACGATTAAGTTTTCATTGGGCGCATTCAGCGGAGACAACAGTTGTAGTAGTGCTACCTCTCGCAGCTCTTAATTTTTCTAAATGCGGTGTTACTTTAAATTTCCGAACGACTATGTTTGATAACTCAAAATAAAAACTAGAGAGTGAACTATCTTCGGCAATGCCGAAACGAAAATACCCCCACACAGTAGAAAATTGAAAATACCTCAACGTAAAAATATTTGGTCTTAAGACCAATTTATAGGTGTGGAGCTTCGGACCACGTCCAAAATCCGTTTCTAAAAATTTCCAATCAAATCCACCAAAAAAAAATATGCGGTCGAAAACAACCACAAAAAAAGCGTGAAAATAGTCTTTTTTTGTCTTATATGGGAGCCCACCCTACTGTTTGTCCGATTTGGCTGATTCTCGAACTTGCTCTTACTTTTGAAGTGAAAAATATGTTCCCACAGTTTCAAGTCGATATCTCCAAAACTGCGACCGCTATCGTGCGGACAGACAGACGGACATGGCTAAATCGGCTAAAGGGGTGATGGCGATTGGCGCCGCCTGTTGTCAAATTGAGGTTTAATTTAATTGAATTTTCATTCGCAATGGTCTTCTCGTATCAAATTGTAATATTAATGGCGATTTGCCTGCATTTAGGTCCCCATACACCAACGCGAAATTCCGCAGTCGCCACGGAACTTGCACAAAAATGTAGCTTAAAGATGCGATAGTGCGTTATTTTTAGGAAAATTTATAAAAGATACACATTTTTATTTGTTGTTATGAAATTTTTCACCACAAACAAATTTTGTTATTCGAATATCGTCTTTGCTGAAACAATTTTTGAGCAAATTTTTCCGAGACGAATATCTAGAGCCCGACCGATTAATCGGCTTCGGCATCGGCTTCGGCCGTTATCGGCCGAAAATGCACATTCGGCTTCGGCTTCGGTTTTTCCGAAAAATGGCCGAAGTTTTGGCCGAAGCTTTTCAATTTTTTTCCTTTTTTTTGCGACACCGAAAACCAAAACTAATTTTTTACGATACGATTTTCTAGCCCACATCGCATCTAAACGGTCCTACTGATTTTCTTGAGACTTGAATGTAAAATTGTGTAATTGATGGAATTTCCAATGGGACATAAGAGGCCAACAAAACAAAAAATTTGATTAAAATTTAAATTAGTAATCATCGAATATTGAGTGAATCTCGCCTCAAATTGCGTGGCACGGGGTTACAGCTGCCACAAAGTACATCCTTGGACATTTTCTGGGTGGATTACTGAATTTTAAATATAGATTTAGAAGCTTACTACTTGCCCTGATGTCTATGTTAAAAGGAGTCCTGGTAAACTGTATGAAATTTCAAATATATTGGTAGGAGGCTCACGGAAGGATTCTACCTTTTAGAAATGTAGCCCAAATTGCTGCGCCAACATATATGAAAAGTAGTTCTTGTGCTGACATTTAAAGGTGGTTTTTACCATCAACTAGAACATCCTTTGTCGATCACCTGACTGATTTGGGGAGTCCTTAAAAAACAGCTACTTAGATGGATTTATTCTTTGAAGAATTCTCTACCATTTCTTCTAAATTCATGTGTATTTATATACTCGAATTTGAATGAAAATACACGAAAAAACAAGTTTTTAAAGGGTTTTTATTTAAGTATCGGCTTCGGCTTCGGTATAGGCCTTCGGCGTCGGCCGAAGTAATAGGCTGCCAATTGACCTTCGGCATCGGCTTCGGCCTGAAACAGCTTATCGGTCGGGCTCTACGAATATCGGCTTGCAATTTTTGAGCCAATTTTCCGCGACGGCTGTGAAATTTCGCGACAGTGTGTGAGGAGCTTTAAGTGGAAATTAAGTACTGTGAAAGTGGGCGTAAAATGTGTACTGGAAATTGGCCGAAAGTATGGAACTGCTTTTGAAAAATTACATGCAATTAAATGGAAATAACCCTAATTATTACTCCCTGCTGCATTTAATGTTGGAAATACACGAAGTTATTGTAATTTGTTATCGGTCCATCGAATTGAAATACTTTTGCAAATCGATTTCATCCTTTGCAAGAAACCGAAAGGTAAAAATTTCACCCAAGTTGAAAACCGCAGATGTGGTAACACTGTTTGGGGAGAAATTAAGTCGTACGTGGCCATCAAGTTAATTGTTGATCATATGGTATTTGCTATAAAAAAAAAGTTTCTGCACAAATGTGAGAGAAATACGTATTTTCTAACTTGTGGGCGTAGAAGTAAAAGTGGGCGTTTCAAAACCTATCTCACCCCACGACTCACGACCCATAGAACACATTTATAAATTTTGGTGAGAACCGGTGTTTTCGCGTATACTCGAGATATACATACACGTCTCTTATATATATATAGATAAATAAATGAAATGCGATGCGATGCATTTTTGTCTTAGGAAAAAATACTTCAAGTCAATTTTGTGTACAAAATCCTTTTAAAAACCAATTAAAAATTTTTTAAAAACCAATTAAAAACCCGAAACCTTTTCAATTGGTTTTGGTTGAACCCATTAAATCGGTTACGACGAATCGGTTTCTGTTACGGTTTCGGTTGCCTACCCTGCATTAAAATATAAGACCGTTGTTTTTTTGTTTGGCTCTACACTCTGTATTTTCGGCGGAATGACCAATACCAAAAGGGTAAATTCCCAAAAATGTTTTTTCTAAATCACTAAAACAATGATGAAGGGTCATTCCTATTGAAAAATTATTCAGACTGAATGGAGCTATATCGGAGCGATATCTGTTTGAATATCTGAACCGCGAAATGTGGGTTTTATACCATTTTTAAGATGAAATTATAGGTTTTGTAAAAAATATCCCACCTTTTAAAATTCCCCAAAAAAAATGCTATCGAATTCTATGTCAAATTTCTGAAATTTTGATTAAGAGTGGGATCTTTTTTTAGGCAAAGTTATGGTAAAAACAAAAAAACGAATCGTCTATCACAAAATTTTTTTCTATATTTATGTTCTATATATTTGTCCAGGTCTGTCTGTCTGTCTGTCTGTCCCTAACGCTAACCGATTCAAAATGAACTCAACTTAAAAATTAAAATCCTCTATCACAACATTTTTTCTATATTTATATTCTATATATTCTATATATTTGTCCAGGTCTGTCTGTCTGTCCCCAACGCTAACCGATTCCAAATGAACAACTAAACTTAAAAATTAAAAATTTATTCAAGTTGTTAGCCTTCTTTTCTTTCAAATGTTAGCCGTTCTGGTGGTTCGTCCACACGACGCTGCGGTCGTGAGACGGAACCAGAGCCACCCAGCCAATAATTTTATCTTTAAAGAGCTCGTAAACGAAGATTTTTTCGATCGAAAAGCGGATAAAACAATCGTAGGCGACACACGATAACGATACGTATACGAGTCCGACTTCGTTCTTGATTTTGCATCGAAACGAGTTATCGTTATCGAACAAAAAAGTGCTCGTTAACGAATTCGTTAACGATCTCGTAAACGATCATCATTACAATAATTTTAACAAATCTAAAAAAAAATATTTTTTTTAACTTGGAATTTTTTTACTTTATTTTTATTGGCCGACTTTTCCTTAGAATAATTTTTAATAACTTTTCGTCCTTCACGTCCTTCGGATTTTAAAGTATGTGCCGAGCGCTTAACACATTCACCTAACTCAGCCATTATTGAACAAGCGCTTAAAAGTATAACTTAACAAACATTTTAAAATTGTTTTCCTAACAGTTTGAAAAACACTGATTCTAAAAATAGAAATTATCTTGCTGAGAAATCGTTATACAACAGTTTGAAAACCATTGGATCAAAACGATCATTTCGTTCGTTAATTTCGTTCGTTAAAGAATTCTTTAACTAAGTCGTTAACGATTTCGATTGCGAAGTCGTAAACGATATTCTATCGATGACATTACGACTATCGTAATATATGAGTGAATGTCGGACTTTTCTCGAATATTTTTGATCGAGAAAAGTTCGTAAAATAAGATCTTCGTAAAAAGTTCGTTCAATTATTGGCTGGGCACTTACAATATATTCACACATATATTTTTATACCCCCACACACACTGTAACAGGGTATACTATCTTTGACACAACGTTTGTAACGCCCATAAGGAGGCGTGTCCGGTATGGAGAAGTATATATATTCTTGGTCAGCATCACCACCGGAGTCGATTTAGCCATGTCCGTCTGTCTGTCCGCACGATAGCGGTCGCAGTTTTGGAGATATCGACTTGAAACTTTTGGAACATGTTTTTCACTTCAAAAGTAAGAGCAAGTTCGAGAATCAGCCAAAAACTAGGTGTGGCTCCCATATAACGAAAAAAAGTCAACCTTTTCCAAGTTATTTTTATAGCTGTTTTCGATTGGAAATGTTTAGATGGGTCAAAATGGGGTCTTGAAACAAAATTTTTGTTAGGTGGATTTGACTGGAAATTTTTTGAAACGGATTTTGGTTGTGGTCCGAAGCTCTAAAACCACCAATAAATCGCTCAAAATGGGGTCTTGAGACCTTTTATGTTGGGGTATTTCTAAACTTCTACTCTGTGGGGGTATTTCAGTTTCGGCATTGCCGAAGATAGTCCACTCTCTAGTTTTTATAAATGTTAGCCGCCCTGGTGAGGTATCGAACCCACGACGCTGCGATCGTAAGTAAGATGAAGTAGCCAACTAAACGCCTACTCACCAAAGCCACTTTGACTTTTACAATACCTTTAGCTAATATCGATTAACTTCAGCAAGCTATATGCACAACGCTTTCACACAAAAAATCATGTTTGACCTAAACAAAAATAGCTTCGACCCAAAGTTGCCACCCTTAAGAAAATAACACTGCCACAAGACTAGCGTTGCCACCTAACACTTTTTTCACCTATTACGGTGGTGTATTAGATTTTCAAATAATACTTTCATATTATATTACATTTGACACCCTCAGAATGAAAAAAAAATAAAAAAATGTCTGTGCAAAAAAGGAGAAAATTTAACGAAAAATAACGAACAAATTCAACTTGTAATAAAACAATTCTGAGGGGAAAAAATAAATAACTCGAGCTATTGCTGTTTTACGCGACTTCTTTTGGTTTTTCGCTAAAGAATATTGTATTTTCCTCTAAAGAGTTTAAATTTCTCTTATTACACAATAATTTTGGACAATACGGTTTTTGATAAATTTTTGATATACTTGTAAAAATTAAGATTTTTGGCAATTGTGTTTTTTGATATACTTTTCACATATTTTTTTGTTGTTTTGGTTCTTGGTGCGTACTTTGATGCGATTTACAATTTCTATGCGCAAATTTCTATACGTGCAATTATAAAATGTATATTACGGAAAAGAATATATTGAGACAATACATAAAAGGATTTGCAATATCTTCAGTTGACCATTATATGTAATTAAATTTCATGTTTTTTAATTTTTGTTTGCTTCATAAAACACAATGCTGCAGTAAGTTCACTGCAGGAAATCTGTACGTGTGACTTGCGTTGTTTGTTGTTGTTGTTATTCAACTATTTGGCAGATCATTCAAATAAACTTTGGGATAACATGCGACATGTGTGTGATGCTAAATAGCGGTTCATCAATTTTTTTGTGTGTTTGTATAATATACATAAACCGGTTTTAAGAATAGTATAAATTATTTAATTTTTTTGACAACAGTTATGCGTATTTGAAGAATACCAATGACAAATGACAAATTCAATTTACAATTTTACAAAAGCAGTAGCATTTAAAAACCACAAAAGCTATTGTTGTGTGCGCATGCTTTTGCTAGTTGGGATAGGTGGCGTTTGCCATACACATATTAGAAAATTCTTTGAGTTTTGTATGGAGAGTTTCTACTGCTTTTGCATGTTCTTTTTGTTGTTACGAGTGTATTGGTTTTTTGTGAGGAAGAAGGATTTAGGTTTAGCTGGTTGCATTTTGCGCGTGGTCTCATTCACGGCGCGTACGATTAGCAATATTTGAATTTCTTTTGTCTATTGTATGTTACTTTGGTTTTTGTTTATAATTTAGTTTCTTTTTTGACGTTTTCGCATTTTTTGCAGCTATAAGGGAGTTTACAAGGCCTCATTTGAGTTTGTTGTTGTTGGGATAATATGCAAAATGAATGATGGTAAAGATCGGCATACCATTTTTATTTTTTAAATCAACGGATTTTTTGTTTAGAAAAAGAGTAGAAATTTGTTTTTTGTTATTGTAGCCGCATTGGTAGGTGTGAATACCAAAAAACGACTTATGCAAGTTACAAAGCATTCAAAAACCACACACATATTGGACATAAATTGGTTGTCTGCTAAAACATCAAGCGCGCGCGTCAGTTTCAACCCTTTCTGTGAGTGGGAATTTACTTGTGTATTTTGCACTTGTGCAAAAGGAATGAAAATAAAGGATGAAAATGCGATAAGAATTACCATTACAGGTAATGAAATTTAATTTCATTACCATTACCATTACTGCAATGGTAATTGTAATGGTAATGGTATTGAAGAAATGAAAATTTAATTGCATTGGTAATGAAATTACCATTACTTCATTGCGATAGTAATGATAATGAAGTAATGAAATTTCCATTACTTCATTACCTATCTGCCCCGATTGCGTTTTTGCCCTTTTTTGGGGCGAATCATGCCAAGTTTAATTGTAGCTACCACCTAGTTTGTCCATGATAATTTTTTCGATGATTCATGTCAAGTGGGATTAGTACAGCTTCTGAGTGAGTCCTTGGACATTTTTTGGATGAATCATGTCAGGTAGGATTAGGCCAGCATCTGAGTGCGTCCTTGGACATTTTTTGGAGGATTCATCAGGTGGCCTAATCCCACCTGACATGTGGGAGTTCTTTCTTTTTTCCCCTCAGCATTGTTTCTCCTTTTTTTTTGCACAAACATTTTTTTCTTTGTTTTTCATTCTAAGGATGTCATTTCATATTTGCATATATTCCCAGTGCAACATTAAGGTTCCCACACACCAACACAAAATACCGCAACCGCCGCGAAACTTACTCAAGAGTGCTTCTTGCAAATGCGATATTCGAATAAAAAATATTTGGATGAGGTGAGAAATTTCATAAAAACACATACAAATGTATATCAATTACAAATATTGTTAGCAAGAACGAACTATCGCATTTTCAAGAAACATTTTTGAGCAAGTTCCGCGGCGAGTAAGTTCCTTTAAGCGTGCGTGTCTAGGGAATACCAAATGTGGCAAAAGAATCGATTGTTACACAACCGATTTTGCAAAAAAAAAAAAACAATCGTGATTATCAAAGCACGTAATCGATTAATCGGGTTTTTAAAAACAGGAATGGTGCAAATATATATATTTTTTTTTTTTAACGACGAATCCCAACGGTCCTACTAACCCGCCCAATCGACCGAGGGGCACATCCGCATAACGCACGGATTTGGTGACCGAACAGCCGTAATCCGGATTACGCTGTGTAACCGATCGCGGGTAAACATATTTGGAAATTCGTTTCAGCTACAGATTAAAATCATCAGCTGATAAAACGCATATTAATAAAACGCAAATTAGGTTATGAATGCAAGAGAGAATTCTTCCAAACATAACATAATATAAGATTAACGTGATAATAAACAATAGAATTAAAAGAAAATATTATGAAGCATCAGAATTCATGCGACGAATATGAATTTGATCAAATATAATTTTTGTCTACTTTACGATATTAGACTTAACAAAAATACAAAGACAAAACAATCCAAACAGTTAATTTACGCGACAAAGATTACAAATATTAATTTTAGTATTTTATTTTTTTATACGAAATATAAAAAATCAAATACAAATAGAACAGTTAAGTAAACAGTAACGGAACGAATGTGAATTCAGCTAAAAATTTTGTTTTATTTGTGTACAATATACAGTAAAAAACAAAATTCTGCTGAAATATAAATATAAAATACAACAAAAATACAACACTTTCAAAAAATCGACAATGCCGATCTTTGTGGAGTTTGGCAACCCTGTCATTTCGTTAGACCCTAAGCGGTCCAAAAACTCAAAGAGCAACAAAGTGCCTGAAAGTATGCTCTGAAAATATGATCAGTCTGAGAATGTGGAATCTATATAAAGCTGGTGACACAAGAAATGTCAAAGTGGACAATATAAGCAAAAACAAAAAAAATTTGCAATTTTTGTTGTAGTGATACTTAGCTGACAGGAATTCACGGAAATATAGCACAAAACTTTGTTATTTGCACAAAACTTATTGCACTTAGCCAGAATTTAATTTATTTAAAAGGTTTTCAAAATAATTAACACGGTATAACTATTTAAAAATATTTATTCAAATCGCAGCAAAAATTCACTTATGAACAAGTTGAACAGGGTTGCCAAATATCATCCTTTAATTTTTTTAAAATCTGTTTCAAGTTTTCTTTTAAATCTGTTTATTTATATAATGATTTATTTATATTTTTGGAATATTGTATTGTAGCAATTTTTTAAATTTCAAAAAAAAAAAAAGTATTCTACAAAATTAATGGAGACACCTTTCTTAAATGTCACTCAAGAAATTATGTGAGGGGAAATCGAAACTTAAAAAAATGTATATCTCGGAAAGCAGATTTTTGCGGCAAAAAAAGATTTCAAATTCGGTTTTAGGACGTCAAAATAGATAATACAAAAATGCATAATGGAAAAATCCTTTAATCATCGCCTTCCAATAAAAATAATCAGAAAACAAATTTTTAAGCCGTAACAGGTGAAAACAGTGTTAGGTGGCAACGCTAGCCTTGTGGCAGTATTATTTTCTTAAAGGTGGCAATGGTTTCTCTCAAACATGATTTTTTTTGTGTGTGTAGACACATTAAAGTGTTCACCATACAACTTGCTGCACTTAATCGGCAATAAACTGTAGGTCCACAATTATCATATACACTTGCCCATGATAATTGCATTAAGAAGCTCGGCCAAAATCCTTCGAGGGTTGTAGCGCCAAAATATGTATGTATGTATGTTTTTACTAGTTAGAATATAATTAGCATTTCTTTTTACAAAAATTAGCGCGCTCGTTTCATGGGCGTGTCTAAGCTTAATTTCAAAATGTCGCGACTGTAGAGGTTGTGCTTCAGCTGCTATAAGGAGAAACGTAAATTAGAGCACCCATAAATGAAAGAGTGTTTTTTTGTTCGCTCAAAAAAACATCTGCAAAAAAAACCGGACTTCGGTAGTGGAAAAAAGCCAGGCCGGCTGGGCTTTTGTCTTAAAAATTTACTACAAAATAGTATATAGCTTTATCTATCTGTAACTTTTAAAATAGGGGATTTGACTATAAAATCATTTTTTTTGCAGAATGAGAGGATAAACATTTTCCCCATAAACGCTTTTAGGCTACGTGGAACCGTTCATGGTGTTTTAAGCTGTCAACCTAAAAATATACTTTAGTGTATTTAGCAGATCACAACTTTTATGACAATTGATACTGAAAGAGCTCTTTCAAATTAAGACAAAAGTCACTAGTGAGACTGTGGTGGATATTGTGACAACGCTAGAATAGACCTGCTAGTTGTGATTCCTGATTGAGAGACGACATTGAGATTGAGTTCACAAAAGTATAAAATATTTGTTTATACCAAGTTCATCTTAAAACTCTTTTAATGTAATTAAATAAGTAAAACAAAAACAAACTTACCCATAGATTTATTGATTGGTACGCTTTGATTCATTATATGCTGCGGCCATTTAATTTGTGATGCATTCCGGATTTGTGCCGCTGATGGTGGTTGCTGTTGTATAGTTTTTGGAGAAATATGTGGGACACCGTTGCTTAATTGTTGCTGTTGTGGATTTCCACCCAGAATCATACGAGGCTGCGGTGGTATCGCTTGTTGTATTATTTGTTGATTGACGAACACTGTTTGAGCTAATGGCTGTTTGCTTTGAATTTGTGGTTGTTTCTGTGGAGCTTGCGGAATAGCATTTTGTTGCTGAGTGTTCAAATTATCTTTGTCGGCAGTCATTTTTCTTAAAACTGAAGTTGGAGTAAATGCTAATGGTGTTGGTGAGTTAATATGCCGCTGCAATGCGTGAGAAGCATGTGATTGTCCTGGCTGTGGTTGTGACGATGGCTGCATTGGCGGCAGCATGCCGGTTGAAATTTGTAATTGTTGTTGTATGCTATTTTGGTGTATGTTATCGATTTCATTAAAACCTATCGTCATCATATTCGATTGTGATGGTTTTTGCATTTCTTGTCGTCTTCTTTGGACATCCTGTTGCTGCTGCTCTTCGAAATTTTTCTTAAGCAACGCGTTCTGCATAATAGCTTGTGTATGGAATTGTATATCTCTGGAACTTGGTAAGCCTAATTAAAGAAGACTTCAGTTAATATTTATACCCTGCACACAAACGGTTCGAGGGTATACTGTTTTTGTCACACTGTTTGTAACACCCAGGTAGGTATAGAAAAGTAAATATCCGAATCACCTCCTGTGTCGATCTAGCGATGACCGTGTGTCATTTCGCATGAAAACTGTCGTAGTTGTTGAGCTATCGACGCCTATCAAACTGACCGTCAACATTTTTATATATTCAGTTATCTCGAGAAATTTAAAATGGCTCACAATGGATACGGGGTAATTTTTGAAATGGGACAAGAATGAATAAAATTGAAGTATGTAATCGGTCTGATTGAAGATGTTCTTCCTCATTTTGGGTTAATTGGTTTTTATTCTTGCCACGCATCCAACTGGGCAATACAAACAAGATGTGATAAAACAATAAAGATATATATAAATACATTGCGAATGCAATAACGTTAGTCCTACCAGCATTTTGATGACTCAGTTGTGTTGGTGGTGTTCGTAGTTCTGTGTGTCCACCTATTATGGTAGCTTTTGAAATTTGGGGATTGGGTATAGCAATACCCGCATTCGGAATACAGGTTTGCTGTATTGGTTGTGCTCCCATTGGAATAGGAGAATGCATCTGCTGCTGGTTGGTAACATCTATACCAGTAGTATTAACATGAACCTGTGGCGGAAGATTTCCGCTCATATGCCCTGAGGGGGTAACACTACGTGAACTTTCACACAATACTGCTCGAATAACATCTTTTGCATGAGATGATGTATTTGGATTATTCAATTCTTGTTCCAAAAAACTAAGACCAAGTTCGCCACGGGCTACACCTAAAATAACGAAATGTAGCAAGAATATTTATCGAAAAAAAATATCGAACGTACACTGAAATAAATGTTGAACTTCCATACGCTTTTGGGGTGGCAGCGCTGAAATTTCTATACCAAGGTTCTGCGGTGATGTTGGCTGGTGCTGCAAAGTGTTTAACGGCGGTACAACCGTGTGTGTTGGCTTCTGAGGATGGTGTTGTTGTTGATGTATCATCTGCTGTTGCAGCATAAACTTCTTAATTTCCTCATTTTTCAAAATATGTGGTGGTATACAACTGTTAGCTGCAATAACACTGCTGGGTTGTAGCATATTTACACCAGAAACAGTGGGTGCCGAACGATTTGCTTGTTGTAATAATATATTCATTTGTAGTGAGGGCTGAAGCTGTTTATTTCCGGAACCCAACTGCTCCAGTAGTTTTCTAAATGCTTCCATATCTTGTGTTGGTTGTGAATGCACTGATGAAGCGTGATCATTATTATCTTGCAATTGAATTTCAACTGATGCAGCAGCATTTACAGGGTTTTCATGCCGTTTTGTGTTAGATGATTCATTTACTACATCATTGCTATCGATTTTACGCATTCTGGCTTCGAGCTCTTCAACACTTGGAATAGCTACATTTTTAAACACAAAATTGTAATAAAAAATAAAAAAATCCATATATCAGTTTCGCGTTCAGAGGTATTGGCATCAAAATTTAAATTTTCATTTCAAATTAGGCTATTGAAAACTTTTAGTCAATTGACAGGTCGTAAGTTCATTAGGTTTAAGTACCAAACAATAGTAATTAACTTTAAGTTCCTAAAATTATTTGGCGAATAATAGATTTTTCCAAAAATTTATAAAACTCTACATTTATAAAAATTCTATGATTTTTTTTGAATGCTTCATGACTAGTGGGATTACAGGTATTACAGTGTATCCTTGTAAATTTGTTGGGTGAATCTGTCAGATATGATTATAAAAGCACCCATTTTTTGGTGAATCAAGTCAGATGGTATTACAGTGAGTCCATCGTATTACACAAGCCCGCAAGGAAAAAAGGGGAAAAAGGGGAGGAATTTTTTTTAAAAGAATAACAAATTTAAAAAAAAGGGAAAATAAAAAAGAGTAAAAAACTAGTTTTTTAAAATATAACCCTTTAACCGGTTAAAAAGCAGAAAATAAATTCCCTTTAAATTAATTTCCGCAATTTCGATTTGAAATTAAGGGTTTTTTTGGCCACTATAATATCTGACATAAAGAACAAACCAGCCAAAAACCCTTAATTTTAAATCGAAATTGCGGAAATTAATTTAAAGGGAATTTATTTTCTGCTTTTTAGTCGGTTAAAGGGTTATATTTTAAAAAACTTGTTTTTTACTCTTTTTTTTAAAATGCATTTTGCTTGTAAAAGTAACAAATCCCGAAAAATCTTGGGATTGCAATTTTCGGTCCCGAAAAGACTTCGATCGAAAGCCCTAGTGGTGATATAATCCCACCTGTCTGTCCTGCGAGCGGATTTTTTTACAATTCCCGGTAAACTTAGGTCGCCTCTACGTGAAGCGGAATAATCTATACAAAGGATTACAAACCATGTTGATGTAATACGTCTGCAAGAACAGGTACAGGAGCAGGCAATTTCCTGCGCTGTAAAAATTGCATTAAAGAATGTGTTTGATACTTGTTTTGCTCTTCGTTGAGATCTAAAAGTGTAAATTAAAAAAAATTTAGATCGTGTTGTATTTGCAATGGATTTTTAAATACCGTCAGAATTTCGTTCTTCACTACCGCCGGCATCATCGCCATTAGATTTATTAGCAAACCAGCGACTAAATCGGGAGCTGCCTATAATTGCGGCATTACCAACATGTGAGTTACCACGCAGCTATATAAAAATAAAATCAATATTTTTTATAATTCAAATCAATTAAAAAACAAGTGAGTAAGCTTCAGTCGGGCAAAGCCGACTAATATACCCTACACTGGTCCATATTGGATCCGCCATCTTGAATTTTTAAATTTTAACATCAAATTCGAAATCAGCGACCCATAAACCCCATTGTACCAAATTTCATACCATTTCTATTGAATGTGGAAAATTCGGTCGCCATATTGCAGTGTTGGGTCCGGAAGCATTAGCGACCGACCGACCGAAACCGCTTTTTCAAATTTCGGCCAAAATTATTATTTTTAAATTTCGGACGCAACCGAAAAAAAAAAAAATATATATATTAAAGTAGTTTCAGTAGGCTGAAATCGTTGTTCAGATCACGAATTACATGAATTCAGTATTTTAAAACTGGTTCGAGTAAAAATTCTGAAAAAAATCACACTAAAGCTATGGTCAGATTAGGCAAATATTTGTCCAAATACACTCAGATATTTTTAAAATCACCTTAAAATCGTATGTGACTGAACCAGTATTTTATTTTACCGAGTGTATTTTACCAGTATTTGGGCAATATTTGCCTAATCTGACCGTAGCTTAATAGACAATTTTACTGTTTATTTATCGCCAAATAAACAAAAAGGGGGCCTAAGGCCCCAAAGACGACCGTAGGAAAATCAAATTGTGTGCTACAACATATTTATTTTATTTATTTACAATATTTTATAAATTAATTTACTATTCTATTTACCATGTAGCATAAAAAAGATTGTATCTTAATTTCGAATTATCATCTAAATAAATTGAAATATTTCTGAGAGGCGCTCCGCAGCTTGGCCATTTTGTACCCCAATGACTAGTATACAAATTTGTATTTTTAAATTATTTTTTATACTTCATATTTTAAACTGTGTTTTTCTAATTGTTCATCTATCATCTTAATTATATCTGGATTACTGCAGTCAAGAGCTACTTCCAGTGGAATATGAGTCCTGGACCTAGGGCAAACAAGAAGCATATGTTGAATGAATAGAATTGTTGAACAATAACTGCATTCTCTTGGAGAAGATCTGTTGTAGTAATGACTTGAGTTGAACTTCGTCGTGCCTATTCTAAAGCGAGCAATTTTTATGCAATCATCACGTGTGTAATAGGTGTTGTACCTTACAATGGATGGATTACACTGCGTTACAGTCGCCCAGAACTTGGGACGCCACCGTTGTAGGTATGTTCGAGAAAATGACATCTGCGTACCAGAAATTTTGATTACACCCCCAAAATCTGAAGTTAGAAGAGAAAAACCAATTTTTGTCGGTGTTACCCTATTTTCAAAGATAACTTTGGAAGCGTGAGCTCGATATGCACAAGCTCTAGCTTGTTGAAAAGAAGAGAAACAGACGCTTTAATCAGTGTATATCTTTGATATGGCGAAAAACACAGAAGTTATTACTAAAAACATCGCTCAGACACAATTTTTTGACATTTATTTTAACGGTTTTTTTCGATTTAAGAATTTTTTCATGCAACACTATACTAATTTTTTTACAAAAATTAAAAATACATCAAATTCCCGTTTCAACGAGTTTAAATTGGTTGCAATCCGTTCAAAATTGACTTCAGTATTCCATTTTTTTAATTTTCGACTTTTTTTAAAATTTTGTTTTTTTTAAGTTAAATACTTTTTTACCTTTTACGTCTATTGTTTAGCATCTTAAAAGATGAACCAGCGATAAAAGGTACAAAAAAAAGATAATTTTTTAAAATTTTGTACTAAAATCAGCAAAAATGCTCCAGCGAAAAATAAAATACTGCAGTAAATTTTGAACGGATTTGAACAAGTTTTGGCTCGTTAAACGCAAAATTTGGTGTTTTTTTAATTTTTGCGAAAAAATAAGTATAGTGTTGTATGAAAAAAATTCTTAAATCGAAAAAAACCGTTAAAATAAATGTCAAAAAATGGTGTCTGAGCGATGTTTTCAGTAATAACTTCTGTGTTTTTCGCCATATAAGTCAAAGTTATACACTGATTAAAGCGTCTGTTTCTCTTCTTTTCAACAAGTTAGAGCTTGTGCATATCGAGCTCACGCTTCCAAAGCTATCTTTGAAAATAGGGTAACACCGACAAAAATTGTTTTTTCTTTTCTAACTTCAGATATTGGGGGTGTAATCAAAATACCTGGTATGCAGTTATCATTTTTTTGGACATACCTACAACGTGTAATAGGTGGCGCCCCAAGTTCTAGGCTTTTTTTTTTTGTAACGCAGTGTTATGAGTTTGAAGAAACGTACCAAAGTTACGCCAACGCTCATTTTCAACATCCTGTTGGACCATTTTATTAAAGTTAATCAAAATTGATTCCAAGCAAGGAACCGATGAAATTAGTGGTAAAGTTTGTGCATTTTTAGCTGCGATATCTGCCATTTCGTTTCCACTTATTCCGATATGGCTGGAACCCATACAATTTTGACGTCACAATTTAGTTGAATGCCTTCAAGAGCGTATAAGTACGATTGATTATTTTTATTTAGTAGCGATGTAATTGAACTGAGACTATCTGATTAAAGTATTCTGGTTTCTAATGGCAGTTACCTCTGCGTTGAATATACCAGCGTTCAAAGGAAGTCCTTGACATATTGTACTGTATATGTTGTTTGGGCGTTCTTCAACAACTGCCTAAGTTGACACTCCATTAAGAAAAGATCCGTCGCTGAATATAGTTAAATCTGGGTAAAAATTTCTTTTAATTAGTAAGAAGTTTTGTTTGAAGATTTCCGAATTTGTAGTGTTTTTGTTGTATTTTGTGAGCAATGTATCAGCAGAGTTAAATTTTATGATGAAATTGTTAATGGTGGTTTTACTGGTAAAGGCATGTTGGTACTATTTACGTAATTTAAGATTCGCTGAATGCCGCAAGAATTTCGATAATTCTAAGGTTCTACTCTAGATGCGTCAAGGAAATCCAAAAAATTTCATGTAGAGCATGCACTCCACAGGTTATGGCTTTTGCAGTTAGTTTTGCAAATCTGTTCTGTAGTAACCAATCGAAGGCGTGACAACGAGCTCAGGAGTTCCTGAGGAAACAGCAAATATGTTGTCGGCATAGATACCTATGTTATCTATACCATCGATATTCTTCAACACTCTAGCTAGTGAATTAGCATACACAGTGTACAGAACAACCGAGATTGGAGAGCCTTGCGGTATGCCGTTATCGAGGTTGAGTGTGCCGGAAACAAAACCTTCCACTCTGACTGATATTATCCTATGATTTAGAAATGAAAAAAATAATTTCAGCATGATTTTTGGAATACCCCAATCGCGAAGCTCTGTGATGACGTGCGTCGCAATAACTCTATCGTATGCTTTTTCGAGATCTTCAGAGAGTATTACACTATGCTTCTTATTTTGAATATTTAATTTAATTTGTGATTCCAAAGAATGGCACAATGTATGAACACCATGGTTGGGAAGGAAGGCGTGTTGTTCTTTAAAAATTTTATACTTGCAGCTTTTCCATAATCTTGCAGCTAATATTTTGTCCAGTAATTTAGATAGTACTGGTAACAGTGATATTGGACGATATCCTTCGAATGAGTTCATGTTTTTTACTGCTTTTGGTATGGGTGACAAAATGGCACATTTCCAATCATGAGGGTGAATTCCAGACTGAAGAATTTTACTGTAGAGCCCGCACAGTCGCGTCTTGAACGATATGGGCGTTATCATGAAATACGTTATTTTGTCTA
Source organism: Heteromyza rotundicornis (assembly GCA_951394025.1). Lineage (NCBI taxonomy): Eukaryota > Metazoa > Arthropoda > Insecta > Diptera > Heleomyzidae > Heteromyza > Heteromyza rotundicornis. The sequence goes on along the minus strand of OX596014.1, from coordinate 6,407,228 downwards.
AACCTGGTGTTTTTCCATTAGCACTTTTCAGTGCCACGTTTTTTTCGATATATGAAACATCTTCCAAGATATAACTCAATGTTGAAACTGACTCTTCCCAATCATCAATAAACATGTTGATTTTTTCGTTAATCATTTTAGCATTAAAGGATGTATCTGATACAATTGAACTCCATAAGTCGGCGAAAGCTGCGGCTATGTTTTCAGGATGTGATAGAACAGCACCCTCCGAGAAAATAGGGGGGAAACTTGAGATTCGTCTTGCTTTGATCAATTTCACTTTTCTCCATAGGGTCCTTATATCCAATGTTGGGTTAAGAGAATTAACAAACTTTTTCCATGTGTCCTGTTTGGCTTTTTTGCAGGCTCTTCGAACTTGTGCGCTCGCTTTTTTATAAGGAATGATGTTAATTTGTGTTCTTCGTGTTTTGAATGTTTTCCATGACTCATTCTTAAGATGTACCAGTTCCCCTATATAAGAATTAAACCAGTCGGGACTGCTGCGTTGTTTCGGCTTTCGACTTGTAGGCATAGACTCATTAGCTGACTTTCTTATTATCCTTTTTAATTGTGCAGCTTCTCTGTTGATATTGGATGACTCATTGAACACGTGGTTGAAGGTTTCCGATTTCTGATTGAAAAGCCAGTTTGCCATACTATCTACAAATCTTGGGTTGAATTTCTTCAAGCCATTTGTGATGTTGTTGTATATCAGGATTGGAATGTGATCACATGTTTCCGGTGGCGGAAAACAGGACCATCGAAACATCAACAACCGTTAGTATATTTCTAGTATTGAGTAACGTCGGAGAAACATCGTTCAATATAATTGTGATCGTTAGCAAAATCTTCCCATAAAACTCCACTTCTGGTGGAGTTATGTGAGCCCCACAAAGTATTATGCGCATTTAAGTCCCCGGCAACCAAGTGGTGTCCCGAGTTGTATCTTGGAATGTCATTAAGAAGTTGTGGTGTTAAAAAGTAGAGACCGACCGAAATCGTTTTTTCGGCCAAAACCGAAATGGACGAAATTTTTAATTTTTTTTTTCGGCCGAAACCGAAATGGCCGAATTTTTATTTTTTTAATTTCGGCCGAAACCGAAGCCGAAGCCGAAATAAAAGAAACAATTGTGAATTTTAATGTAATAAAGTGGTACATAATTAAGCTTATCAGTAGGCTGAAATCGATGGCGCATATTCATAGTCAAATTTAGTAGCTGCTAAACTTTAGAACCAGCTTAGTAGCTGCCAGTTCAGTGTATTATCTGTGAACTTAGTAGATTACTAAAGTTAAGTTGGAGCTTAATTTGACTATGGCCGATCATTTTAAATTCAGATCATGAATTAGATGAATTTAGAAGCAAACTATCAAATGCGTGGAAATCAAGAGTAGTAGAAATTACTGTCAGGGTAGTAGATTTCAAGAGAGGGGAGTAGGTATGGGTTTATGCGTAGAATACTAGAAATTCTACGAGAGTAGTAGAAATTTCTGTCGGGGAAGCAGATTTGTAGAAAGTATAGTACTTTTGCATTGTATGAAACTCACATAATATTTTGAGGAGTAGATTTCTTACCATAGTAGTAGAAAATACCTTGAGGGAAGTAGAAAATCTGCTACCGTAGTAGAGGAGTAGAAATTTATAAATCGTTGCGAGAGTATTAGACCTACTCCGATAGGACATGTCTTCTTTGTCGCTTCTGATTCTTCGAAACTACGATCAATGCTTAAATTTGTGTTACATACCGCTTTTATCCACTTGGTTGGTCCTTATGTATTTTGCCACGCCAAATCCAAAAATAATAATGAAAATTGCACAAAAATTGAATTTTTGGTGCGTACTGTAAAATACATAAGAATTTGTCTATGTATATTTAACACACAAAATGTTCAGTTTTGTCGTTCAGTGTAATCTTTGTTATTTATTTGTTACATTTTTCGTATCAAACCGAAATTTTCGGCGGAAATATCGAAATTTCGGCCGAAAACGAAATTTGGCCGAAAACGATATTTTATTTCCGAAACACGGCCGAAACAGCTTTTTTTGGCCGAAAAACCGAAACCGAATTTCGGTCGGTCTCTATTAAAAAGACGTCTGCTTCTTTATAAATATTTGTGATGTGTAAGTCTTTTAAGCCGTGTATCGTGATGGTTTGAAGGTTATTGGAAGAGAGTGGACTATCTTCAGCTATGTCGAAGCTGAAATACCCCCACACAGTAGGCAGAAGTACCTCGAACATAAAATTATGTGGTCTCAAGACCCCATTTTGAGCCACCTATAAATAGTTTTGGAGCCCGGACCATGTCCAAAATCCGTTTCCAAAAATTTCCAATCAAATCGACCAAAAAAAAATTGCTTTCAAGACCCCATTTTGACCCTTATATATGTGGTTACGGAACCGCGGACCATGTCAAAAATACGTTTCTAAACATTTCAAATCGAATGCAGCAATAAAAAAGACTTGAAAAATGTTGACCTTTTTTTTCGGTGTATGGGAGCCACGCCCAGTTTTTATCCGATTTGGCTGATTCTCGAACTTGATCTCAGTATTGACGAGAAAAACATGTACCCAAAGTTTCAAGTCGATATCTCCAAATCTGCGACCGCTATCGTGCGGATGGACAGACGAACGGACAGACAGACGGACATGGCTAAATTGCTCATCAAGAATATATATACTTTTCCATACCGGACACGCCCCCTCATGGGCGTTCCAAAAGTTGTGTCAAAGTTAGTATACCCTGCCACAGTGAGTGTGGGGGTGTAATAAGCGACAAGTTTCGTCAAGATTGCGGAACTTGTCCAATTAATGCATTCAAATAAGGTGAAATTATGGCAATTGACCCCCAATGCAGTCTCTCATTAAAGTCCTGCGACAATCCCCAAGTGTGTATATGGTGGCAATTGCCCTTCAACAAATTCCCTTAGGACAGTCCTGGGACAGTCTCCAAGTGCCTGTATGGTGGCAAATTACCCCCTCCTATGACAACGCAATGTTAAAGTGACCGATTGCTTTCATATAAAAATGACATTTTTGGGACCGATCCCTGTCCAAAAGGGATTTGTCACGTGACTGTCCCGGACCGGTTCTTTTTCCCGTAGGGTGATGTTGTTAGTGTTTCTGCTGATTGTGGAGTGTTTTTTGTTTTTTTGCTGATGGTATTGTTGGAGTCGTTGGAGTTGTTGGTATTGTAGGAGTTTTTTGAGTTGTTGGAGTTGTTGGTATTGTTGGAGTGGTTGGGGTTGTTGGAGTTGTTGGAGTTGTTGGTATTGTTGGGATAAATTTGCTCACACCCGTCCATTACAAGTTTACTTCTTAGCAACAAAAATATGTTTAAAAAAAAACCCCCCAAACAGAAAAACAAGAACCGTTGTTCGCAGTAGCGAAAAAAAACCGTATTTGAACAACAGAAACCGCGAGAGTAGTCTAGAATGACAAACAGAGAAATGAAGAAAACACGTCAATTCGCGGCGATTGCCAGATCGAGACTATGCTACAACATATATATTTTTTTTAATTTTTTAAAAATTAATTTTTTAAAACAATTTTTTACATAAAAAAAAATAATTTACGAGAAAAAAAATATTTTTTGGAAGGCTGTAAAATTGTCTATTAGTGTGATTTCAGAATTTTTACTCGAACCAGTTTCAAAATACCTAATTATTATGAAAATGATACTTTTATCTTGTTTTTACTGTACAGTCAAAAATATGGCTAATATTTGGGATTTCTTCAATAGTGATGATCCTCTATAGACCCACCAAATTTGAAGCAAATAGGAGAAATCACCCTTCAGTCACGGGCGTTTTGGCTTGGAATTGCCCATGTATATCGGACACGCCTCCTTATGGGAGTTACAAACTGTGAGACAAAAGCAATATATCCTTGGACAGTGTGTGCAGGGTATAAAAAGGGTTATAGAACAATCGATTACATTTTTGAAATCAGCGGACCTAAAATACATTTAGAAACTCATGCCTGGTTGTCATGATGTCAAAATCAATGGCATCATAAACTGAAAACGACTGACGCAAATTCAGCACTTTGCTGAATCTGATGGCCCGTGCCATATGTAAATAAATTTCCGAGCATGTTGGCAATTATCGAAGTATATGACAAACGGTGACGTCACCTCATATTCATTTCCCCATATTTTACATCAATTCGTTAAATTTACAATGAAATGCCAACCTGTTTTCACTTAACTGACAATAAGCGCCATTGATTTTGACATAATGAAAACCAGGAATAAGTTGAAATCATTCTAGAACACTCCTTCGATTTTTGTCCCAAGCTTATATGGAGACAAATCACTGTGGGATGTCGTCCCCAGTTTTTCTGCAGCACGTCATGATTTTTTTTTTTGATAAAAACTATATTTAAATGGTTTTAAGAACTGATTTCGAAAAACTGGGAGACACGGGTACTCTTTTTAACCCCATCTAACAGAATCTGTCAGTCCCGATCACGTGCGTTTTTTAGTGTCGAACGGTGTTATAGAACGTAATTGAAATTGTTGTTTGTACCAATTTTCCAAGATGAAATTACTTTTACCTACTTACCATTAAAGTATGCTCAAGTGGATCAGAATTGAAAAAAACATCAAAATTTATTTCAGCTTCATTGGCGGTACTTTTCATTGTGCTGTTTCGATCTTTTTCGATAGCATTTAGAAATGAATCTTCAAATTTATTTTGCGATTCACTATCATTGTTATTATTGGTATCGCCATTTTTACTGGGCGCATTTACATTCGAGATGAATGTCTCCACATTAGTTAGTACTGTTTCATCGCTTCTACTTACAGCAACTGAACTTTCTGTATTATGGACGCTAGACTCTCTTTCATTATCGATGAATTCTTTTGAATTATGCTGCTGATCTTTGCCTAATTTAGGATTCAATAAATTCAAACTGCTATTTGGACGTGATGATGGTTCACTTAATTTTTGCGCAGATGTAGTGGTTTTACGTTTAGAGCTAATGGAATTGACACTGTAATGTTCATCCATTTCATCGAATCCGCGTAGCTCAATGGTATCATGCTGCGATGTCGGACCACCACTAAACCATTCAGGTTCTTCATTTCGATCATTGTATTGATGATTTCGCCTACTGCGCCCATAAGATACTTGCTGTTGCGGCTGATGTTGATTTGATGATGCAGATTCAGAAGTGTTCAGCACATCATTTGATGTAAATCGTCGTGTATTTTGAGTAGTTAAACTGTTGCTATTTTCAAATTTATCACGAGTGTGTTCACCTTTACTGATACCCCCACCTCTACGTTCAAATGAGCGCCTTTCAGTAAAACCACCACGCTCATGGGTTCGCTCAGTGAATCGCCCACTGTTGCGCTGTTGCGATTGATGACTTGATAGCGATAAGTCTTTTTCCGCAGAAGAGTTGGCCGAATTTTTGTCTTTTTCTTGACGATAATCCCAATTAACGTCACGTGGAAGCAAGCGACCACTTCCAATGCGTCGTTCATGTGCTATGTTAGCCTGATTACTATGCCTTGAATTCGTTACAGATCCTGGAGAAGACACAGATCCTAAGTGATCGGACTCCAGTGTGCGTTCCAAGCGATCTTTCGAGTCGTGGTGTTCCCCTGTAAATAAATCAAAATATTAATGAATTGTGCATAATTAATTTTTTTTGGATAGTCTTACGGTGAGGAGATAGAAAGCTCATATGCTCATCACCACCTCGTTGCCGATAACCATAAACGTGTTCTTTTCCACCGCGTACTCTTCCTGGGTAAGAAATGTCTTTATCATCAGTGGGAGTTTCTGAAAACTGTTCAGGTGGTGAATTGGCGCCATAGGACGATGGCGCGTTGACACTGCCACTGGCAATATTTTGTGGTGCCACTGTTGCAGCAATCCGCCGTTTAGCAAAAGCCGGCATTAGATGCGACGAGGAAATGCTGCGATGATCGATGTAAGTCTTGTGATTGGGATGATGCACTGACGAGAGATTACTAGATGTAGAAGATGAGGAAGGGTCACAACCGCTGTTAATGATGCTACCTCGTGTCGAAGGCGAACGTTGGATGCGTGGCGTCAAATGGCTTGATTGGGATGTCTGTACTGATCCTGAGCCATTCCCACCGATTTCCACAACTGCGACAATGGTACTACCATTTTGCTGATTGTTTCCATTGTTAAATTTCCAAACACCCAAAGATTGCAAATCATTACGTAGCGCGCACTCCGGCCGCTTGCGGGAACGCGTATTATTACGTAGTAAATACAGTGCTGGTCGAGTATAACGTTGTACAGTTGCATTAGCCACACCCTCAATATCGTTATCGTTAGGTGCGAAACTGTTACTACGAAATGATTCTTGACTTAGGGTTGCCAAATCGGGCTCTGGTGACAGTGTGGCATCCATTTTTGAGTAGTTTGAACTCTCATCTAATCTGTACGAAAATAAGTAAATTTTATATAAACAATATTTTTAATGATCAGAACAATACAAATTTAAACACAAAAACACCGCCTTTTAGTGCAAACTAGTGTCTGACCGATTATTCGGCCCATAATCGGCCGAATATCAAAAATATGTAAAAGCAAACAATTTCTTTTATAAATCAATGATTGCTCACAAGAATTGCGAAGAAAAATCTACTACAGAATTTAGCAACCATGGAATTTTTTTCAAATCTATACACCATTGTTGCCACTTTCTCGTTGTAGTTTAAAATCCACCTTCTTTGGACAGCATCTAGTTCAGCATCCAAAATCCTTTACGAAGCAATAGGCCTACTTTTTGGAGTATGTAAAGTTAAAAGAACTTTGGCAAATGGCACTAAAATAAACCGTTCAAATACGAGAAATAAGAACTGTACCGAAAAGAAACTGTACACCTTGTATTGCTTATAAAGTTAAGGTTTTTAATTTTTTTTCTTAATTTTTTTTTGTATTAAAATCCAATCTATTTTAATTTGCTTTTCATTAAACCGCACAACTGCTTCAGTAACGGTACTGCTTGCCTTACGCAAGTTTTTTTTTTTAAATTCACAATTTTTCATCAAGTTTCACTTGACAATAGCTCAATATCTCTCTATTGGGCGAAATTACGGAACATTTAGTGGGTTCTCTTAAGTTATTTCCTTCTAACAAAGCCATTGAGGAACTGGAGTGGCTTGTAGTAGCTAAATCGGGCCAAGAAATTGTAAACACATTTAGGGAATTCACAAGGGTCTCGTATTGTCGTATCATCGTGTTTGAAATAATACAATTGTTGTGAGCACACCCATTGCAGAAAAAAATCTAGTACTGTCATTTCAGATAGGGAGAGAAAAAGAGAGCGAAAAAATTATATTGCAAATGTTCAACCTAACCTAAATTCGTTCGCCACGGGATGCGTGCCACCATTCGCGGAGGTGCTGATGCGGCCCAAATCAAGGATCGGAAGAAATATTGTGGTTCACCTGTGCTTCGATTCAATATTTTCAACAAGTCGCGCACGTTTAATGCATTCAAAATGCTTCCGGAAACCCCTGGGCATTCGTCTGCCCTGTTGATGGTAGCAAGAGTTTTGGAGGTCTCCACGTCCTTTGTTGCAATATTTTAGGCAAGTCGTGCACGTTTTATGCATTAAAAATATTAACTAAAAGAAATTTTAACAATTCCCTTACTTTTCAAATAAGAAGAAGAATCAATACGAGAGTCATAGAAACAGGTTGCAAAGTTGTATTATCGTTTTTTTTTTTGTATGGAAAACAGCAACAACATTTTCACAACTATGGTTTTTTTTCACGACAATACAACAATACGACCGATACGAGACCCTTGTGAATTCCCTAATTGTGTTTATCTGGAAATAGTATAAGGCGGTCTTCTTGTAAATTTCGGAAGATATAGTGCCCATTGTGAAAAATCTAATCCTAAGATCGTCAGTGCAAAAAGCCTTCCAGATAAGATCTTTCCCGCCACATTTTCCCATTCCAATTATTAATACTGACTGGTCGACAGTACCGCCTCTCTCTTTTATGAAAAATTGGGGACCTGGTAATGTTCTTGAGTCCATTTTAACACAAGTTGAGTCATTCATTGTAATGCATTCAATTGCATCTCGAAACAAATGTAGTTCCATTTTCGAAGCCTTGTTATCCCGACTTTCACTTGTCTTTCACTTTTGTTTGGTACTTTTGGTATTTTATAGGTATTCACATTTTGGTTTTGCTTTACTCTTTAGACCACTCTTTAGAGCACTGGTTCCAATTTTTTTTTTCCAAACCTCGAATTGATATTAACTTATTTTTGATTATAAATGTTAGTACGTTTTTATCGCATTTCTGATCTCTTGGATCATTTTTTCTTCCCAATTTCGGCATATATTTGAGAAAAGAGGTAACTCTGAACTTTACATAATATTTTTGACATCATTTAAACTAACTTTGTAGCGCTTCGTCAAATATCTGTACGAAATTCCCCTTTTTGTGAAGTAATTGTGCAGAATTTAATAAAAAAAATTTTTTTAATTCCGCAAAAATTAAGAAAATTACCTTTTTTATAAATGTCAATGAAAATAAATTAAAAAAGATTGCTTTTTAATATAAAAAAGAATTCACGAACAAATTTAAAAACCTTAATTTTATAAGCAAATCAAAGTGTACAGTTTCTTTGCGGTACAGTCCCTAGCTTGTTTTGAAGATAAATGTTAGCAGTAAATAAATTTTTTTTCAAATAAATTACTGAATTTCGTCAATTTTGCCATTTTGTGATAGAATAATTCTGAGAACGCAAACTTGTTCAGCGTTGAAAAATCTATGATAAATGCTCCGTTTGGTTATGGAGTTAAAATTTTTTAAGAGTTATTGAATAATTTAAATATGTAAATTTATATTTAAATGTTATAAATAAATGTTTTACATAATCATTCTCTTACTAAGTGTTCGTTACGATATACAATAAAACATTTTTAATAAATTGGTGAATTCAACAAGTTGTCAACATAAAAAACAACAACAACAATACACGAAGCCGATCCCACTCTCGTGGTCGCTCACAGAGTCGTGAAAGAAACGAGAACGACGGTGCAAATTCATTGTCCTACTTTCATTGGAAATTTGGAAATTTTGTGAATTTGGCAACTGTTGTCCGGAATGTCCTCGCTTCAAAGCAAACTCGGAAAACTAGAGGGGCTTCAGTGGTTTCAGTGATTCCACGATCTGCAGTCAAACATCAACTCAAAGCGGCAGAATTGCAACTATTCGCTGCCAACCAAACCGTAATTCAAACATTCGGCGACCATATTATTCAACTGGATCTAGGCATGCGTCGTCATTTCAAGTGGATGTTCATCTTAGCAAATGTTCAGACGGCAATAATCGGGGCAGACTTTTTGGCCCATTTCAAGGGGGAATTGCTACGCAATTCGGCATTTCCACGGTGACGAACTTTAGCGACCTGCTGAGCGATTTTGTCGACGTTACGACAATATCATCTACGAGAAAACCGACAGGCGACTCAACAGTATTTCACTACATCGACACAACCGGTCATCCCGTTGCCGATCGACCCAGACGACTGGCTGGTGAAAAGCTTGCAACTGCAAGAAAATAAATCGATTTCCTGTTGGAACATGGCATTTGTCGACCTTCCAAAAGCTCTTGGGCAAGTCCACTCCACAAGGTCGCCAAAAAAACCGGTGGCTGGCGGGTTTGTGGTGATTACAGAAAACTAAATGCTCGAACTGTTCCGGACCGCTACCCCATCGCACACATACACGATTTCTCGGAGCGACTACACGGAAAATAAATTTTCACAACAATTGACCTCGTCAGAGCGATTTATCAGATACCCATGGCCGAGGAAGATATTAAGACAGCAGTTTGCACCCCTTTTGGCTTGATTGAGTTTTTATTCATGCCTTTTGGACTCCGGAATGCGATGCAGACGTTCCAGCGTTTTATGGATTCAACATTCAGAGGACTAGATTTCATCTACTGCTACATTGACGACATTATCGTCATGTCAGAATCTCCTGAGCAACATCGAGAACATCTCCGAATTATTTTAACGCTGCTACAACAACAAGGGCTCACAATCAATATCAACAAGTGTCACTTTGGGCAGCCAGAAGTTCAATTTCTGGGCTATACTATCAACGCAGCCGGTTGCAAGCCACCAGACGATCGAGTTTTAGCAATTGTTAATTACAAAAAACCAGATACAATTTGCGAGCTTCGAAGATTTTTGGGCGTTATTAACTATTATCGCCGTTGCATTCCCCATGCTGCGTAACTTCAGGCGCCCCTAAATGAGTTTTTTGCGCGAATCAAAGAAGAACGATAAACGAAAGGTTCCATGGACACCTGAAGCAACTGCTGCAATCGAGACATGCAGGAAGAGTTTAGGAGAAGCCGCGCTATTGGCACATCCTGAAACCAATGCAGAACTGGCGCTGATTACCGATGCATCCGATATCGCAATGGGCGTGGCCTTGTAACAAAGAACCCAAGACGGTTGGGAACCACTACATACATATATTGGCGCTACAACCCTCGAGGGTTTTGGCCGAGCTTCTTAATGCAATTATCATGGGCAAGTGTATATGATAATTGTGGACCTACAGTTTATTGCCGGTTCCGAACGGCTGGACTCCCAAAGAAGAAGCTTTTCATGGCAAAGTTACTCTCGCAAGATTGACCATGTCAAAAATACGTTTCTAAACATTTCCAATCGAATACAACAATAAAAAATTTTTACCTTTTTTTTCGGTGTATGGGAGCCACGCCCAGTTTTTGTCCGATTTGGCTGATTCTCGAACTTGATCTCAGTATTCACGAGAAAAACATGTAAAAAAAGTTTCAAGTCGATATCTCCAAAACTGCGACCGCTATCGTGCGGACGGACAGACGGACAGACGGACAGACGGACGGACAGACAGACGGACATCGCTAAATCGACTCAGGAGGTGATACTGATCAAGAATATATATACTTTTCCATACCGGACACGCCTCCTTATGGGCGTTACAAACGTTGTGACAAAGTTAGTATACCCTGCCACAGTGAGTGTGGGGGTATAAAAATGTTTGTTTAATTGCAACGATACCTAAAAAATCGTGAAATCGTAGCGTGAAAAAAAGTTGGAATTTAAAAATGAAAAAAGACACTAAACTGGATTTTCCACTTTAACAAGCATAAACTTATTTTTTGTTTATCGTTTTACCTCCCAAAATCCCTCAAACCAAAATTTCAGCAAAATTGTTGAAGTGGTTTTCGAAATATTTTTCAACCAAAAATCAAGCAAGCAAAAATATTCAAATAATTGAATTTCAAAAATAGTTTTTATTTTATTTTGAAATATGTATGTACAATAGAGTGGTTCTTATTTTTCGAAATTAAATAAGTGCACCCCGCAGTTTGTTCCTTTTTTTCTGTAGGCCCCAAAAAATTAAATTTTATTACTGGTGCTACGACGGGGCGTTCTCCCAAAATTTATATTTATGGCTTTTTGCACATATTTTTCTGATTCTAAAACGCATTTTTAATTAATTAATTTTTTTTTGTACTGGATTTTACCCTGATTTTGAGGATTGACAAGCACCCCTAAAAATCAATATTTTTTTCAGAAAATTTGACAGTTTGGTCCCCTCGCATAGAGGAACAAACTGCAGGGGTGCACTTGTTCAATTTCGAAAAATAAGAACCACTCTAATACATATGTTGGAGCCAGACCAATAAGCATTTTCGGGCCGACGCTGTTAAGTACCTACCGCGGAATGCCTAGTTGAAATTTTACCTACTTTTCAAACTTTTTTCCGGGGGGCTATAACCTTTTTTTTGGGATGCAAAAAGGTGCGTGTGTCAAAATAAAGACTATTTTACTAAAAGGATTTTTATTTTTTTTTAAATATTATTTATTTAGTTGGATTACCTAACGATAACTTAGGTCTAACAATGATTTTTCAATAGATTGGAATAATTCAGCTTAATTTTATAAATTCAGCTTAAAACTAATTACGATTTTTTCTTTTTGATTGCCATATATCTATTGAGTTAGGCAATGCGTATTTGTCGTAGCTAATATTTGGAGAATATACTAGTTTCGTTTAGACGTGAGGGATTCAGCGATCTTAGTAAGTTTCTAGCTAGAATGTTTGGGTGAAACATGAGCTTCAGCTTGTACTTCGAGGTAAGTTTCGGAATTTCGTCTTTACTGCAGGAATATTCAAATCTCTGTGGATGTTTGCGTTTCGTATATACCAAGGAGGTCTGGTAATTTGTCGCAGGGTTTTTGATTGGGCTCTCTGGAGTTTTTCCACATTGGAAGGAGAGGCTGTACCCCAGAGTTCTATTCCATATGTCCATATGGGTTTTATTATACTTTTGTATATCTGGACTTTGTATGTGAGATTTAGTTTTGACACTTTTGAGATTAGCCAATTTAATTCCAATTGTTTTAATTTAATCTGAGTGATTTTAGATTGAATGTGCTTGTTCCATGTGAGTCGGCGATCGAGGTGCATACCAAGGTATTTGGTTTCGGTGCTTACAGGAACAGCTTGGCCGTTTATTAACAGAGCAGAGCACGTGTCCCTTCTTAGGGTGAGCGTTCTATCACTTTTGGGCATATCTGCAGTATAGAGAATATATAGCAAGGGCGCAAGGACTCTTCCTTGTGGTACTCCGGTCAGTATTTCGTATTTTCGGGAGACAAAGCTTTTAAATTTTACTACAAATTTTCTATTCCTGAGATAGTTTTTGAGTAGGCAATGCATATTAGCGGGAAGAATATGCTGTAGTTTGGAGATTAGTCCTTCACGCCAGACTTTATCAAAGGCCTGCGTGATATCAAGGAAAACAGCGGAGCAGTACTGTTTGTTTTCAAAAGTGTTTTTAATTGAGTCGACAATTCGATGCACTTGCTCTATAGTGCCATGCTTTTCTCGAAAGCCGAATCGCGTTAAATATGTACAATAAATGGGTTATTGCAATCGTTGCCAGTTCTTTTATCGTTGTGGGCGTCATTAAATCCGGTCCTGGTGCTTTCTTTGGATCCAAGCTACTTCTTAATCGCGACTATACTAGAGATATTGTGTGGGATTAGTCTTGGTAATGGGATATCACCAGTTGTCGCGTTTGGGGTGAACACGCTTTTTAGGTGGTTGGCAAAAGCTGCACCTTTTTCTTCATCGCTTCTGGCCCAGTTTCCGTTTGGAAGCCATATGGGAGGTTCCGCAAGCACAGGTTTTTTCATATTTTTGGCAGCTCGCCAGAGAGAGTTGGTAGTCTCTTTCTGATTTACATTTTAGCTGTTTTTGTTGGGCGATCTGTGGTTCTGCCATTCGCGGCGTTTTTTAAAAGCTGGTCTATATATATTGGAGTACAATTCGCGTAACCGCCAGTTGAACTATTTGGGTTTGGAGCGGGAGTGGCCGCTGTAGCTGCTTGGGAAAGCAAGAAATTACTTACAGCTGTGTTTATTTCATCTTTGGTTTTTAGGGTTAATGTGGGGGCATATGTACTGCCGGTATTTAAGTCAGTTTGTGAGTTTACTGATCAATTTATCTGGTGGGTTGACCTCAGAGCTTGGGATGTACTTTATTGTGATAATAGTAAGCGTATGGTCTGATGAGGGATGTAGAGAAGATTCTATATTCAATTGACTGTCAGTTGGCCAATAAGTTGGCGTGCCAAAGGAGACTACGCCAAGTCTGTTGATGGTGTTCAACAGGAGCCTGCCCTCTGGTGATATAGAGCCCCAATATATATGTTTGGCGTTGAAGTCGCCGGCAACGAGAAACTTTGGTCCAAGAGAATGGAAAAAAGTCTGGAATTGTTGCTCAGTTATTTTGTGTCTGGGCGGGCAGTAAATAGCTGTTAATGTTAGGCCTTTTAAGTATTCATCGAGAGAAATACTTGTCGCTTGAATATATTCTGAGCAATAATTCTGAAGGGCATAATGTTTTTTCCTGCTAGAGTTTCCGCTTGGATGCTTTGTGTCATAGAGTCTGTATCCTGGTAAATTGAAAAAGTGTTTTTCATTGAAGTGAGTTTCAGAAATTAGCATAACGTCTATGCTGGACTCTTTCAAGAACTCGAGAAGTTCTACTTTGTGAAGACACAGGAAGTTTGCATTCCAGAATGATATTTTAAAACCATTCATGGTTTAGACATGAGATGTTGTAGTGAAAGACTTCGATTTCTTATCATTTCTTGCATCATATTTTGCATACCAGACATAAATTGAGACATATTTTGTATGAACACTTGCTGAGTTTGTTCAAGAGAACTGCTAGTGGGAGCAGGTTGGGTGTACACGGGGACTGAGTTTTGTCCTTTTAAAGCGCTGGCGTAGGAGACGCTTTGATTTATATTGGGATTTACATAAGTAGGTGCAATGGATTGTATGGGATTTGTTAGGACTTTTCTTAAATCCTGTTTTGGAGGGAAAGCATCGGCTTTGGGAATAGCCTTGCTTTTAAAAGATTTGTAGATTAGACAGCCTCTATAGTTTGCTGTATGGTTGCCACCGCAGTTGCTTAATTTTTTAACATTTGCATTTTCCTTAGTTTTTTTCACCTGTTCGTGAGGTGGAAAGCACCACACATTACGCACACGCTGGGAACTGTGCAATAAGATTTTGTGTGGCCGTATTCTTGGCAATTTTGGCACTGAATTGGTCCTCTGCGCTTATGAGGCTCTTCCAATGTATTTTATGATGGAAGAGATACCACAATGAGTAAATTGGGTGGGATTATCCTTTTTTAGGGACTTTGGATCAAATTCCAGTTCCACTTGGTTGGGGAATCTTATCTCGATTTTGTATATTAAAAAAGGATTTTACTTGGAATTTCTCTTCGTTTAAAGCGCTAGTCAATGCCTTTTAGAACAACGGAGAGGCCTTTGGATCTTTTGAGCTGATATGTGTAACAGCTCTTTTTTGAATTATCGAAGGAATCGATAATTTTCCTGTAATTTTGTTCATAATATATTTGTATTTTGGTTTCGTAAATATTTCTTTTGTGGCTTTCATGGACTACATGAAAGCTATTCACGCCAACAATTTGAGTGATTTCCTTTAACAATAAATTTGAATTTTGCTCACGTAGGTAGATTGGTGGGGGCTTTGCAGCATTCGGCTTTGGGTACGTACTCGATTTTTCGCCAAGAATAGCGAAACGATTCTGCACCAGCTTGGGAGGCTGTTTGTCGAGATTTGTCTTGAGAACTTTAGGGGAATTCATGTTTCCCTTATGGGGTGGTGTAAGTCTCCGCTTTGAGAAGTAAATATCAATGCCTGTCTGCCGTGTCGTCGATTTTGTATTTTTATTAGCTGAAGTGATAGAGAGCCTATCAGCAGCTTTTTCGTTGGTTTCAATTGTTTGTGGAGCGGGAGTAACGCAATGACGAGTTGCAGATTAATGTCAAAAGAATTAGCCAGAGCCAGTCAGTAGGTGACGTCACCGATGTTGGGTTGACAGGAACGGTGATAGTCGGAAAACTATGAATCGGTGTTCAGAGCGTGACTTCATGAGATCAAGTATCGATTGAAACGGGGGGCATTTCACTTTGCGCGGTGGAACTGGTTTCGTCGATTTTTTTTCTCTCTCGTTTTCTTCTCGTTGATACAAAATCATTTTAAGATCAAAAGTAAATGTTTTGTCCACGAAATTCAAACATTTCAAAGGAGCATCAAAACTTAGGGTTGCCAACACATAAACAACTAAAAAGGTCTATTGCTATTGCTATTGCACTGAACCGGTTTTATGGGTTTAGAAATCGTTTAAGAATACATAATTTTCGACTTTTTGCATCATTATACCCGGCACACTAGTGTCCAATAACATTTTTCCTGATATTGACCACCCTTGTGCTCGTTGGGATGTCATCTTCGGTACTGAAATATGTAAATGTGTATGTTGTTGTCATGCAAAGCAGTTGAAAAATATTTCATTTTGCAATAACTCAACGCTTGCTTTTCATTGCACGTTGGGATGTCATCCGAAATATATACATTGTTGTAACGCAAGGCAGAAGAAAAGAAAATGGATTTTGTGGCGTTTAATAACTCAACGCCTGCTTTTCATGTTTAAATTTGTTGTAAATTGAATGGGCTTGCTTAGAAAAAGACCAACATAAACAAGATAAGAATAAAGGAATTCGTTTAAGAATATATGAATTTCAATTTTTGGCATAATTTTTAATGAGCATGACAAGAAATTACATTTAAAATTATATTTTTAAATTGTATTTTTTTAATTATAAAATTTGGAACTAGAACCAAAAAAATAAAACGGTTTCGGTTCCGAAATTAAAAAAAAATTTCGGTTCTGGTTCTCAAATTTTCAGAATATCGGTTTCGGAACCGGTTTTTGGCGGTCCCTGATTATAATACTTAAAAAAAATGAAGCACCCTAATGGGTATATTCACTTTGGTATGATGTTTGTAACACCAAGAAGGAGAGGTATGAAAAACTATATATATTCTTGATCAGCGTCACCTCCTGAGTTGATTTAGCCCTATCCGTTTGTCCGTCCTTGTAAACACGATTGCAGGAGCTAAAAAAAAGGTAGAGCTCCCAAATTTTGGAGTTGGTATTGCCGGCTTTGACCGATTGAAACTTGCTCAAATCAAAGAAAAAATCCCGTACAAAAAGTAAAAAAAAATGCATTAATAAAATACGCTTAAAAATTATAATTATCGATTTTGTCCGAGCCCTTCCCCCAGGACCAATAAATAACAATAACTTTGCAAAAAAATAAAACAAATAAAATAAAGCTTTCGAATAAAAAAAAAATTTTACAAAACCCCAAATTGTTGATTGTTTCCCTTGTCGCTCTAATAGTAAATATGTCTGGATAAACATTTTATAAAACTAGAGAGTGGACTATATTCGGCTATACCGAAGCTGAAATACACCCACACAGTAGGAAGAAGTAACATAAAATGATGTGGTCCCAAGACCCCATTTTGAGCCACCTATAAATAGTTATGGAGCCCGGACCATGTCCAAAATCCGTTTCTCAAAATTTCCAATCAAATCGCCATAAAAAAAATTGGTCTAAGACCCCATTTTGACCCTTATATATGTGGTTTCGGAACCTCGGACCATGTCAAAAATACGTTTCTAAACATTTCCAATCGAATGCAGCAATAAAAAAGACTTGACAAATTTTGACCTTTTTTCCGGTGTATGGGTTTTGTCCGATTTGGCTGATTCCCGAACTTGATCTCAGTATTCACGAGAAAAACATGTACCCAAAGTTTCAAGTCGATAGCTCCAAAACTGCGACCGCTATCGTGCGGACGGACAGACGGACGGACAGACAGACGGACATGGGTAAATTGACTCCGGCGGTGATGCTGATCAAGAATATATATACTTTTCCATACCGGACACGCCCCCTTATGGGCGTTACAAACGTTGTGTCAAAGTTAGTATTCCCTGCCACAGTGAGTGTGGGGGTATACACATAAAATTGGCAATGACAGTTTTATAAATTGAACGCTGTTTAAGAAGTTCAGGATCAAAAAAGGACCATTTGTTTACTTGGACCCATAACCCCAAAATTTATTTGATTAAAAGATAAACGTTCACATGATATCTTAACAATGTATGCATCTATTCTAGATCATGAGAACCCCTATCTAAAGAGTGCTACAAAAGGGTGTCCTTGAGCGTGTTAGCAACTTGATTAAAAATTGTAAACGAAAAAAATCTGATCAACACAAATAGTTTAATTTATCATCAGACTGGAATGGAAAATATTGCGTCGAAAGAATGAAATTTCTATACGTCTTATTCTGACACTATTGAGTTGAATATCAATTTCCACTAACTCTGAGGCAACTACAAATTTTGACAAGTCGAATTTATGAACTTCTCGGATTTGAATTCAGCACGGTTGCATTTTTTTGTGAAAACTAAATATAAATATTTTTAGACTCTATTTCATAAAAAAAATCGAGACATAAAATTAAATACTAATAAATACTATTAAATTTTTAAATGATGGAATTTAAAATTTTGTAGCATTTATTCAATAACCTGAATTTCATGCTGTAAGAATACAATAATGGGGTAAACCTGGAAACATGTAACCTTTACATGAACGATGATGTGTAAGTAGCGGAAATATCGACAAAATTTCTGCTGCAGTTAGGGTGGCATTTCAATATTTAACAATCAGGGTTTACATATCGCTGTCCTAATTTGTAAAGGCCCTAACACGCATTTTTCAAATTGTTCAGGAGAAAAAACGTTTCAAAGGCGTAAATTTCGTATTTTTTTTCAATATCTTGAAATTAATCTAAAAGAACAACGATAATTATGAATCTAAAAACAAATTATTCAAAAGTAATATTTTTTGTGGGTTAGGGGCTTTTTATAACCCTTATATTAACTTGCTTTGGCTTGACTATATATATATATATATATATGTCGGTATATATATCCTCAAATCTGCGACGAGTTTTTAATACACTTCCACATGAGCTAGAGAGCTGAAATTTGGAACACTGATTATATTAAATTTTTGGATCCATCAGAGGCGTAGGGGGCCGTGGGGGACTCAAACCCCTTTTTCTTAAACATTCCTTCGAGCTACAATGATGAAATTTGGTAGGTGGGTTCTTATTGAGAAAATAAAATTTTACACCCTTTTGGTGGGGGGTGTGGGGATAAAGGGGAGGGGGGTGGAGCCTTTTTAAAGTTTGGAGGAAAGGGGGAAAATAAAAAATAGTAAAAACAAGTTTTTTAAAATATAACCCTTTAACCGACTAAAAAGCAGAAAATAAATTCCCTTTAAATTCATTTCCGCAATTTCGATTTAAAATTAAGGGTTTTTTGGCCACTTCAAAATCTGACATAAGAAACAAACCAGCCAAAATCCCTTAATTTTAAATCGAAGTATTCACGAGAAAAACATGTACCCACATTTTCAAGTCGATATCTCCAAAACTGCGACCGCTATCGTGCGGACAGACAGACGGACGGACATCGCTAAATCAACTCAAGAGGTGATGCTAATCAAGAATATATATACATTTCCATACTGGACACGCCTCCTTATGGGCGTTACAAACGTTTTAGATTTGGTGCTGGGTGGTGAATATGCAAATCGGTGATTGTGAAAATTAATGATCTGCCAATTGCCACGCCCCAAATTTTTATAGAACTTTAAAGAGATGCAAATAAAAAATGTTCCACAATATTCTATAATGATCTATAACTATAAATTTTCTATAAAAAGTGTTTAAAATGGATGTGTTTAAAAGTCCTTTTCCACATTTTTATTTTTCTTCCATATTTTCTCTTTTTTTGTATTTCCATATTTTCTCTTTTTTTGTATTTTTTATCCATTGTTTCCCATTTTTTTTTTAATTTTCATCCAAATTTTTATAAAAATTTAAATACATCATTGCAGGGACGTAACCAGGAAATTATAAAATTTTTTTATTAATTCTAGAAAAAAAACTTACACATTGGGGCGCAGCTGCCAAAAAATACCTTTTTCGACTTTGTTTTTTCGAAAATGTAAAACTGCAGTTCTATAGTCTAATATCCAAATAGTAATGTTTTAAAAAGATTTGGTTCAAATATTGTGTGTACTCGCTGCAGCAATAACTTTTAGCCAACTGTTTTAAATTTTACGATTTTATGCTGCAAAAAGTGGACGTAATAAAAATTTTTTAAAAAGACCTCTAAGTTTTTAAATCTTTAGGTTCGGATATTTAGTAAGTATGGTTCTTTGTTAATAATTTCGCGTTTATGCATTTCAATTTTCATAGCTATTTAGTTGTAAATTTTCAAATTTGCTTGAATGTTTCAAAAAGAATTTTACAAAATTACATAATGGCATTTATTTAAAATATTGTGAAATAAATAAATAATGGCATTTATTTAGGTGACTGTCATTTATTTCACCTTAATCTTTGATATCAAATCAAAGGTGAACATGTAAACTTTAAGTTTCTTCCACATCTAGGTGCCCGTAGGTGCCCCCGCTTTTTAATTCAAAATTATGTCTCACGTTTAAAAATAAATTTTTGTTTGTATGGGAGGTAGGCGTTAGAATTGACCAACCACGATTTTTTTTGGTTTTTTTCTAGATTTGCACACAATAATTAGACTTGCAAAAAATTCATACTGTTTTGATGAAATCTTAAAATTTCGGTAAAAACACGATTTTTACTTATATGGGAGGTAGGCGTGGCAGTCGACCGATTCCGCCCATTTTCAATACCAACTCCTTCTAGGGCCTAAGAAGGATAAATACAAAATTTGGGATCCCTAGCTTTCTTCTAGCTCCTGCAATCGTGTTTACAAGAAAAGAGGACGGACAGTCGGATAGGGCTAAATCAACTCAGGAGTTGACGCTGATCAAGAATATATATACTTTTCCATACCGGACACGTCACCTTCTTGGTGTTACAAACATCAGACCAAAGTGAATATACCCATACCTCATGAGGTGTAGGGTATAATAATGAAATCCATCGTCGATATTTCTTATTTTTTCGTCCATATTTCGCCTGTTTTATCGTCCATATTCCATACATGGTTTTCGTCCATATAAAAATCAGCCCTGGTTATCACACAAACAAATATGTACACGCCACAGTTCTGAGCGATGGTTTCGTATTGTTGTAAGTATATACAGCGTGTAACAGTCGAGATGGTCCAAAAGGTAGGAATCGATTGGGGACCCAAAAATATAAAGAACATCTTATGTACACTTATGGCGAATTCGCCACCCACTTGATTTTAAAAATCAAGCAACTTTTTTAATGATACGAATTTTAGTTTTCAGATTTTTGCTAATAACTTCTCAACCATATAATATAGAAATGCATTCTTGGGCTCATTGGAAAGGTAATAAAATACAGTTTATAACTTGATTTTCTTTATTTTAGAAACTAAGTTTGACTTAAATAAATTTGTTTCTCCAATTATCACCTTATTAACATTATTTTATTTTCAAATAGAATTATTGCTTGCAAAATTTCCTTGATTTTGATACCATGGTTTGTTTTAAAACCTACGTTACATTACGCTTCGAAATAGGCTCCGGACCATGTCAAAAATACGTTTCTAAACATTTCTATCGAATACAACCATAAAAAAGACTTGAAAAATGTTTACCTTTTTTTCGGTGTATGGGAGCCACGCCCAGTTTTTATCCAGTGATTCTCGAACTTGATCTCAGTATTCACGAAAAAAACATATACCCAAAGTTTCAAGTCGATATCTCCAAAACTGCAACCGCTATCGTGCGGACGGACAGACAGACGGACATCGCTAAATTGACTCCGGCGGTGATGCTGATCAAGAATATATATACTTTTCCATACCGGACACGCCTCCTTATGGGCGTTACAAACGTTGTGACAAAGTTAGTATACCCTGCCACAGTGAGTGTGGGGGTATAATGAACCTCATTAATTAATTCCTAAGTCTTCAACCATTTTTCAGAATTAGTCTTTTAGTAATTTTCGGAATTTTGATAAAAAGGATGAAATCAGAAAATAGAAACACAAAAGCTAAAAAATTACTTATGCAACGCTGAGGTCTTTTTAATTTTAACACACCACCCAAAGACGGTGTATTTTTTTTGCTGATGCATTTTGTAAAAAAAGACGGTGTATTTTTTTGTCGATGCATTTTGTAAAAAAATGATGGTATAGCCCTCCCAGTTAGGATCTACAGATGAAAGTATGTCGAAAAATGGCTTTAGGAGGTGTCATTACATTTTAATCCACAAATATTGAACTAGTGCCGCTAATCCGTCCTTGGGCGTTTTGGAAAGCAATTGAATAACAAGAAAAAAGTTACTTAAAAGCGAAAAAACTGACATAAATAGTGTTAACTGATCATCAAATACAAAAAATTGCGTTTTTTTAACCGTTTTATTAAACCAAATTTTTCTTGAAAAATACCGTCTTTTTTTCTCTACGATCAATAGTTTTTCCTAGAAATCCGATTTTGTCAACATGCTTCTGATTTTTCTCATACAAAAATTCATTCTTGAAATGCTACAAAATTAAATCCTATTTTGATCTTAAATAAAACTAGAGAGTGGACTATCTTCGGCTATGCCGAAGCTGAAATACCCCCACACAGTAGAAATTTAGAAGTACCTCGCACATAAACAAATTTGATCTCAATACCCCATTTTGGTTTTGGTTTTGTCCAAAATCCGTTTCTAAAAATTTCCAATCAAATCCAAAAAAAAAAAAATTTGTTCTCAAGGCCCCATTTCGACCTTTATATATATGGTTTCGGAACCTCGGACCATGTCAAAAATACGTTTCTAAACATTTCCAATCAAATACAACAATAAAAAAAAAGTAGGAAAAAAAATGAATTTTTTTTTATCCGATTTGGCTGATATTTGAAAACATTTTTATACCCCCACACTCATTGTGGCAGGGTATACTCACTTTGTCACAACGTTTGTAACGCCCAAAAGGAGGCGTGTCCGGTATGGAAAAGTATATATATTCTTGATCAGCATCACCGCCGGAGTCAATTTACCCATGTCCGTCTGTCTGTCCGTCCGTCTGTCCGTCCGCACGATAGCGGTCGCAGTTTTGGAGATATCGACTTGAAACTTTGGGTACATGTTTTTCTCGTGAATACTGAGATCAAGTTCGTGAATCAGCCAAATCGGATAAAAACTGGGCGTGGCTCCCATACACCGAAAAAAAAGGTTAACATTTTTCAAGTCTTTTTTATGCTTGTATTCGATTGGAAATGTATAGAAACGTATTTTTGACATGGTCCGAGGTTCCGAAACTACATATATAAGGGTCAAAATGGGGTCTTGAGACCAATTTTTTTTTTTTCGGTGCATTTGATTGGAAATGTTTAGAAACGAATTTCGGACATGGTCCGGGCTCCAAAAGTACCTATAAATGGCTCAAAATGGGGTCTTGAGACTATTTTTTTTTATGTTCGAGGTACTTCTTCCTACTGTGTGGGGGTATTTAAGCTTCGGTATAGCCGAAGATAGTCCACTCTCTAGTTTTTTTTAAAAAACGAAGAAAATAAAAAAAGAGTAAAAAACAAGTTCTTTGAAATATACCTATTTAACCGACTAAAATTAATTTCCGCAATTTCGATTTAAAATTAAGGGTTTTTGGGTACTTTCCTCCGAATATCATTGCAGATTTTTGAAGTCGCCAAAATCCCTTAATTTTAAATCGAAATTGAGGAAATTAATTTAAAGGAAATTTATTTTCTGCTTTTTAGTCGGTTAAAGGGTTATATTCTAAAAAACTTTTTTTTATACTCTTTTTTATTTTCCTCTTTTTTTTTTAAACAAATTTTTTCTCCCCCCCTTTTTTCCCCTTTTTTAATCATTTTCACCAATGCGAACCTAAGTACAAAATTTCAGTCCTGTAGCCTAAAAAATACGAAAGTTTGAACTTTTAATTGGCTCCATCCCGCTCCCCTTTGCCCCCACACCCCCCTTTCCAAAGAGTATACAATTTCATTTTGTCAATAAGAACCTGTAACCTGTAGATGATGTAGCCTGAAGGAATCGGAAGTTATAGCATGTTTAAGAAGAAGAGGTTTGAGTCTCTGATGGGCCCCAAAATAAAATGCATTGTCAACCGAGCTCCATCTGTGTACCAAATTTCAGCTCTCTAGCTTATCTGGAAGTGTATCAAAAAGCTCGCCGCAGATTTGAGGATATATATATATATACAGGGTGTAACAGTTGAGATTGGCCAAAAGGTAGGTATCGATTGGGGACCCAAAAATATGAAGAAAATGTTATGTGCAACTTTTTTAATGATACAAATTTTTGTTTTCAGGTTTTTGTGAATAACTTCTCAACCATATAAGATATAGGATTTTTCTTAGGCAAATTGGAAAGGTAAAAAAATTTCCTTTTTTACTGTGTTTAGTTCTAATTTACATTCGTTTTTTTGACACAACAGTTATGTTTCAAAGTGGAATCTTCTCTATTTTATGACCTAAAGTTTGACTTAATAATTTTTGTTCTCCTAATTTCACCAGATCAACATTAGCTTTTTTTGAAATAGAATTATTGCTTGTGAAATTTTCTTTTTTTGATACCATGGTTTGTTATAGTATGATACTTAAAGAATTTACTAATAATTAAAGACCGACCGAAATCGCTTTTTTAAATTTCGGCCAAAACCGAAATGGCCGAAATTTTTTATTTTTTTTTTTCGGCCGAAACCGAAATGGCCGAATTTTCATTTTTTTAATTTCGGCCGAAACCGAAGCCGAAACCGAAAAAATAAAAGAAACAATTGAGAGATTTAATGTAATAAAGTGGGACATAATTAAGATTATCAGTAGGCTG
Source organism: Heteromyza rotundicornis (assembly GCA_951394025.1). Taxonomy (NCBI): domain Eukaryota; kingdom Metazoa; phylum Arthropoda; class Insecta; order Diptera; family Heleomyzidae; genus Heteromyza; species Heteromyza rotundicornis. The sequence continues at coordinate 6,382,924 of OX596014.1, read as the reverse complement.
AAATCGATTGAGTATTCATAGTCAATCGATTTCTTTCTAGTCTTCTGAGACATAAATATCAAGTACTTAATAAAAAATGCTATGATGAATATTTGAACGATTTGAAATCCAAAATCAAATACGATTCTAAAACTTTTTATAACTTTGTAAATTCAAAAAGGAAAAACACTGGTTTTCCAACTACAATGAAATGGAGTGATCGTGAGTCCAACAATCCTACTGAGATTTCCAATATGTTTGCTGACTTCTTCAAAACGACATATTCTGATAATACTTATGGCAACACATCGTATCCATATAACATCCCCACTTATAATTCCATTCTCAATCCTGTTATAGAATCTGATGATGTCTTACAACAACTAAAATCGTTGAAATATTCATATAGTACTGGTCCAGATAATATTCCTAGCTGTATTTTGAAAGTTTGTGCAGAAAATTTATACATTCCACTTTCAAATATATTTAATGCCTCTATTGAAAGAGGTTATTTTCCGAATTCATGGAAAGAGTCATACATTATTCCTCTTTATAAAAGTGGAACCAAATCATTCGTATCTAACTATAGAGGTATTGCTAAACTTAGCACAATACCAAAGTTATTTGAACAAGTTGTCACAAAGCAATTGGTTCACTCGGTCACAACTTTAATATCTCCTTCACAGCATGGTTTTCTGAGAGGTAGATCAACATCTACAAATTTATTGGAATTTTCTTCATTAACAATAAAGGGATTTTCAAAGAATCTTCAAACAGATGTCATATATACTGATTTTAGTAAAGCTTTTGATAAAGTTAATCATTATTTGTTGATTGAAAAGCTTAAAAGATACGGATTCCCAGATCTTCTTTTAAAATGGGTAGAATCGTATCTGACAAATCGGAAGCAACAGGTGTTATTCGAATCATCAACATCAAAAACTATAGATGTCACCTCTGGAGTTCCTCAAGGAAGTCACTTAGGTCCTATTCTGTTTAATCTTTTTATAAATGACCTTCCTTCTGTCATTAAACATTCGAATGTACTGTTGTATGCTGATGACGTTAAATTGTTTCTATCCTATGACATCTTAGATCAACATAAGTTGTTACAATCAGATCTGACCAGTGTAGCTATCTGGTGTGATAATAACTTAATGGAAGTGAACCTGAAAAAATGTAAATTTATGACATTTGCTAGAAGACACCAACTTTCATCGCTGTATCATATAAATAACTGTAATCTAGAAAAGGTTTTTACTTTCGTGGACCTGGGTGTTACTATGGATCCAAAACTTCGCTTTCATCTACATATTGACTTATGTGTGAATAAGGCGAGGGGTGTTCTAGGTTTCATTAAAAGATGGTCAAAAGAATTTAATGACCCATTCGTTACCAAAAGTCTTTACATATCACTTGTAAGACCAATTTTGGAATATGCATCAGTCTTGTGGAATCCACAATACAACTGCCACTCTGATAGAATTGAATCGGTTCAAAAACAATTTTTATTATTTGCTTTAAGAAACCTTCGCTGGAATCCGAATCAGAACCTACCTCCATACGAAAATCGTTTAAAACTCTTGGACATCCCTACTCTAAAAAATAGAAGAACGATGCTTAATGTAACATTTTTGATTAAATTGATAAATGGCTCTCTGAATTCTACATTTTTGCTTCAAGAAATTGATTTTAATATCCCAACCCGTCTTTCCAGATCTTTCATTCCTTTGATATTAAGTATGTGCCGCTCTAATTACGCGCAGAATGAACCTTTTCGTTGTATTTGTAGCGATTTTAATAGCCTGTATTCTGTCTTTGACCTGTCAGATTCACTTAATAAAACTAAAACTTTTATTTTAAATGCACTTGATCACACTTAAGCCTTTGTTGCTCTTTGAGTTTTTGGACCTCTTAGGGTCTAACGAAATGACAGGGTTGCCAAACTCCACAAAGATCGGCATTGTCGATTTTTTGAAAGTGTTGTATTTTTGTTGTATTTTATATTTATATTTCAGCAGAATTTTGTTTTTTACTGTATATTGTATACAAATAAAACAAAATTTTTAGCTGAATTCACATTCGTTCCGTTTACTTAACTGTTCTATTTGTATTTGATTTTTTATATTTCGTATAAAAAAACAAAATACTAAAATTAATATTTGTAATTTTTGTCGCGTAAATTAACTGTTTGGATTGTTTTGTCTTTGTATTTTTGTTAAGTCTAATATCGTAAAGTAGGCAAAAATCATATTTGATCAAATTCATATTCGTCGCATGAATTCTGATGCTTCATAATATTTTCTTTTAATTCTATTGTTTATTATCACGTTAATCTTATATTATGTTATGTTTGGAAGAATTCTCTCTTGCATTCATAACCTAATTCGCGTTTTATTAATATGCGTTTTATCAGCTGATGATTTTAATCTGTAGCTGAAACGAATTTCCAAATATATTTACCCGCGATCGGTTACACAGCGTAATCCGGATTACGGCTGTTCGGTCACCAAATCCGTGCGTCATGCGGATGTGCCCCTCGGTCGGTTGGGCGGGTTAGTGGGACCATTGGGATTCGTCGTCAAAAAAAAAAAAAAAAAAATTTAGTAGCTGCTAAACTTTAGAACCAGCTTAGTAGCTGCCAGTTCAGTGTATTATCTGTCAACTTAGTAGATTACTAAAGTTAAGTTGGAGCTTAATTTGACTATGAATATTGGCCGATCATTTTAAGTTCAGATCATGAATTAGATGAATTTAGAAGCAAACTATTAAATGCGTGGAAATCAAGAGTAGTAGAAATTACTGTCAGGGTAGTAGATTTCAAGAGAGGGGAGTAGATATGGGTTTATGCGTAAAGTACTAGAAATTCTACCAGAGTAGTAGACATTTCTTTTGGGGAAGCAGATTTGTAGAAAGAATAGTACTTTTGCATTGTATGAAACTCACATAATATTTTGAGGAGTAGATTTCTTACCATAGTAGTAGAAAATATCTTGAGGGGAGTAGAAAAATCTGCTACCGTAGTAAAGGAGTAGAAATTTATAAATCATTGCGAGAGTATTAGATCTACTCCGATAGGACATATCTTCCTTGTCGCTTCTGATTCTTCGAAACTATGATCAATGCTTAAATTTGTGTTACATACCGCTTTTATCCACTTGGTTGTTCCTTATGTATTTTGATACGCTAAATCCGAAAAAAAACTTTAAATTTTCCAGCACGCACCATTTTTTTCCAAACGCTACAAAAGTTGCATTTTTGGTGCTGCAAAAATTTCATTATTATTATTTTCGTATCCAGCATGGCATAAGAATTTGTCTATAAAGTATATTTAACACACAAAACGTTCAGTTTTGTCGATCAGTGTAATCTTTGTTATTTGTTACTTTTTCTATCAAACCGAAATTTTCGGCGGAAATATAGAAATTTCGGCCGAAAACGAAATTTGGCCGAAAGCGATATTTTATTTTTCGGCCGAATCCGAAACACGGCCGAAACAGCTTTTTTTGGCCGAAAAGCCGAAAAACCGAAACCGAATTTCGGTCGGTCTCTACTAATAATAGAAAATATTTTGTTAATTATCAAAAAAATTCGATATTAGAGAAAAAAAATTTGAAAATTGAAAATGTAATTTACTTTAAATTACGGAAAGAAAGAATTTTATTTGAAATATAAAAAAATCTCTCAAATTCAAATTGAAAAAAAATTGTGATTTTTTTTGTAAAAATGCATGAATTTAGTGCTTATTTAAGAAGCGTTTTCTTTTTTTTTAAAACCCCGAAGTGTCATATTATGACAAACCATAGTATCAAAGAAAAAGGAAATTTCACAAGCAATAATATAATTTAAAAATAAACTAGTGTAAATAGGGTGATAATAGAAGAAAAAAAATTTTTTAAGTCAAACTTAGTTTTTAAAATTGAGAACATTACATTTTGAAACACAATAGCGCCTTTGAAAATACAAATGTAAATGTGAACTATACACAGTTTAAAAGGTAATTTCCAATGTGCCCAAGGGTGCATTTCTATCTTATATGCTTGAGAAGTTATTCACCAAAACCTGAAATTTTTATCATTGAAAAAGTTGTTTGATTTTTAAAATGAAGTGGGTGAGGAATTCGCCATAAGTGCATATAACATTTTCTTCATATTTTTCGGTCCCCAATCGATTCCTACCTTTTGGCCAATCTCGACTGTTATACCCTGTATATATTTATATATAGTCCACCCAAAGCAAGTTAATATAAGGGTTATAAAAAAGCAATTTTTTTGTATTTCATGTAATTTTTTTCGTTACTTTTTTATAACCCTTATATTAACTTGCTTTGGGTGGACTATATATATATATATATCCTCAAATCTGCGGCGAGCTTTTTCATACACTTCCACATGAGCTAGAGAGCTTAAATTTGGAACACTGATAGAACTCCGGTGACAATGCATTCTATTAAATTTTGGGGTCCATCATGGCATAACTTCCGATTCCTTCAAGCTACAATGATGATTTGTAGGTGGGTTCTTATTGACAAAATGATTTTTTATACCCTTTGGAAAGGGGAGTGTGGGGGCAAAGGGGAGCGGGATGGAGCCAATTTAAAGTTCTAACTTTCGTATTTTTTAAGCTACAGGGCTGAAATTTTTTACTTAGGCTAGCATTGGGGAGAAAGAGTAAAAAAGGGAAAAAGGGGGAGAAAAAAATTTAAAAAAAAGTGGAAAATAAAAAAGAGTAAAAAACAAGTTTTTTAAAATATAATTTTTTATCAAAAAAAAGTTTAATAAAAATGATTTTTCAAAAAATATATAAGATTTTAAATCTTTTTAAGAAAAAGTACTGGATACCAAATAATCTATACTTTTATTTGATATTTTTGCAAGTATCCAATTTTCCATTCGATACAAGTAATGAATAAAAGCATCGATACTTTAGTGGTATCGGACCAACACTAACCATGATGGCGTATACAATATCGCGGCCGAAATTTTAAGACGGACTTTTTCTTGGACTTAATTGGATTCAACGGATTCTTTGAAGCGTTTAGTATTAAAAACAAGTGAGTAAGTTTCAGTCGGTCAAAGCCGACTTATATACGGTTGCGTTCACAATAATAGCAGCGCAATTTTTTACGATCGGTTCGCTATCCCTCGATCAGTCAATATATTTTTGTGTGCATCTAACGGTATTCATATACATAAGGGTTATCGTTCAAATGCGCAAGCATAATTTCCGAGTTACACGTTTACCTTAGAAAATGCTCATCATTTTGCTAGATATTACTTGGTCCGGTAAGAAACATTTCGCGGACATTTACAAATAAACCGGATTCTATTAGACGTCTTCTAGAGACCGACGGAAACCGCTTTTTTAAATTTCGGACGAAACTGAAATGGCCGATATTTTTCTTCTTTTGTTTTCGGCCGAAACCGAAATTATTATTTTTAAATTTCGGCCGAAACCGAAAAAAAACAGATCAAATATTATATTATACGAATAACCAAAACCTAATTTCGGTCGGTCTCTAATTACACCGTTCGACACTAAAAAACGCACATGATGGGGACCCGATCATGTGCATTATGTTATAACTGTGCTGTTAGAAAGTTTAAGGCAGTCAACTCGTTCAGACGTTACCGCTTTGGAGCACCTGTTTCGGGTTAATTTACCCATTTCACAGCGTTGGCAGATCCACAAGGGATATCTGTTCGTTATCCTTGTCCTTATTCATTACTTTAGATTTTTTTCTCAATGCTTTTATAATATTTCGTAGTTCTTCTGGGCATGGTTTGGATCGACCCATTCTGCTTAAAATGGCCATATTATTTCCATTATAACCAGAGCTGTGCGTGGTCGATTACGATTACTTTTTGAGTACGATTACTTGTAATTGCGCTGCAATTTTTGTGAACGCAGCTGTATACCCTACACCTACTGGGCCATTTTTGGGCCGCCATCTTGAATTTTGACATCAACTTAGAAATCAGCTACCCCAAAAACCACGTTATATAAAGTTTGGAACTATTTCAGCGGAATTTGGTTACACATTTTACAACACACAATTTTTACTTATATGGGAGGTAGGCGAGGCAGTCGACCTATTCCGCCCAATTCCAATTCCTTCGAAGGAAAAAAATATAAATCCAAAATTTGGGCCCTCTACGTTGCTTCTAGATCCTGCAATTGTGTTCACAGGCGGATAGGGCCAAACAAACTCAGTAGGTGACGCTGATCAAGAATATATATATTATTGATCAGCCCGGACGCGTCTCCTTCTTGGTGTTACAAACATCAGACCAAAGTGATTTTATACCGTACACCTCATGAGGATTTCTGAAAACCTTATTTTAAAAACACTTTTATTTGATTCCAGTTGAAAAGTTCGTAATCTTTCACAGTAGATAAATCTATGAATGTAATTTACGTTCCACATGATCAATTCGAAATCTTCATTTGAAGTCAATTTGCGAATAAACGTTTGAAACCAATTTGAGATGTTGAGAAAACTACTTATTTCAAATCGGTTATACAGTTGGAAAGTTATAGTCAAGTGGCTCTGTGGCCCTCAGGGTGCCTTCAGAAGAATGTGGAAACTCGTTTTTATAACAAATCAAATCATTTTTATGTTTTTTTGGTTGTTTTTAAGTCTTGGCCGATATATTAGTCAAACTACCAGTCTCACTGAAAATTGGATAGCTCATAATAGTCAGCATTTGAACAGTCTACTTAATAAAATTAGACACCACATTTAATCATATAAGAATTCAAATAGAATAACGAATTAACTCACCAATACTGTAGTTGTAATATTGAGCGTCACTAGGGACTGGGGACGTGGTAACTGTCAGAGCAATATGTTGTTCCAGTTGTATGGCTAACAAAACCGAAATTCCACGTATTTTGCCGATGGTAACCTATAGGTGGTGTTGAATGCACTTGCTCGAAAGTATGATATAGCGTGTTTGGATGTACATATTCGGTTTTTGGAAACAATTTTCCAGCTGTTTAGCTTTTCGTACCCCTTCAATTATTTCTCTGCCATCGCTATTTATTTGTAATTCGTATATTTATTTTAGTCGCAATGCTATTGGCAGTGTTGATATTCAAATGAAAAGTAATTATATTAGTTTGTTTATAATACGGTAGATTTACATGTAATTTGCTTGATAATCATACAATTTTGCTTTTGGTATTAGTAAAAAAAAAAAAGAACAAAAAGTTATTAAGATTTGTTCAACTCTCTCTCCGTCCTGATTATGTGTTTCACAAAATTTGACGAAATGCTACAAAAGATAAGCTACACTTTTAGATTCAAGTTCTATACCTTCTTCCAAAATGTTTTAACTTCTAGCACATAATTATTCCAATTTAATATATTTAAGCAATTTCTGTTGTATTTTCTTTGTCTTTTTTCATAATATAAAAAAAAGAAACTGACGGACGAGGCCAAATTTTGTTACAACAAAGCCATTTACGAAGAAAATGCAAACGAAAATTAAAAGAAACCGAGCGAAATGCCAACATAATTGTAGCATATAATATGACAAACATCCATAGTAATACAACGTATGCAAGAAAGGGATACAGCTAGATAAAGCACAAATTATAAGTGAACAGCTGTAACAAGAGTTTTTGCAAATTCGCCCAGTAAGCCAGTGCTGCCAGATATAGAACCAGAAAATTATACCATTAAGCCAAGTGCCAAATGGAAACTTTTGAAGCGAAAAATGAAATTCGGGTCTGTGTCAATTAATATAGGTTTAAGGCCAATTTCACAGTGCTTTAGCAACTTAAATGCAGGAAATCAGCCATTAAAATTCCAATTTACGTCTATTGTAAATGGAAATTAAATTAAATTCAAATCAAATGTGCACAGTGAAATTGGCCCCATTATATGTAATACTTCTATATTGCCAGTATAGTCCCTACGGGAAATTTGGAGTCAATTACCCCAAAAAGACCGGTTCTGGGACCGGAGAAAATAGGACTTGTACAGAGTCATGCACAATAGTCTGCAAACGGTGGCAGTTCGACACGAGCTCAACCGTTTCTGTCGATTTTTTTCGGTTTTAAAAACGAATTCCAGTCAGAATTTTGTATTAGTTTGTCAGAGAAATCCGAACTGCGAATGTACCTTTTCATATATTTTGTCCCTTGATATCAGTGAATGTACTTTCACGTGAAAATATATGAAAAGGTACATTCGCAGTTCGGCTTTCTCTGACAAACTAATACAAAATTCTGACTGCCTGACTATGTGTTCCCGAACACGCATCGGAAGCAAGAGTTTGCCAGAACATTTTGAACGAGCCAAAAAAGAATTTAGATCGCACGAACTCGCGAACAAAATGTTGGTCATTCCGTAGGTATAAACGCCCGGTTTCCGATCTTTGGATTGTTCAAAATGTTCCGGCAAACTCTGGCATCCGATGCGTGTTCGGGAACATATATTCAGGCAGTGTAAACGGAATTTTGTTTGCGATTAGACTTCGCAACTAAAGTTGCGTTCGTCCGTGCGATCTAAGGCAGTAAACAGAATTGCAGCAGTTGACGGTTGGGCGGACGACGGCTAGCCGCTGTCAAAATTAAAACACACGCAACTAGATGGAAATGCACGGAATCGGGACGGAGGCGGTAACGCGGTAGCGCGGTAGCCGCCGAACTTGGATTTATTTCTATTTTCAGGCTGACGGTATAGGGTTGCATCGAGGTATCAGTAATGCTAACATTTTTTAAATTCGCTGAAGCGTCCGAAAATAGGCCGAGTTAAATACAAATTTCCATGATTAATTTTAAAATATTATATTTTTTTGTTTTGTTGCTGTGTTTTTGCTATTTTATTAATTCCAATAGTATTTCAAATGACTTAAAGTAAGAAAGATGTAAAAACATTTCAATTGGTTTTTTATTTCAGAGGTGCAATCATGTTTTTCGACTTGGCTAACAGCTAATATGGTGTCGAATGTGTTTCGATAGTGTTCCGACCAAATACGAAACCAAAAATGAAACTGAAATGATGGAAAACTTTCGATATCGTTTGATATCAAGATACGCGATTGCACCCCAGAAGTTTTCAAGTATCTTGTATGGGGATATTTTTGGCGATATTTACATACAACAACCTCTTAGTTGCGTATCAAAGTGTTGTTAAGTGCAAAGATATCCAAATGGTTGGGAAAATTATAGTTAGCGAAGTAGGCTTGCCACACACAGGGTTGCCCGGAGACCGGGAATCTGAACGTTTTTCCGGTCTCCGGTTTTTTGATAAATTTCTCCGGTTTTTTCATAGCTTTAGTAATTTTTTGCTTATTTTAAAAATGTTTGTCAAAATTTATTTTGGTTAAACATTTGAAAATAAAGTACACATTCTTTCATTCTTTCATTCGAGTTCTTTCATTCCTAATAAGCTTATCGGTTGGATATCAAATAGCTTTCTCGGATCTCCAACGTTAGTTCTCATCTTAAGCGCAATTAGCGATCTATATCATTCTCAAATTAAAAGGACATGGAATTACCCATTTATAATATATCGTCTAACAGAAATTACTAGTTCCATATTTCTATTTAAAACAAGACTAGTAGTCCAGTTATCGTAGAATTTTTTCACAAAAATTAGCGTACGCGTTTTTTTTTGCTGAACTCATTCCAAAATAGCTGGACTCTAAAGGTTGTGCTTTAGCTGCCATAAGGATAAACGCGTTTTCACGTATATCTCGTAAACGGTGCATCCTATGGGAAATCTCCTGCTATCGTTTTGAAGACAATTACACCGCCTACTTTTTAGACTAAAAGGGGTTTTTGTAAAGTTGATAGCTTGTATTATATAACGTGTCAAAGTTGTGTAAATCTGATTTCTGTGTAATATCTTGCAAACGGTGGAATGCACGTTGACCAGACTTATTAAAAATCTTGTACATAATCCAATTTTCTACAATTCTTACCTAGAACATTTTCTTGTGGGATCATTGGTTTTAAAGTTTGCCGAGCTATAACTTTTAAACCAATTACCCCACAATAAAAAGTTGGAGCTAAAAATTGTAGAGAAATTTATTATCTACAAGGTAATACGTCTGGTCTGACCACCTCTAATCAATGCCTTCCGCACATTCGAAAGGTATTGATTAGACCTTCCCTGTGATACATAATATCCACATTATTAAGTTTGCAACAAACCATAAATATAAACGTGGCCCAACAAAGCATTCGACATGCAGTTTTTATTAAAATACAGCACTTTCAACATTTTGCATGATAAAAACCTTAGTACCATTGGAAAGGTCGAATCAATACCTTCCGAAAAATCATGACTAAAAAATTATCTATTTTGCGAAATTTTTTCCTGATGTATACAATTTTTTTATGTTCTATGTTCCACGAGGGACAACAGGTCTTAAGAAGAAGAAGATACAATTTTCTTGGGATGCAAAAAGTTGCGCTGTTTTAAAACAAGCTACTTTGCAAAATAAAGTTTTGTAATCAAAAAAATTCCAAGGAATTTTGAGAATTTTTCAAAAACTTTAACTTTAGGCTAAAAATTTAAAAATTTTACAAAACCAACCAAAATTTGGAAAATAGATAATTTTTTAACCCTGGTTTTCTCGAAGTGTACTTATCGGATTTGATTAGACCTTTCCAATGGTACTAAGGTTTTTACTATAAAAAATGTCGCAAGTGCTGTATTTTAATAAAAACTGTATGTCGAATACTTTTTTGGGTCACGGTACACATTTCGGGTTCACGAAATAAGCTGTAAGCTACTGTAAAAATGTGAAGCATAAATTTCTTTCTTATTATTTTATTTTTGTTTGATTGGAAATTTTTTTTCATTGAAAATCGTCTTTAATTATAAAAAGCCAAGCCTAAAAAAAATGATTTATTTAATTATTTTATTTTGAAAATACCCGCTTTTGGGCTTCTCCAAGTTTGGCACAATATTTAGAAGCAAAAAACACCTCTTGGTGTTTGCAATTCATCACAGTTTGGTCATAATTAAGGTTAACAAATATTTTGGAAAAATATTTTATAGATAAACAAAGTATATAAGATGCTTCACGTTTTTTCAAAAATCCCTAATCGGCCCTAAGAAATCAATTATCGGCCTTAACTGTTGCGACGAAAAATTTTATTTTTACAGTCACCAATTCAAAAAAAGTGCTACTATTATCTTTTTAAATGATGCCGTTTTTTTCCTTGGAAAATGTTCTACAAAAAAAACCTTTTAACCACTTTTTCTCTCCGAGCAATAGTTTTTCCTATAATTGCAATTTTGTAAAATCTTCTCTGATTATAACAAACAAAAAGTTTACAAAATCCAAATTATAAGAAGGATTACTGTTCGGAGAGAAAAAACGTATGAGATGCACTGACTGCTTGTGTTACTTGGGTATGCACCAGAGAATAGCGCCGAGTAGCTTAGCCCACAAGCTACCGGCAAGCTAACCGCTGTTTTAGCAAGCAGCGTATCCACTTCCACTTGCCGCTCTCGCACACTTGCATCATCCGTCCAAAACTCGAATGACCTGGATAGGCGGAAGCACTTGGATAGCTTATGTGCTCAAGTTGTGTTGAATGGGCAGTGCGCACTGCGCAGTACGCAAAATGTTCGTATATTGTATTGTTAAGTTTCGTGCGACATGTAGGAAAATTTTAGAATATTGAATTCATTACGGAATGGTAAAAACAATTGTTTTAAAAAAATTACTTTCTATTACACCGTGCACAAATTTTAATTTTTTTGTACACATAGATATTTTTCTACATAGAAAAAATTGTTTTTAATAATGTTGTTGGTATTACAGAGTGCAACCAATTTTAGATTTATTGGACACATGCAAATTTTTCCACTGAGAAAAAAATTTGTTAAATTAATGCAGCTACTTTTATAATGAATTACATATTTTAATTGTTTTTTTGTTTGTTGCATATGAATTTTTTGTTTTTTAAGTCATTGGTTTTTTTTTCATTTTTAAGCTCAGTTTTAAGATTTCTTAATAATTTTTAAATTCTATAGTTTTAAGTAAAAATTTAAATTGCATCCTTTTTTTTGCTTTTAAAGTTTTTCTTTATGAATTTCCTATTTTTCTTTTGTTTGCTGCAAATAAGATTTTTCCATAAAACTATTCCTTTTTTGTTATTAAAAAATGATGAAAGTGTTTATATTTTAATAAAATCAATAAGTTATAATATCACACGAAATAATTGACGACTTCACAAGCACCGAACACTTGTGGCATTCGTCGACACGGATACGAGTAGGGAGTTTCACTTGGGTTTTGGCGAGTAGCTTGAAACTGGTTTTCGGTGCACCGACGCTCTTCTCTGGTATGCACACAACTTCATCGTGCGATGTTGCCTCAAAGAGCTCTTTTACAGTTCTTTGAATAGGTTAAATACATAAGGGCGATTCATTTAAGTGGGAAACCTCTCGGAAATGATTCAGTTGTGCAGATGAGCAGTCAAAACATATGAAATTTGACAGTTCTTTTAAACAACTGGGCTTTTCCACTTTAAATGAATACCCTTGTACATTACTAGTATTTTCAATTTTGTATGCTTGAAACTTATAACTAAAATTCACTGTTTTAAAAGTAGTTACAACAAAGTAAATGTTTGATAAATATTGAAAAATTAAATTAATTTAGCAGAAATATGTGTTCTTACTTAAAATAGCAAATTTTGTACAAATGAAAAAAATTTTCACGGTACTCGTAGCAGAAATTAAGTGTTTTTATAATGTGAATTTGTTCGTTTTCTTCAATATTAAAGTAATGTTGTATTACATCTTTATAAATATTGTCGACTAAAAATTGTTGTTCATTAGTTTTAAAATCTGAAGTTGCTTCGATAGTATTCATGTGCCAATTGTGATAAAAACAAGTGAGTAAGTTTCAGTCGGGCAAGCCGACTTATATATACCCTACACCTACTGGGTCATATTGTATCCGCCATCTTGAATTTTGAAAATGCGACATCAAATTCGAAATCAGGGACACCAAAAACAACCCTGTACAAAATTTCTTACTGTTTTGATGAAATCTTAAAATTTCGGCCGCCATATTGGTTCCGCCATCTTGAATTTTTAAATTCCGACATCAAATTCGAAATCAGCGACCCCAAAAACCCCCCTGTACAAAATTTCATACTGTTTTGATGAAATCTTAAAATTTCGGCGGCTATATTAGTTCCGCCATCTTGAATTTTTAAATTCCGACATCAAATTCGAAATCAGCGACCCCGAAAACCCCACTATACAAAATTTCATACTGTTTTGATGAAATCTTAAAATTTCGGTAAAAACACGATTTTCACTTATATGGGAGGTAGGTGTGGCAGTCGACCGATTTCGCCCATTTGCAATACCAACTACTTCTAGGGCCTAAAAAGGATAAATCCAAAATTTGGGATCCCTAGCTTTCTTCTAGCTCCTTCAATCGTGTTTACAAGAAAAGAGGACTGGCAGACAGGGAGGTAGGCGTGGCAGTCGACCGATTCCGCCCATTTTCAATACCAACTCCTTCTAGGGCCTAAGAAGGATAAATACAAAATTTGGGATCCCTAGCTTCCTTCTAGTTCCTGCAATCGTGTTTACAAGAAAAGAGGACGGACAGACGAATAGGGCTAAATCAACTCAGGGGGTGACGCTGATCAAGAATATATATACTTTTCCATACCGGACACTTCTCCTTCTTGGTGTTGCAAACATCAGACCAAAGTGAATATACCCATACCTCATGAGGTGTAGGGTATAAAAATGTCTGATGTCTATCAAAACTGTATTAAAACTGTATTTTTGGAGAATTATTATGTACAGAGAAAAATGCAAAATGCATAAATGCGATTTAAATGGTTTTAAGAATTGATCTAGAAAAACTGGGTACTTTTTTTAACCCCCTCTAACATAATCTGTCAGTCCCGATTATGTCAGTTACCAAAATTGTCAAACGGTGTAATAGGCAGGGCCGTGGGAGCACATTGTAGCGCCCGGGGCAAAGCTGTTTTTGGTGCCCTTTTTTTTCAACGTTTCTTTGTACATTACAAATTAAATTTATAGGAGTCAGTGTTTCATGTTTAACAATTTTATTTTATTGAATTTTATTCACATATCTCAGTATAGTTATAGTTTAATAACATTTTGGTACTATAAATAAATTTATAATAATAATTATTATTATACATTACATATAATAATTATTATTATATATTAATTACATTACATTTTAATTTAACAAATCACCAAATAAAGTTCAAGAGATTTGATTGTTGATCTTATATGCCACGCTGAACACGACGACGTCCTCAGCTTTTATCCAGCACGTCATAATTTTATTGATGTCGAAAGTGCATTCTAACAAAATATAAATAATATTGTACTGACCAATTTATTTTACCGTATCGATTATAATTATCAATAAGTATCGAATTTATGCATTAGTAAGCAACATCGATTTTCGTAGTACAGCATGCTATCGCATTCGAATATTTGCATAATATATAACGATACCTTAAAGCACAATCATCCTATGTCCGTTTTCACGAATATCGAGTTTTTGGTATTTTTGGATTCCTGAGTACAGGTTATAGTGGTTTGTAGGAGTCGTAATGAAAGTAATTGAAAAATGAGGAAATAAAAATAAATTTCCATACAAAACAAATTTTAAGACTTGTTTTTCATATACTAGAGTTTTGAAAAAATGAACATAGGATGGTTGTGCTTAAAGGTATCGATAAGAGAGTATTTGCACTAAACTGGTATAGGTAGCTGATTTAAGATAAAAGATGAAACTCCTGTGCCGTTTAACTAAAACGTAGTTTAGATGTAAGCCGTCATTTTATTTCACATAAAAAGTATAAAGCATATGTAAAAAAGGTTTGCTGAAATGCCGCCCCCGGAATGTGGCGCCCGGGGCGAGATGTGCCTCCGCCCCCTCCTTCCCATGGCCCTGATAATAAGAAAGAGGTCATATTCTTCTCATAATATAAGGATAATGGACTAATATGTGATGTTTTGGAATAAGCTTTCTATCGGGAAAACATATTTTAAAGGTCGAGTGGTGTTTTTTGATAAGGTCCTGAAGGTTGTCAATATCATTGCACTGTAATTTAGGAGAGAAAACAATTCTAACGATTTTAATTAAGAGATGTAAAATTTTAAATATAGGTTCATTTAGATCATCTAAGCCAGCTAAAAGAAAAGGTTATTTTGTCATTAAAATCAGCAATGGTAAAATATTTCTTTATTTTTATTAAATGATTTAAAATAAGCTTCAATTCAAGCTGAACTACACCTTCTACGAGGTCGTGCATGCAATCCACACTTAAAGATTAGAAACAATTGAAGTATTTTAAATAATTTAAAGGGCATTTGCGAATAATTTCATTTTCATTGAGATTAATGTTTTTATTTCTTCTCAAACTAACAATATCATGTTCTGAGAAAACATTTTTTTTATTTTACTAAATCGACAAAACAGTTAACAATTAAAAGATTCAGACAAACCGTTCGCACTTAAATTATCATGAGAAAGTGAAAAAATAGTTGCCTTTATGTTAATTGTAGCTTTTGAATGAGACATGTCAAATCCGTGGGTTTCTAAGGTGGTTAAATCGATTATAAGCGGACTTAAAACTTTTGCATAACCATGAACTTTTATATCTTTAGTATGACATGGGATTGTGAGGTGAATGTTATCTGTGAAACTATTGATATAAAGACGCCAACTTCGTAAAAAGCTTCATGGACAAACCTCAAAACCCCCTTGTTGCTGTCGTCGTAACCACAATGAAATATAAGGTACGCTTTAAAAAGTGTGTCCCATGCGCCTATTGCGTTTTGTGCCTTAATTGGAATTTGTTGGCCATTGACTTTGTTTGCTCCTAAAGCAAGAAAAAACGGATTTCATCAGTACTTTCTTCGCTCAGCGTGTGATCCTCGTAAATTCTGATACCTCTGGCTTTAGCTACGTCAACAATTCTACACTGAAAGAAAAAACATGTTTTAAAATTAAACATTTTTTTCTGCAGTACATTTATGTTTTTATTTTTAAAACAAATGCTTTCAATTTCAATCTTGCTCTTTCGTTAGTCGTTTGAAATTGATAATACTGTTGTTCTTTTCTATTTCAAAAAATCAAAGCATAGTATTAGGGTGTTTTTTTTTTAAATTCGAGGTATGCTTTTACTACAAAAAATGTATATATAATACATTTAGACTCTGTTAAATAATGTTAACAGTTGAGCGTTTAGCGCGCCATCCAAACTCCGTAGGCGTGGGTTTGAATCCCGGTCTCGAATTTGAGAAAATAAAAAGTTAAATAAACATAAATAAACAAAATAATTGCAAACAAAAAAAAAAATTTTTTCTGAAAAAAAAATTTTTTCTTAAAAAAAATTTTTTTATCTATCTAAATCTAAAATATGTATGTAATAATTACTTATATACAAGAAAATGTACCTTCTATAATCTCAATTTGTAACACAAACTGAGGATTCGCTTTTTGGATGAGGAGTTCGAACACCTCTTCGCCAACGTGTGTTCCGTTGTTGCAAAAGTTGTAATTGGAGAAATTCACTTCAAATTCTGCACTGCCTAAGCAACAAATTTTGAATGCACTAGTGATATTACAAACGTTTATTATTTACTTACATTTGTAGATGAATTCCAAAAACGTTTCTTTGTACCGGAAATATTTTTTCACTCTGATGACGATGCTATCCATCTTTTTCCTTTTGTTCTTTTCTTTTGACATATTTTTCAAAACCTCCTTGTTCAAAATAAATTTTTTTGAAAATCTATTCATTTTACACCGAAAAAAGGTGTAAATATTTGAACACCGACAAGGCGGTGTAAATTAACCCCGATTCGGGATAAAAATAGTAAATATCCGCCCGACGGTGTTAAAATTTGTCGTATATTACAGTAATCGTACTTGAAATATTTTGAGTACGATTTCAAGTAATGGTAATCAAAATATTTCAAAATGGATTACTGTAATTTTGATTACGATTACTGCAATCGTACTCAAAAACTTTTGAATACTGTAATCTACTCAAAATTTTGATTACAAATACTTTTTTTTGAGTATGATTACAAATTTTTTTTAGTACGATTACAAGTAATTGATTACTAAATTATTGCTTTTACTATTGGATGAAATATTACATTTTTATTTCGATTTTTTTAATGTAACCTTTTTTTTAATTTAGCATTAAGACTGGAGATGGGTTGGAGTTCAATTGGAACTCCAGTGCTCTTCTCCAATCTCCAACGGAGTAACTCCACTTGATCTCCAATTGAGAACGTATTAATTCTCTAAAGAAATGGACGTTGGTTCTCCAATGGAGATAGGGCTGGATCTCCACTTGAACTCTAAGGCAATTCTCAAGTCGACCTCCATCCCAGTATTTTCCAAAAAAAGAGCCAAAAACTATTTTTTAATTTCTAGTTTCAGATTTTTTATTCCAATTTATTTTTATGTCTTTTTATACTGCTGGTAGGATTCGAACCTTCGACTCTATCTACAAATGATACATGCTAAACTCTTAGCACATTCAGCTATCGCTAACATTATTGTACGAACGACTTTAGCCTGATTTACATTGTATGAATTGGTTGATGAATCTTCCAATAAAAGAGAAGATCCGCTCTATGCTCAAAGAAGAGTGCAGATTGTCAAAGTTTGCTTGTTTTTTTTTGTAAACAAAGATCAGCTGTTCAAAATTGAAAAATAGAAATTTTTTTGAAATATTTACACCTTTTATGATTATTGCGTTATTAATTTTCTAGCTTAGGAGCAGTTTTAAGACTTCCACCGGCAGGAATAGATTGTATGGGTTGTTTGGAAACATTTTCATTGATTCCCTGAGTCCCAAGCAAAGTCAAAAATGTAAATCGTATTCGAAGCGAAATAAAATGAATTTTCGGGAAAAATATCCAAATAATCCAATCACACTTGGCTGTTTTTGGTAAAATTTGGATTTGGCGGCGGAGCGACGCCTGTACCAATGGCTGTAGAACTTTTGTTGGAAGTGCGTAGACCGGAAGAAGGGTAGTGAAGAATTATTTCGCTATCAAGAATTTTAATTTTTAAAACAATTTCAAATTGGAAAATAAAAACGTTGACATTTCTATTGACACTTCAGAAATTTGTTATGGTATTTTTATAGGAGACGATACGGTTCATACAGAAAGATCAAGCATGTTGTATTTAACATATCTCCTCCTATAATTTCATACACTCAACAGAGGAGGTTAACAGAATTCGGTATCAATCGTCCTAAAAAAATTTGACAGTCATACTAATATATTTTTCAATGCAAAATATTCCCATCTCTTTTTCATGTGTCACAATTCATACGCTGTATCAACCAATTCATACAGTGTAAATCAGTCTTAAAGCTAAGGTCAGATTATGCAAACATTTGCCCAAATACACTCAGATATTTTTAAAATCACCTAAAATCGTATGTGACTGAACCAGTATTTTATTTTACTGAGTGTATTTTCCCAGTATTTGGGCAAATATTTGCCTAATCTGACCGTAGCTTTAAGACTGATTTATTTATACATATATTTTCGAGAAATATGTAGCATAATTTTTTGCAATATATTTTTGAAATACTATGGCTGGAAACGCAACATTCCAAACCAGTTCTGATTTATATATATATATTTTTCAAATATTAAAAATTTTCTAATATTTTAGAAAATAAGGGTGATTGTCTTTTTTTTTGAATGCAATATGATAGAAAATACATGAACCTAAGAGTCCTCAGCATTATTTGTCCATCTAAAATTTTTGCTGATTTTTGAAAGAATTTTTTGTAACAAATCTATTAATTGGGTAGAATAAATAAAAAAAAGTTATAAAAAAAATAAGAAAACATATGTGTAGGTACAAAGCAGATAATTTCCATAATTTATCATGTGATTCCAAAAATGCCAAAAAAATCAAGACACTTTGTCGCGAATCCAAACAAATCATAGAAAAATATACATGCATATAAGAAAACCGCAGCAGGAGGGATGAAAATCGACAACAACAACCTGCGCCGCCAATCATAGTAAAAAAAACCAAACGGCAAAAATTGCAAGATGAATAAAAAAAGAATCAAAGCAAACGAATCAAGATCTAGTCAAAGAAAACGATCGAAATAGGAAAAGGGACAAAAACACAAATGTTAAGAAAAGCAAAAACAAAAGCGAACCAACAACAAAAACATTTCTAACAGACTACAAAAAATTAAAAAATGTTAGCCAAATGCCGCAGTCTGTACACTCACTGTCCAAACTCCGCAGTCTGCTTACTCACCAGAATTGCACGAGCTCCGAGTAAGCAAAAAGAAAGAGGAAGAGCTTATGACGCTTCTCTATGAATATGAGTTCTCTGCTTATACTTTTTAAAGCATTGCCAGGTGCGACAAATATTTTCGTTGTTTTAAAACGGTATTGCCATATTTTAAAATAATACAATTATTCTCAATGTGTTCTCTTATCGATTTCCAGTTGAACTCGAAGGTGTTGGAGTTGACTTGTATAACGGGTTGGAGATCAAGTGGAGGTTGAACGATATTTCACACACGTTGGAGAAACAGATTTGTCGTGCTTATTGGGCGAGTGTACAAAATACATACACAAAAAAATTTAACAGGCCAAAACGAAATAGAAATGTAATAAGCGGTAACATATAAAGGGTTATCACGAGGCCCTGCGTAATAGAGTAAAAAAGTAAAGTGTAAAATAAAATTATTTTCCAACAACAAAATGCCTTGAATGAAAAGTTACACTTTTACTTACGCTCAACCATTGACTAAAGGGGTTTTCACGAGGTCCTGTGTAACGGAGTAAAAGAGTAATGCGTAAATTAAAAAAATTTTCAGACAACAAAATGCCTTGAAAAAAGAAATTCAAAATTTTACCCTGAAAACTCCTTATGATTTTTTTACTCTAGTGTAAAAAAATGTCACTGGCTTTTTGATCTGGCAACACAGGCGCAAAGCTTTAAACAGCAGGGATGTTTAAAAAAAAAGCATCTGTAGTAGATTTTTTGTTTGTGAATTCAATCACAAATTTCATGTGGCAGACCACCGTATATGTAAACAAAAAAATTTTTTTGAAACAGAAAAAACGACAAAATTTATCGGCATTTAAAAAATTAATTTACTGGATTTAAAATGGCTGTGTGCGATAAACGAAAACGCGAAACGTGTGGGATCTGGTAAAATTTAAAATGAGATAACTAAAAAAAACGTACACTAAAGCGAAGGATTGGAGCAGAGCAACTGGAGCTGGCATCGAGGAGAACGATGACGTTGTGACAGTAAAGGGCGAGTTTCACTATATAGTTATTCAACTGTTTCTGTGAATATTGTCAAATGTTCATCTTCCTGTGCAGCCAAAATGACAAGTTGTCGACAATATTTCATGCGGAAAAGGAAGCTAATGTTGTGACCCTTGAATCATCGACCATATGGTTGGAGGTTCTAGTTTTTAACGACGAGGATGCAGATGTTGGCGCAGCAACCAGTATTGAAATAGTTGAAGAGTCGCCACCAATTCCAGAACCATCTCGACTCCAAAAGACAAACAAATTTCCTTCGAAATCATCGTTATCGGCACTACTTAAAATGGAAGAAAATCGTGAAAAAGAAAAGTTCGAAAAAATGTTTAGCTTGGAGGAGAGGAAAGTATTTGCTGTTGAAAAAGAGTTGGAAATAAAAAGAATGAAAAGAAGAAAGAATTAGCCAAGTATGATTTGCAACTAAAATATGGAAAATAAAGCGCCAAAGTCTGTACCTATGAGGTTTTCTTCCAAACTATACACTATTTTAGTGTTGGGAGTAACAGCATTTTCTGAGTCATCCAACAATATGTTGTGTAACATACAGCATACCAATATCCACTCACAGCCAAATTGTTGACTCATCTTGTCGTTGAACCGCAGTCTTAGCTCTTTTAAACTTGGAAACTTTTCCTTTAGAATACCAATAACGTGTTCCACGCGGACCTGATATTGACAGTGTCGTCTGTTGAATTGTGCACGGCTTTGTTGGTCCATAGACTGGGAATTGCTTCTGTATGGCGTGATGACATTGCTTGACAATGGGTATGCCGAGTCACCCGCTATCCATTCAAACTCAGAAAATAAACGCTGTTTATATTTGAAAACATTGCTACTCTTAAACATTTTCGCATCGTGGTATCTACACTGAGAGGAAAATGTTTTAAAATTGAACTATTTGGTTCTTAAAATAGAGCTTTGTACAGATTTGTTCAATCTCAAAACACGTGCGCTAAAAACAAATTTTAAAACGTAGTTTTTCAATTTTAAAACAATGTACTAAAATCTAATTTTAAAACAAACTCGTTCAATTTGAACATTTTTTTTTTAAATTGAAAACAAAAATTTTAAAGTTGAACAAATTTGTTTTAAGCTCTATTTTAAAAACCAATGCACTAAATTTTTCTTTCAGTGTACCTGGACTGCCAACAAGAGAATCTATTATACGAAGCCGATAATCAACTACAACAGCTCATGATTATCTACAGGCTGCTCTGCGAACTTAATCTCAGTGCCATCAATATATCCAATACAGTAAGGTAACACTTCAAAGGTTTCACCGACAATTTCAGCGCGTTCTGCAGCATTAGGCCATTGAAGATATTGAGGAAGAATGCGCAAAAGTCACTCTATGGGTAATTTTGTCAATGGTACCACCGTCACCAATGCCAAATAGTGCAATTTTTCCAATTGACGCTCCTTCTCCTGATGAGCCTAAGCGGAACAATACCACCGACAATTGTAGTTGAATGGGAAACTGCAAGAACGAATTTGGGCCTGTGAAATTCTCGTCATTTTCTATTAAGCCAAGGAGAGTATTGAACTGATCTCTGTTCACGCGTAGCATTACGCGAAATCGTTCTTCGTCGATTGTTGATAAAATATTATTTCGCCAATCTGCAGTTTTCGGAACAATTTGGTCAATTCCTCGGCGATAAGACATTACCACCAATAAATTGTCATGCATCTCATCCAAAAGCTCGTCCACAGCATCTTCGTTGTCACTTCCAATATCTGGAAATAATAAATTTGAAATGTATCTACAATGATGATTGTCTAACTTACCTTCCACCAACTCTATTTCGCTAATCGCATTTTGAATCGCAAAATCTATAATCTTGCTTTTCTCACTTCTTTTCGGCATATTTTATAAATATTTGAAAAATGGGCGTGGCACCGCCCACTCACTCATAGCAATATTCAAATGCCGTACACACAAAAAAAAGGTAGGTAAATCTAACCAAAAAATACGATTAAAAATGCAGCAACCAAGAAACGTTGTAAATGGAACCGACTCAAAGTTCTTCGCGTACAGCGAAAATTTGTTGGCGTACAATTAAAAATTGTTTGTATATTACTTTATGGAAGACAGAGAAAGCAATTATCCAATTGAGCGAAAAAATAAATAGATACATATTAGAAAAAGAATGCAAGAAAAAGATAGCTGATGTGTTTGGTATTTCTGTAGATGTGTTGTATTGAAATATATTTATGAAGCTTAAATTAATTTAATGTAAGACCAAGACTTTAAAAACGAGATAATTTACATTTCGTACACAAATTTGTCGGGCAACATCATTTCTACTGCGAATATATATAATATTCATTACTTAGAACTAACGCGCTTCCACAAAACGCAATATTTTAATATTTCATTAAGTTTACAATAATATTGTAATATTGAAATTAATGTTTTCCCGGGAAAAAACGAGTTAAAAAACATTCTGCACAATTTTTAAAATCGTAAAATCACAATATTTGTTAATAATTAATTATAACATAGTCATAATTTGATTTTAAAAATTGTTTTCGAAATATCAAAAATGTAAAATGTAAACAAATTCGACGTCATCTTCTAGTGCTGCGAAAATTCGATTTTTTTGTATTCGATACAACCGGATACTTTCTTGTGAATACTTAATACTTTTTACGATAATTTTCATTCAATTTTGATTTGAAGTAAAATCTCTGAGTAAAGTAAATGCACGTAGCTCTAAAACGTTTTTATTATTACGACCCAACTATTTTCATACAAACTTCCCTAAAATACCAATAATAGTATCGCATACTAATGGAACCAAGTACTTCATGAGTCAAGTGTCGAATATAAATTATTCATATATTATGCAGCACTTGTTGCTTTGAGAGCGTAAACGAGACAGCCATATATAATAATTTTTCTCTCTTGTATTAAATGTCATGCTGTTTCAGAATTATGAAATATTTGCGGCATGGTTGCATTTCTGCATCGAGCGATGACATTGCGAATCATATGCCGAAATACGACCATGCTGGCAAATCATTTAACAATTTTTTGACGATTAGATTAACCACAACAATTGTAGTTGTTGTTTGTGTTTTCCATATAAAATAAAAAATTGTTTTTTTACAACGTTTTTTGGTTAGATTAACCTATCTTTTTTTTTTCTGTGTAGTTTTTGAGCTATCGGCTCCATATTTTGGAAATCCTCTTCTTTTTGCTTTTATTTGGATGGTATTGAAAATGGACAACATCGGACAATATCACGCCTACCTCCCATACAAAATGGTCGCCTAAAATTATTTTTATTCGTTTATCTTTAGCAATACTGAACCGATTTGAACCCGGTTTTTTGTATTTGGTTATAAATGAAGTCTAGAATGAAATGAGAATGGAACGGAACAAAATGGAAATAGACCGAAATAAAATGAAATTTTCGGTAATTTTTACATTTTTTTCCCCATATTCCATTTTTATTTCGTTCCTCTCCATTTCCATCGCGTTCCCGTTCCTGTTTGACTTCCACTTCATTCCTGATTCATTTCAAAATTTTGTTCCAATTCCACTTCGTTCCGGTCCATTTTGTTCCGTTCCGTCCCATTTCATTCCAGACATAATTTCTGACCAAATTCAAAAAACCCGGTTCAAATCGGTTCAGTATTGCTCAAGATATATTTCACTTTATATGGGAGGTAGGCGTGGTTATATTCCGATGTCGATACCATTTAAATAGACGCAAAAAGAATACAAATGCCAAAAGTTGGAGTCGATAGCTCAAAAATTACATCAGTTATTGAGAAAACTCATATATACAGACGGGCGCTGTAACTCATAGTCCGTACTTGCTCTGTAGTACTTGCTAAGGTATTAGAGGACGCAAAAAAGCGACATATAAGAAAAAGTCTAAACAAACTTTTTTTTACATGCAAATTTACTACTTTTTCTACGATTTTTAAAAATATATTGCGAAATTAATTTGCCTCCAATTGAAAACAGACCGATTTCGTGCACCATATTTTTTTAAGACAAACACCTACACCTTTTTTATTTTTTTATTGGTTTTAAAGAAAGGGCTCCCCCATGCTTCCAGGGTTGCCAAATAACAAAAAACATACCGTTTCATTCTACAGGGTTTTCCAATAAGAGGTGTTATTTTGGTATTCAAAGAAAAATGACATTTTTTGAGATAAGTGATCGGATGTTTATTTCATAATAAAGAGGATGTATGCCGTTAATAATGAAAAACAACATCAGCCAAATGGCCACCACGAGCACGCTTACAGGACCATATCCTTTTCATGCAATTTTCCATAACCAAATCGCAAAGTGGCTGCCCTATGTCCTCGATAGCCTCACGAATTTTATCTTTGAGGTCTTCAATCGACGCTGGGCTTTTGACGTAGACCTTTTCTTTCTTTATTGTTGAAAAGACTCTCCATCCTCAACGTGTGACTGTTTGGTGCGGTTTATGGTCCAGTGGGGTCATTGGACCTTACTTTTTTGAAAATGAGGTTGGATCAACTGTTACGGTGTTTAGCCGTAACAGGTGAAAACATTGTTAGGTGGCAACGCTAGCCTTTTGGTAGTATTATTTCCTTAAAGGTGGCAATGGTAAATCAAAGCCATATTTTTGTGTGTATATTAAGGCATTCAATCCCGGGATCCCGAATCCCGAAATCCTGGGATCCCGGAAGTTTTCTCAATCCCGGAAACCCGGGATTTTGAGTTCGGAATCCCGGGATTCAAAAATGGGTTTTTTTATGCATTGTTTAAGATATTTTTGACGTTTTTCCACAAAAATACTTTCGTGCATTTACTTTCAATCTAATTGGTAAATTTAAAAAACGCACTTTTGTAGATTTAGTGCAACAAACACAAAAAAATTTACAACATTTATATCAATAACGGTTAAAAACCATTTTTATCGATCTGAATAAAATTTTTTCAATTTAAACATTTTTTTTTGGATAAATGGTTTTGTGTGTTTTTTACTTTTGAATGGATACCAATTTTAATAGTTTTAAACAACAATTGGTGTATCCTTTCCCGCTATAATACTAAAATTACTGAAAGTAATTTTTTCGTGTATAGCATGAAATGGAGCTGGTTGAATTTTATGATTATATTCGGATTCACCGTGCAAAAAAAATAATTTGTTCGATCAATCTAATTTAAAAAGAATTACTTTTTGTTTGACTATATTTATTTAAATATTATTTGTTTTGTGTAATGTAATATTTATAAAATATGTTTTCTTTGTCGAATTAAACATAAAATATTGTTGCAACAATTTTTTCTTTAATTTTATATTAACTATTGTATTTAATTGGAAAATCCCGAAAATCCCGAACAAATCCCGGGATCCCGGGATTGTAATTTCAAATCCCGAAATCCCGGGATTTTCAAAAACACTTCGGGATTGAATGCCTTAGTGTATATACACATTCACCATACAGCTTTCTGAACTATATCGCCATTAGCTCAATTTATTTTATAGCTGGCTGTGACTGCGACAGTCTTGGGTTCAAGCCCGCCACCGGTCGTATTTTTTTTTTTAATCCATTGATTGATATTCTTTTTTCTTTTTTTAATCTTTCTTTTTTAATTCTTTTTTAATGTAACAGTTCAACTTTACACAATTACATCATCCAACAAAATTTCTTTCTATTCTTTACAAAATTTAATAAAAGTTCACATATTTCACAAATGATTTTTTATATGCATATATAAATTATGGAGTTCACCATACGTCTTGGTCTACCTAACCGCCATTAGCTGAAATTATTTTATAGCTGGCTGTGGTCAGTTGGTTAGAGCCTCGGCCTATGAGGTTCAAGCCCGGTGCCGGCCAAAGTTTTTCTTTTTTTAATTCCATTGCTTCATATTTTTTTCTTTTTTTTAATCTTTCTTTTTTTAATTCTTTTTTAATGTAACAGTTCAACTTTAATAAAAGTTCACATATTTCACAAATTTCTATAAAAAAGTTACATATGAAAACATAGAAAATATTTTTGCATCTAAATTACACAATAAAGTAAACATTAATTTTTTCAAATTTGTGTTTTATTTCCCGTGCATGGCACGGGCAAATTTACTAGTTATGAAATAAACATCCGATCATTTGGACTATCTTCGGCTATACCGAAGTTGAAATACCCCCACACAGTAGAAAGAAGTACCTCGAACATAAAAAAATGTGGTCTCAAGACCCTATTTTGAGCCAATTATAGGTGGTTTTGGAGCCCAAACCATGTCCAAAATCCATTTCTAAAAATTTCCAAACAAATCTGAAAAAAAAAAAATTGGTCTGAGGACCCCATTTAGACCCTTATATATGTGGCTTTGGAACCTCGGACCATGTCAAAAATACGTTTCTAAACATTTCCAATGGAATACAACAATAAAAAAGACTTGAAAAATTGTTACCTTTTTTTTCGGTGTATGGGAGCCACGCCCAGTTTTTGTCCGATTTGGCTGATTCTCGAACTTGATCTCAGTATTCACGAGAAAAACATGTAAAAAAAGTTTCAAGTCGATATCTCCAAAACTGCGACCGCTATCGTGCGGACGGACAGACGGACAGACGGACGGACAGACAGACGGACATCGCTAAATCGACTCAGGAGGTGATACTGATCAAGAATATATATACTTTTCCATACCGGACACGCCTCCTTATGGGCGTTACAAACGTTGTGACAAAGTTAGTATACCCTGCCACAGTGAGTGTGGGGGTATAAAAATCGTGTAAGCAGAAAAATAGTTTTTGACAACATTTGGACAACCCCAAAATGAAAAAAAAGTTAGTTAGAAAACACAAAACTTAAAAATTTTTAATTTATTAAAAAAAATTACATAGAAAATTCTTTGTGCTTGAAATTTTCTCTTTAAGAAAAGATAAATTCATATTTATTTCAGAAGAAAATTGTTATTTTCAGTCTTAGCGAACGCACAAAAAAGAATTTCTTAATAAAAATAATTAAGTAAAACTGAAAACTGATGCAAAAGTAATTTTAGAAACCTTATTCAAGCATATTTTGAATTGGATTGGATACTGAAAATACAAAAAGGCATTAATTTGTACCTTTAATAAATTGAAATTAATGTTTATGTTTATTTATTTAAGCTATCAGTTTTGCAATAAAACCTGTTTACGACAAAACACCCTGTTTGCCACCCTGTATACGGAATTGTACGGCAACCAACTTTATACCATTAAACCTACTGGAACACCGCTTAACATTCTGTTAAGCTGTGTCCCAAAACTGGTTTAACTAAATATGACGGCCTTCTGTCATTTCCGTAACTTTAACTTGCTTCTTCTTGTACCAGCATCGAACGAGTCACCAACGTATATTTTTACGCTCCTGCAACATCGTGCTGCAGTGCTTTTTATTTATATAAAGCTTACTTTTTGGTATCCTACGACATCCGTCTCAAGTAAGCAACCTTTGTGCTCCTTTATCAATAAAGCATACTTAAAAATCTACATCCTACACGCCTTTAATTATATTTTGCTAATTCTCCATTTTCACCCTTTTCTCTTCTTTTTTATATCGTTTGACCACTTTACGAGTGAGCCAAACATTTGGTCCTTCGAACCGGATTCGGATTTTGAGAACGACATCCGTCGTATAAATTAGCATCAGCACTTCTGCATATTTTGGCAGCATCTTCGACGCTCCAAGCTCCGCCGAGATTTCAACTTTTCCAGCGTTTTTAGCGTTTTACGAGCGCATCTTCTACGAAGGAACGGTGGAAAAGCCGACGGTAAACAGCAAAAATACAACATTCAACATTACAACAAAAATTCAAGGTACGTGTAGTTTGTATAAAAGCATAGTTTTTTTTGTATGTACAAAAAAAAAAGAGCAATTCTTCCGACACTTAGTCGAGAAATACAACAACAATAAAAACACAATAATCTTTCTCTGCGTTAATTTGTTCACTTTCGTGGAACGTGCGGAAAGCCACAAAAGAAAGGCCCAAAGCACCAATGAGAAATAAATTACCACAAAGTGAACAAAAGCAGAATAAAATACAAAAACGACACAATATTCCGATTGTGCATCGTCCCTAATTCGTTGTTAAAACCGAACCTAAAGTAGAAAAGTAGATCTAAATCGGTTTAAATCTATTAAAATTCTCTAATTTTCAATTAGAAAGTAACTTTTACTTTAAAGTTGGAAAATTTGTTGGCAACCCTTATTGCCTCTTCTCGTTGTAATACGATCCACAACCAAAAGCCTTTGGCTCTCAGCCCTTCCACTACATAGTTTGACAGTTGTCATTATTCCTTTGCTTTTTAGTTTTTGGTCCGAATATTAACTACATAAATTATAAATATAAATTATATTTAAATACATAAAAATAAAAAGTGAAAAAAGAACAAAGTGAGCAAACATAGGAACAAAAAGTTACATTAGACAGATGAAGCACAAATAAAATCGAAAGTGAAACACAGAGACCTAGACAAAACAGAATGGAATATACAAACAACTAAACCAAAAGGAGAAACGACAATAACAAGAGAGTTATTTTTTAAAGTTTTTATTGTTTTTAGAGTGTATATTTTCTAAAATAATTTCATTTTCTTGTTTATTTGTGCTCCTTTTCAATGCGCTCCGCGCAATTGTACGCTCCTCTTAAATTACTTTGCCACTAAAGTTTGGCCAATGATTTTTTGTTTATTTCGCTTCTGTCGGTTAAGTGATCGTATTATTTCATGTGCACTACTTTAGTGTGCAATTACTTTCATCGCTTCTGTGAAAATTTTCGAAGCTTTTATACGTTTTTAATATTTGTTCAAACATTCTGTACACGCCAAATTCCTTTTTTGAATTCTTAATATTCACATCAGGGCACAATCTCAAGTACTTATACCGAGGGTACTTTTGCATTGAACATTTTTATTGAATTAAAATTTTTTATTCAAGTGATTTTTTGATCTCAGTTCTTCAAAACCTTGAGTGTCACCCCTAAGTGTCTCGGGTATTCATCTTCGATGATTTTTTCACCTCTCAACTCGAGCAAATTATTGCTTTTTTATTTACAGTTTTTTGATTTTTCATTAAAAACATGACTATTTTTGAGACTTTTATTCTCGCTGCTGACCAATTGATCAAATTTGAAGTAGCTTTTGCGGACTTACCGCCAGCAACACACACCCAAGTCAATTTGAGCACTCAAAGTGAAAAAATAAAATCACTTTGGGCTGCAGCTAAGGCCTCATATCAGCCGTGTTTAACGTACATTGCATCTGATGCTGATGCAGGTGAGAGCCCGGATGTCAACGCTTTCGTCAAGTCAAAATACAAGCGTTCTTATTATAGCTATGTGAAGACTTTGGCTAAAATTAATGAACTACTGCACGATATTGGCAGTACAGCTTCACCTCAGACTTTTCAGTTTTCTACCAATGATTTGAAACCAATTAGCACATATAACATCAATGCGTCTTCTAACCTTTGTGGGCTTTGTCCCCGACGACAACATTCGTTGCGCACCTGTCAGCGTTTTCTGACCATGAGTGTCGCTGATCGTAATTTAAATATAAATCGCCTTAAATATTGCATCAATTGTTTAAGCAAAAATCATGAGGTTCAAGGTTGTAAGAGCACTTCTGTTTGCTCCAGCTGTCAAAAGCGCCATCATACGCTTCTACATAGAGATGTGCTTGCTCCGCAGCCATCACCCAGTGAACATTCTCCTTTAGGGCCCCGTCCTATAGAAAATAATGTTTCACAATTTCAGCCTTCAACCAATGAAACTTTTCCTTTAGGGCCCCGCCCTCTTGAACATATTCTTTCTATATGTGCACAATCTTTAGTCAATGGAACTTTTCCTTCAGGGTTACGCCCTATTTATGATTTCCAATCAACTTTGCCATTCTACAATGGAAGTTTTACTTCAGGGTCCCGCCCTACTGAAAACTGTCATACCTTTCAACAATCAATACAGTCCACTTCTCTCCAAGCTGAGCCAATTCTTGGTATTCAGAAATGCTTCACTTTTCGCGCTACTTATGTACTCTTCGGTATAGCCGATGTGAACATTTGCCACTTGGGCACCGTCTACTCAGCAAGTGCGCTGATAGACTCTGCGTCAGAAACTACGCTTATTTCTGATCGCACGAGGAAGTTATTGAAATTTCCTTCGATACCGACTGAAATTTTAGAGATTATTCAATCTGATTCTGCTACTCCTAGCAAGCAGTGTTGCATTACTCTCGATTCTCCTATCGATTCACAGATAAAAAGCGAGGCAGCGTCTCTCGTACTACCAACCAATTTTCCAAAATTTACTATTGCATCACTTCGTGATCATCAAAGGCCATACAATGCATTGGCATATGCCACTTACTGGCAAAGCTCGCCGATGTATATCCCTATCGGCGTCGCTTTTCATCGAAACCTTTTATTAGATAAAATTCAATGTGATATTTTTAGTCAAATTTCCCGTAAATTACATAAGAAAAAGTTTATGACTGCTGCGGCTGGTTTTTGACCACCGTTTCGTCAATTCTACCCAGCGTGACCAATTCAAATTTTACGTCATAGCTCTTATCATTAAATCGAAATTTCAATTAGATATTCGACATAACTCTTTACGCAATTTAGCACCTAGACTTTTTCTCCAACATAACTTCAATACACATCTGGAATTGAAAATACATAATCTGGTATTAATGCTACGCTTAATATATCGCCGCGCTCGTGTTCGGTTTCGACGTGTATTCGAAGACTGTGCTGGTTGGATTTATTTTGAAATCCTGAGGTTCCTTTTTACCCAAGCACAGCCTTCGGCAGGGTCCTTTCTGGCTCAGATCTCGCATGAGAGATCCGGGGTCCCTTATGACCCACGTCGTGTGAAACATCCGTTGCGGCCCCTATTTGGCCCTCGCTACCTTTTTAGCGATAATTCTACGAATAAATTACTTTTTCTAAATAAATCAACTTTTAAAAAATTATTTTTTTTATATGCTCGATGTCACTGTGCTTTTATACCATACAAACTACATGTACTAATCTACAATTTTTTTGCAGCGTTAGTTACTGCAAGGTGGGCGGAATGTTTACGCCAAAACACCCTGTTTGCCACCCTGTATACGGAATTGTACGGCAACCAACTTTATACCATTAAACCTACTGGAACACCGCTTCACATTCTGTTAAGCTGTGTCCCAAAACTGGTTTAACTAAATATGACGGCCTTCTGTCATTTCCGTAACTTTAACTTGCTTCTTCTTGTACCAGCATCGAACGAGTCACCAACGTATATTTTTACGCTCCTGCAACATCGTGCTGCAGTGCTTTTTATTTATATAAAGCTTACTTTTTGGTATCCTACGACATCCGTCTCAAGTAAGCAACCTTTGTGCTCCTTTATCAATAAAACATACTTAAAAACCTACATCCTACACGCCTTTAATTATATTTTGCTAATTCTCCATTTTCACCCTTTTCTCTTCTTTTTTATATCGTTTGGCCACTTTACGAGTGAGCCAAACAAAACCTATAAAAAACATTTTTTAATTTTTTTAAAATCCATTTTGCTTGTGAAAATATCCAATCCCGAAAAATCCCGTGATCCCGGGATTGCAATTTTCAGTCCCGAAAATCCCGGGATTGCGAAAAGCCTTCGGGATTGAAAGCCCTAATATATATATATATATATATCCTCAAATCTGCGGCGCGCTTTTTCATACACTTCCACATGAGCTAGAGAGCTGAAATTTGGAACACTGATAGAACTCCGGTGACAATGCATTCTATTAAATTTTTCCATCAGAGGCGTAGGCAGCCGTGGGGGGACTCAAACCCCTTTTTTTAAACATGGCATAACTTTCGATTCCTTCAAGCTACGATTTAAAATTAAGGGTTTTTGGCGACTTTAAGATCTGCAATGATATTCGACTTTTGCTGATGACACTGCTATCATGTGCTCTCACTCAAACCCAGACATGGCATCTCTATACGTGCAAAAACACTTGGACACTCTAAGTAATTGGCTACATCGATGGAAAATCAAGGTCAATGAATCCAAAAGCTGTCACTTAACCTTCACTCCAAGAAGGGGCACGTGTCCTGCTCTAAAGATAAACGGCCAAGTCGTCCCTGAAAGTTCCGAAACCAAGTATCTTGGAATGCATCTCGATCGCCGACTCACATGGCATAAACATATTGAATCCAAAATCACTCAGATCAAATTAAAGCAATTGGAACTAAATTGCCTAATCTCAAGGGCATCAAAGCTAAATCTCACATACAAAGTCCAAATATACAAAAGTATATTCTGGGGCACTGCCTCTCCCTCAAACGTGGAAAAACTCCAGAGAGTCCAATCTAAAATCCTGAGACAAATTGCCAGAGCCCCTTGGTATATAAAAAATACTAACATCCACAGAGACCTGAATATACCTGCAGTAAAAGACGAAATTTACCTCGAAGTACAAGCAGAAGCTCATGTTTCACCCAAACATTCTAGCTAGAAATTTACTGAGACCTGATATTAGTTACGATAACTCTACATTGCCTAAATCAATGGATATAGGGCAAATTAGTTTTAATCTGAATATTATAAAAATAAGCTGAATTTCTGAATTTTTGAAAAATCATTGTTAGACCTAAGTATTATTAGGGGATTCAATTAAAAAAAATTATTTAAAAAAAAAAAAAAAAAAAATGATATTCGGGGGAAAGTACCCAAAAACCCTTAATTTTAAATCGAAATTGCTGAAATTAATTTAAAGGAAATTTCTTTTCTGCAAACAATTTTTAATAGACAAATAATGATGAGGACTCATGTATTTTCTATCATATTGCATTCAAAAAAAAAAAAACAATCACCCTTATTTTCTAAAATACTAGAAAATTTTTCTGGGTGGATTACTGAATTTTAAATATAGATTTAGAAGCTTACTAAAATATAGGGGTAGGAGGCTCACGGAAGGATTCTACCTTTTAGAAATGTAGCCCAAATTGCTGCGCCAACATATATGAAAAATAGTTCTGGTGCTGAAATCCGGGACCGATTTTGGTAAAATTTTACATTTAAAGTTCAAAGCTTCACAGTTGGTATTTACCGTCAACTAGAACATCTTTTGCCCATCACCTGACGGATTTGGGGAGTCCTTAAAAATCAGCTACTTAGATGGATGTATTCTTTGATGAATTCTCTACCATTTCTACTAAAATCCCATTACTTTAAGCTTTACTCCAAATTTTTAAAAGTTATTTTAAAAAAATCCAATTGTTCTTACACGGGATATATGGGATAATTTGAGGCTCCTGTTACTTTTGACCTAGGAGGCCCAAATTTGTTTGTGAATTCTTTTGGTTACTTTTATTATTTGTTTAAAAAAATTTTTAGTTCCTTAAAAAATTAAATGTGTATTTATATACTCGAATTTGAATGAAAATACACGAAAAAAACAAGTTTTTAAAGGGTTTTTATTTAAGTATCGGCTTCGGCTTCGTCTTCGGTATAGGCCCTCGGCGTCGGCCGAAGTTATAGGCTGCCAATTGACCTTCGGCATCGGCTTCGGCCTTAAAATGCTTATCGGTTGGGCTCTAAATATTAGTTCGAAAAATAATGACATCTTAAGTCTACATAAGACATTTTTCCCCTCAAAGTATTGTGTCTTTCTATATTCTTAAGTATAGATAAGATACTTTTTTATAATGAGTGTACGACTTAAGATGTTTTTTGTATAAGGATATTGTAAAATCACTTTAAATTGTAAATAATTATATACACTTAACTAGAGCACGAGCGATTATTCGGCTTCGGCATCGGCCTGAAAATGCTTATCGGGCTCTACACTTAACTACAGTAAAATAATTTCAATCAATTCATCTTTAAGTTTTATGTATATCAAATGACAACACATTTTACTTTTCAATTAAAAATCATGTTCGCTGCTCGAATTTTGTATTCAGGTTCAATAATTGAATAGGAATTATTATAGTAAAAAAATATTCATTGTGGAGGTAAAACTAACATTTTAAAAGATTTTTTTTGACTAATGGAGTAATTTAAATACAGATGTCGAATAAAGATATCGAACAACCGGATTTTCAATTTTTACTGGAAGATGATTTTGACGACGACGTTGCTGATGCCGACTTTGCTCCATCTTCTGACGAATCTACAGAAACCGAAACAGAAGAAAGCGAGGAGATGAGTCAAGATCACTGAAACGCTGTAGAAACGGATGATGGCAATAAAATTGCAACTGCCTTTACTAGAAAACGCAAAAGAAATGCCGGAAAAGAGTACTTTACTAAAAATGGTAATTTAGTTAGAGAACGAAAAGAAGAAAAACTGTAACTTTGGCGAAAAAAATGCAACACAAGAATCACAATTAACCACCAAACAGATATTTTTAATAAGTACTGGAGCCTTGGAAGCCACAATTTAAGAATGATATTTTTAAGCAATTTGATCACCATAAGAGAAACAGATTCAATGCAAAAAAAACCAATGTCTGGAAAAACGATGAATATAATACATACGAACTGTTACTACTTCGAAATTTGTGGCAATAAGGTTCCAGTATGAAAAAAATGTTTTTTGAAAACCATTTGCGAAATAAGTTATTAAAACTGTAAAAAGTTTCGAATCAGTTTCCGGTTTTATAGCGCCAGACAACCGTGGCGAAAGAGCACCAGCTAACAAATATTCTGAGAGTAAAGTGGAAGAGGTTCGTGCTCATATAAACAGCTTTCCATCATTATACGCGGGAACGCTCATACCATACCAAAATGCATAAACTATACTTTGAGTCCCACTCTCAACCGGTATCGTACTTCCAAAATTTTTCATTATATGTATAAAATTCAAGAAACCGAAAAAAGATCTCTGCAACAAATGTGAAACATTCAGACTAAATATACATGTAGAAGAAGACGATAATGAAAAGGAAAAGCATAAAAAACTGCAAGAAAATCATCATAAACTCGCTGATTTTGCATTTGCAGCGAAGAGAAATGACAAAGAACTCGCTAGGAATGATATATCACGCAAGGTCGTTACATTTGATTTACAAAAATGTCTTCCAATGACTGCAAACATTTGACTTTGTACAGCGATTCTTGTGCAAGTCAAAACAAAAATTCGTTAGTGTCAATAAAGTTCAGTACATTTATGCAGAGTGAGACCAGCTTTGAAATTATTGACTAGGGATGTGACTGATGTGAGTTTTGCGGAGGCGGATGCGGATGCGGATGCGGAGCTGTAAAAAGCCTCGTTGCGGATGTGGGGGCGGATGTTTTCAACAACTTTTTCGAAACAATTTAATTTTTTGCGCTTTTTTAATTTTTGTGTTGGGTATTTTGACGTTCTGAAACTGAATCTGACAAAATTTTGCACAGATCGCCTATAGTTTCTGAGAAAAAATCAAAAACACAGTAAAAAAAGTTTCAGAAAAGTGCAAAAAGCTATAAGTTGAAAAGATCCGCATACATGCGGATGTCATGTTGTGGATGCGAATGCGGATGTTTTAAATGTGTGATTTGCGGATGCGGGTGTCTATGTGGATGTCAATTTAGTGAGGATGCTCCGCGGATGCGGATGCGGAGCTCCGTCACATCCCTATTATTGACCACAAATTCCTTGAGCGTGGCCATACACATATGGAGTGTGACGTAGACCATTCCATAATCGAAAGGAAAAAGAAACGAACAAACGTTCAAATCCACCATCCACGTGATTGGTACCAATTTATTAAAACAGTTGGGTCCGAAATACCTTTTGGTGTTAAGGAAATAAGTAACAATGGGCTGTATGCATAAAAAGAAGTGAAAGCTTCTTCTTGCGCGACAATTTTCAGAGAAGCGCCTGACTAAATTGCGATTAGCTTGTGCAAGTGCCGCTGAAAAAACCAGTACGAACGCAAGAAGGATGTAAGTATGTAAAAGGGTATCAACAGATAAGATGGCAAATTTCTAAACAAAGGAAATATAATTTAAATATATACTAGCAATGGAGGTGGAAGATTGGGAAATAGAAGAATTATTGCAAGATGAAACTAGTGCAGTTGCCCCTACGTCAGGGCGGGTATCAGACGCGACATTTGTATCGTATATACAAAAATTTGGAAAGGTGTTACTTTCACAGGCCAAAATACAAAAAAAAAGAAGCCGCTGAAAAGATTTGTCAGCTTCTGCAGGTGGAGAAAGCCATAACATACAATGTGCAGCAGGTAGCAAAAAAAGTTCAAAATTTAAAGTCAAAATTAAAAGCAAAAGCGGATGTGAGAAGAACTGGAAATAAAGGAATTCAACTCTCGTCGGCACAAAAAGATTTGGCTGAATTGATGAATGCAACAGACAATCCTGCAGTTAATCCTTTTAATGGTATAACAAAGACTACTTTTATATTTCTTTATGCTGCACGATACGTACTAAATCCACCCTTTTTCTGGTGGTGGGATCGTATTAGGCAACTCAAATTTAATTGTCGGTGTTGAAAATCCAGGTCGGTGTTGAAAATCCAAGCGACAATTCCGATGACGAAGGAGGTTCAATTCCTCATAAGAAAATTTGCTCTCAAAGACCATCTTCTTCATTGACATCAACGAGTCAGTTTGAAACGAAAAGTACAAAAAATTGTTCTCTTCAGCAACTACAAAGACCTGCCATTTTGAAACCATCATTTTCATCGACTTCAACAAATCAGTTTGAGACGAAAGATTTGTCTCTTCAGCAACTTCAAAGACTTGTCCTTTTAAAACCATTAAAACTTTTTGAGGCGCAAGAGCGATTGCATAACAAACAGGAAATGGTCGCTACCTTGCAAATCAAGAAATGCAAAATCAAAAGCAATAGTGTGATTTTAAAAAAAAATATTTTTCATATGAGTTAACGAAAATTTAATAAATTTTTACAATAAATGAATGAAGTTTGCAATTTCATTCCTGCGTCGTTCACCTCTTATTTTAATGGTATCGTTTTATCCATCCTGATTACCTATAGGACTAAGCCCATTTAGATTTGATAGATGTGGCAAATCTTCAATGGCTGGCTCTTTTAAGTGCTTCGCAATGTTGTGCAAAATGAAACAAGCACCGATCTTTGAAGGGATTCTGCTGGTGTTCATTCGCATTTTTGATTCCAAAATCGGGAATCGTCTCTTCATTTGCCCAAATACACGTTCAATTACAACGCGTTCTTTAGAATGTAGCTTGCTATATTTTCCTTCAACGAGTGTGTTTTGATTACGATATGGCGTCATAAGCCATGGAGCAATGCCGTACCCTTCGTCCCCAAGTAGGATTGCTCCGGATGCGTTTTCGTATTCTTTAATCATGAACCGAACCCGCCCACCTAGAATCGAAACTGGTAACATGCTCATTTGTATTGCAAGTGACTTGTATGTTAAACGAAGCCAATCCCTTCCGATTAATATATTCATCGCTATGACTTTGGGGTTTCAGGATCAACACATGGGTGCAATCCAAAGCCCCTATCGCACTCGGAAATTTGTATTTAATTTGCCATTCACTTTTCGCTAAATCCATTTCCTCCTCCGTTTCAGGGAATTTGATCCAATCACTGGACTTTTCCACAATGCATTGACAAACTTCCCAAATAGTTCTGCATACGGTAATTTGGTGAATCCCTATATCTTCTCCTACGCCAACCTGCAGTAGTATATATATATAATTTCAGTAATTGTAGCTAGTCATGTTAATATTTGTCACAAAAGAAATTAATTTAGATTAACTTGGCTGTAGTTGATGTTAACATACTTGAACACCTGGATCACCCACATATCGAAGAAAAGTTAGCATTTTTAGCACGTTACGTAGCGCACCACCTTTTGTTTCCTGGTGTTCTGGCAACAAAATTGAAGCCAACCATTCTACATTTTCACGCGAAAATCGGTACAACGCTCTATAGTTGTTTTCGTCTCCAAATCTCCTTTTTTTGTAATATTTTTTCTTATTTTCACGGTCTTTTTCTAACTGAAAGTATCGGATATGAGTGTGCAAAATACCACACTTCAAATTTAAAAGCGATCACTCCTTTTGAATTAGTGAACACTACCTTTTATACATATAAATTTGTAGCATAGTGTAGTATAGAAAATAGTGTAGTCAAGAAAAGCAGTGTACACTATATAGTAAGGGAATTCATTTAAAGTGGGAAACCCCTCGGAAACGCGCAGTTACTGAAAAGAACTGTAAAATTTCATATATTTTTACTGCTCATCTGCACAACTGAATCGTTTCCGAGGGGTTGGGGGCTAAGGCTTACTGATCAAGGCCACTAAGCTGAGGTTGGTAAGTCAGAGAAAGTGCGTGTCGTGGGACAGTGCTTCTTAAGACCGGCCATGCGTGACGTAGAGTCAGATCCTGCTCGAGGTGCCCCTGCTTAAAACTAAAGATGGCGGATCTAGAGAGGCAAACTCGATAAAACCCGCAATCCTAGGTGTCATACGTACTGTACCGAGGGACGAATGGCACTGCGTTAGTGTGTCTGTCTACGGTGTACTCCAGATAACAGGCGACCTCTGGTTTTAACTCGGGGTAGCGGGGGCTATGCCTATGTAAAACTGTATGGCGGGATGTTACCGCAACGGAGGCGGCTAACCGATTGGAACATAGTTCCATGAACGTTAGTCGAGGAGGTTAGGGGTGGCCATCGCCACAAGAGTCCCAAACGAGCGCCGCCGATGCTGGTGAGGGGTCCGCAAGGCTCCAGCAACGGTTCGACTGGATGGAATAGGAGGGGCCAGGATGTACGGTCTGGGAGTGTATCTGCCACGGACATCGCTGCCGGAGGTGTCGGCTCGCCTGTAGCAGCGAGATTGCGTATCGACAAGTCTGGTACGGGTCGAGCTGCAGGGCGGCCTGACGCATCTGGGGTGGCTCACCAAAAAGGGGTGGCGGGAAAGTACCCGCGCCGAGTAGGGGGGATGCCAGTGAAGCCGGAGGTGCCGGATCGTCCAGCGTAGTGCGATAGCCAGCCAGCATTTCTGGTCGGGATAGTGCGGCAGGGCGGTCCGACACATCTGGGAGGGCACGTCAGGCAGGAGGGTTGGGGCTTGTACCCACAGAAAGGAGAGCTGCCACTGTTAAAGATGCCAGAGGTGCCGGGTCGCCCGAGCCTATCCGTGAGGCTGGGAGACCTGACACGGCTGGTATGGCACGACAGGTAGGGAGGGTGGGGCTAGCACCCACCCTCCCGTGATCCACGCTCACGTGGATCCAGAACAGACGAGGACACTGGTGCTGGGTTATTCGGGCCACGTACCAAATACTCCGAACCAATGGGCACACTGACCAGCATCTTCCAAGCAGAAGTTCATGCAATTGAAATATGTGTGCAATTCAACCTCGATAGAAAATACTGTAGACGGGAATTCGTAATACTATCTGACAGTCAGGCGGCTCTTAAAGCTCTAGACTCTCACATCATTAGCTCCAGGCTAGTGGGGGACTGTCGTGCAAAATTAAACCGGCGAGGCGGAACCAATAAAGTTACGCTCTGCTGGGTGCCAGGACACGTCGGTGTGGAGGGGAACGAGGCGGCAGACGAGCTTGCGAGAAAAGGAGCGGCTACGCCCCTTACAGGGCCAGAGCCATTCTGTGGTATAGGTGCACACACTATCCGGGAAATGCTCAGAGAAAGAGTACGGGTGGACAGATCGAACTATTGGTTCGATCTACCTGGGCTACGGCAGGCCAAAACACTCCTTGGTAAATATAACAAGAGGAGGTTTGAAGCTTGTATCGGGCTGAGTAAGAACCGCCTTCGAATTCTAACGGGGTTTCTCACTGGTCACTGCAGACCGAGGGGGCATCTCACGAAGCTGGGCATTCTAAACGACGACTCTTGCAGATTCTGCAATGAGGAAGAAGAAAGTCCGTGTCATTTACTGGAGTCCTGTGGGGCAATCATCCACACAAGGAGGCGCGTACTGGGAAAGCACCAGGTGCCATAGCATGATTGGCCGAATCTGGATCCTCTGCTAATCTTGAAATTCCTAACGGAATTGGGGTTGGTGGAGGTCCTCTAAAGGTTGGCAGAGGTATGGTTCGTGATACTTGGGGCATCGTCACCCAACACGGACTCGTAGTGGGGGCACAAAAGACCAAAGGTCGCAGTGCAAATAGCCCCCCTTTATTATTATTATTATTCCGAGGGGTTTCCCACTTACCATGAATCGCCCTAGTGTTTTCTTTTTATGCATACGAACTTTTGAAAATAATAGTGATCACTGCTGAAATGAGTGTTCACTCGTTTTATGCATACGGCCCAATGAGTTTTATAGTTTTGCACATCTACTGAGAACAAAATTTATTTGGCGGAAAACAAATACCGACGGCGAAATTTTTAAGTGGAATTGTGTCAAATGGCGTCGATACAGAAAAGAATTTGGAGTTATATACTACAAAAATAATTTAAACGAAAGCGAATCGTTCAAAATTTTAAGTATAAAAAAAAAGGGAATAAAAAATGTCACTAGTGCCGAGTTCCACACCTGTTATCAAGGACCACAAAAAATCTGATCTCTTAAGTATGCTTGATTTAATTGACCCATGCTATCACGACTTTTATCAAAATTTGCAAACCCAAGATCAACATGACATTCACCCAGATTTAATAACGGATTCGGAATCAGATTGATATGTTATTTTATTTTATTTATTTTGTTAAATTTTTTTTAGTATGTTCTTAATCTTTTTTTAATAAAATGGTTTTGTTCAGTTTTGTTAAAAAGTATCTTATGCTGTTCTTTTTCAACAAGAGAACTTTCATAATATCTTAAGTCGACATAAGAATATAATTTTTTCTAAGCAAAAATTTTTGAAAACATCTTAAGTCGACATTATACTATAATTTTTATACCCCCACACTCACTGTGGCAGGGTATACTCACTTTGTCACAACGTTTGTAACGCCCATAAGGAGGCGTGTCCGGTATGGAAAAGTATATATATTCTTGATCAGTATCACCTCCTGAGTCGATTTCGCGATGTCCGTCTGTCTGTCCGTCTGTCCGTCTGTCCGTCCGCACGATAGCGGTCGCAGTTTTGGAGATATCGACTTGAAACTTTGGGTACATGTTTTTCTCGTGAATACTGAGACCAAGTTCGAGAATCAGCCAAATCGGGCAAAAACTGGGCGTGGCTCCCATACACCGAAAAAAAAGGTAAACATTTTTTATTGTTGTATTTGATTGGAAATGTTTAGAAACGTATTTTTGACATGGTCCGAGGTTCCGAAGCCACATATATAAGAGTCTAAATGGGGTCTTGAGACCAATTTTTTTTTTTTTTTGGATTTAATTGGAAATTTTTAGAAATGGATTTTGGACATGGTCCGGGCTCCAAAACCACCTATAATTGGCTCAAAATAGGGTCTTGAGACCACATTTTTATATGTTCGAGGTACTTCTTCCTACTGTGTGGGGGTATTTCAACTTCGGTATAGGCGAAGATAGTCCACTCTCTAGTTTTTTTGTTAATTTGGAAAAACATCTTAAGTTAATAGAGGCTTCAAATGCATCGAATTGGGTTATTTTGAAATTTTTCCCAAAAATTCCTTTCTAAGAATTTCCAGTTCGTTTCCATTTTTAGTCGCCTCGACACAGTGTAATCAAGAGTACCAATACCTTCGAGGAGAAATTACCGCCCTACACTGATATTATTGAATACCCGTCAGCAAATGTGAATTTCAAAAAACTGCATTCGATCATCCATCGCGGGAAACGTTTTCAAAAGTTTAAAATAAAATTTGTTTATTTTTACCAATTTTTTAAAAATTTCCTATAAAAATATGGGAACGCTCGTGGTTTCCACGAATACGATTTACATTTTTGACTTTCCTTGGGACTCGGAAACAATGAAAATGTTTCCAACAACCAATATAAACTATTCCTTTCGGTGGAAGTCTTAAAATTGCTCCAGCGTTAGAAAATAATGCAATAATCATAAAAAATGTAAATATTTCAGAAAAAATATATATTTTTCAATTTTGAACAGCTGATCTTTGTTTACAAAAAAGCAAACAAACTTTGACTGTCTGCACTCTTCTTTGGGCATAGAGCGGATCTTCTCTTTTATGGCAAGATTCATTCGCTGTATCAACCAATTCATACAATGTAAATCAGCCTTCATTTACATCAAAATGAATTTTCAGCAAGAGAAACACTTTTACGCTTTTTAACAGTTGCTAATGGATAAATACATGAAAATCAAATGCAGATGCTGTTTCAATGTTTATAAAGATACAAATGTAGATTTATTGCTTCATTTTTACGCAAGCGCCAAAAATCCACTTTTTGTGGTACTTTAATTTTTGAACAGATACACCAATTTGAAAGTTTATTTAAAGATAATTGCCCTACAACCTCGTCACATATCATTTTCTTGTATATCTTTTCGTTTTTAAGATACAGGAGCTCAAACGCAAAATATATGAAAAATTTTTAAATTTTTGCACATTTAAAGTTACGGAATTCTCCTTCCAATGGAAATAAAGTTTGTTAAACCTTTTCTTATTTTTTTTTAACGCCGCATGCGAATATAGTTCATTTAAAGTGGGAAACCCCTCGGAAACGATTCAGTTGTGCAGATGAGCATTCAAAACATTTGACAGTTCTTTTAAGCAACTGCGCGTTTTCGAGGGGTTTCCCACTTTTATTGAACTATATTCGCATGCGGCGTTAAAAAAAAATAAGAAAAGGTTTAACAAACTTTATTTCCCACTTTAAATGAATCGCCCTAATATTTATAAATTAGTACCACGCATAGGGTTACCAGATTCTCTTGAGTAAAAAAGAGTACAGAGTTGCAGGGGGTCCCAAACTCCTTGGTTTTACACCACATATTTTTTATGAAACAAAGTTAGTTAAAATTTTAAAAAACAATTTTTTTCAAAAATTAAAAAAAAATTTTTTTTAGTTGATTTAAAATATATATATATATTTGAATTGTTTTCGATAAAGACATTCAAAATTATATTTGATATTTCGGTTAAAAAAATTATAGGTACTAAATTTGTTATTTTGATCCCAGCATTTAAGAATTTTTGTAACTTTTTGAATGCAATGTGACGAAAGATGCAAAACAAACATGATAGGGGTTTTCACGGGGCTCTCTGTAACAAAGTAAAAGAGTAAAGTGTAAAATAAAAAAATTTTCTGACAACAAAATGCATTGAAAAAAGAAATTCAAAATTTTACACTTTACTTTTTTACTCCGTTACACAGGGCCTCGTGAAAACCCCTAATATTTGAAGTTTTTTTTTAATTCTGACGAATAGTAAAAATTGGTAACTTACTGACCTGATACATTCAGTTGTTATATGGTAAAGTCACATAAATAAGAAAAAGAGTACTTAATAGTACTTTCGGGAAAAAAGTGAGAGCAAAAAAGAGGAGGACCTAAAAAAGAGTACTGTACTCTTTGAAAGAGTACGTCTGGTAACCCTAACCACGCATAGTTTTATAGTCTTTCGCCGTTATTTTTTTACCTTTATTACAAATAATGTTGTTTGAAATTCGATATTTTTAGTGCTCAATAGCGAAGCTTTTTTTATTTTAATTATAAATATATGTATTAATTATGGGTTTTAGCTCATTTTCCAAAAAACTAATTTTGGAAAAAT
Source organism: Heteromyza rotundicornis (assembly GCA_951394025.1). Classification (NCBI taxonomy): domain Eukaryota; kingdom Metazoa; phylum Arthropoda; class Insecta; order Diptera; family Heleomyzidae; genus Heteromyza; species Heteromyza rotundicornis. The sequence continues at coordinate 6,339,014 of OX596014.1, read as the reverse complement.
GAGTACAACAACTAAGCAAAAACTCAGTCTGGCAGAGTGTACAGCTGTTTCGGATCCAGCCACGGATCCTCGTCAGCACTCTTTATGCATTCTATTTTATCCAAGCGACGCTATAAGTAAGTATTGGTATGACGCACAAGAGAATTACGTCTCCTTTGCATCACACGCCAACTCACTGAAGCAGCGAATGGTAAAATGCAGCAAACTGAATTTTTACTTGTTGTTGTATAGCAACCTACTACTATGCCTGGTTGAAGAATTTCCTCAAAGTCCCAGCAAGCAAGTTGCATGGCAAATGAATTTTTACATTGTGTGTGCTCTGATACACACACAACAATTCACTTGCCGGAAGATAAAAAAACAACAAAATTGTTTTTGGTTTAATTGGCGTACCCTCCATATGTTTATTTAGTAAAAAATTCAGATTTTTATTGAGCTTTTCATAATTTATGTATTAATTATGGGTTTTAGCTCATTTTCCAAAAAACTAATTTTGGAAACGGGAGTACAACAACTAAGCAAAAACTCAGTCTGGCAGAGTGTACAGCTGTTTCGGATCCAGCCACGGATCCTCGTCAGCACTCTTTATGCATTCTATTTTATCCAAGCGACGCTATAAGTAAGTATTGGTATGACGCACAAGAGAATTACGGCTCCTTTGCATCACACGCCAACTCACTGAAGCAGCGAATGGTAAAATGCAGCAAACTGAATTTTTACTTGTTGTTGTATAGCAACTAGAGACCGACCGAAATCGTTTTTTTTTTTTTTCGGCCGAAACCGAAATGGCCGAATTTTCATTTTTTTAATTTCGGCCGAAACCGAAGCCGAAACCGAAAAAATAAAAGAAACAATTGTGAGATTTAATGTAATAAAGTGGAACATAATTAAGATTATCAGTAGGCTGAAATCGATCGCATATTCATAGTCAAATTTAGTAGCTGCTAAACTTTAGAACCAGCTTAGTAGCTGCCAGTTCAGTGTATTATCTGTCAACTTTGTAGATTACTAAAGTTAAGTTGGAGCTTAATTTGACTAAGAATATGGGCCGATCATTTTAAGTTCAGATCATGAATTAGATGAATTTAGAAGCAAACTATCAAATGCGTGGAAATCAAGAGTAGTAGAAATTACTGTCAGGGTAGTAGATTTCAAGAGAGGGGAATAGATATGGGTTTATGCGTAGAGTACTAGAAATTCTATGAGAGTAGTAGAAATTTCTGTCGGGGAAACAGATTTGTAGAAAGAATAGCACTTTTGCATTGTATGGAACTCACATAATATTTTGAGGAGTAGATTTCTTACTATAGTAGTAGGAAATATCTTGAGGGAATTAGAAAAATCTGCTACCGTAGTAGAAATTTATAAATCATTGTGAGAGTATTAGATCTACTCCGATAGGACATGTCTTCTTTGTCGCTTCTGATTCTTCGAAACTATGATCAATGCTTAAATTTGTGTTACATACCGCTTTTATCCACTTGGTTGTTCCTTATGTATTTTGATACGCTAAATCCGAAAATAATAATTAAATTTTTCCAGCACGCACCATTTTTCTGCAACGCCACAAAAGTTGCATTTTTGGTGCTGTAAAAATTTCATTATTATTATTTTCGTATCCAGAATGGCAAAATACATAAGAATTTGTTTTTAAAGTATATTTAACACACAAAACGTTCAGTTTTGTCGATCAGTGTAATCTTTGTTATTTATTTGTTACTTTTTCTATCAAACCGAAATTTTCGGCGGAAATATAGGAATTTCGGCCGAAAACGAAATTTGGCCGAAAGCGATATTTTATTTTTCGGCCGAATCCGAAACACGGCCGAAACAGCTTTTTTTGGCCGAAAAGCCGAAAAACCGAAACCGAATTTCGGTCGGTCTCTAATAGCAACCTACTACTATGCCTGGTTGAAGAATTTCCTCAAAGTCCCAGCAAGCAAGTTGCATGACAAATGAATTTTTACATTGTGTGTGCTCTGATACACACACAACAATTCACTTGCCAGAAAATACAAAAACAACAAAATTGTTTTTGGTTTAATTGGCGTACCCTCCACATACTTATAGCGTCGCTTGGATAAAATAGAATGCATAAAGAGTGCTGACGAGGATCCGTGGCTGGATCCGAAACAGCTGTACACTCTGCCAGACTGAGTTTTTGCTTAGTTGTTGTACTCCCTTTTCCAAAATTAGTTTTTTGGAAAATGAGCTAAAACCCATAATTAATACATAAATTATGAAAAGCTCAATAAAAATCTGAATTTTTTACTAAACTATAAATATATAGTTATGTGTCATGACAACCCATAGCATCAAAATAATGGTAATTAACAAGCAATAACTCTACTTACAAACAACTGAGTGAACTATCTTCGCAAAAATACCACCACACTTCGAATACAGCAGTAAAGAAATTTTGAAAAGATTTGGAAAATTTGATCTTGGTTTCAGTTTTGAGGAGGAAAACGTGTACCCAATATTTAAACTCGATTTTTTTTAAATTTAACCGCAATAGTGCGGACAGACAGTCATAGCTAAATCAGTTTTCGATGCTGATCAAGAATATATAAACTTTTTCATACCGGACACGAATTCTAATGGGCGGTACAAACGTTGTGTCAAAGTTAATATACCATGCCACTGTAGTGTGTGGGGGTATAATAAACTAGTGTTAATATGATATTAGGAGAAAAAAATATAAGAAGAAAAAGTAATGAAAATTTCATTGCAATGGTAATGAAATTACCATTACTTCATTGCGATAGTAATGATAATGAAGTAATGAAATTTCCATTACTTCATTACCTATCTGCCCCAATTGCGTTTTTGCCATTTTTTGGGCAAATCATGCCAAGTTTAATTGTAGCTACCACCAAGTGTGTCCATGGTCATTTTATGGATGATTAATGTCAGTTGCGATTAGGACAGCTTCTGAGTGCGTCCTTGGACATTTTATGGATGAATCATGTCAGGCAATACTTTTAACAGCAATATATCAAATAAAAGTTATACAAAATGTATATGTTGTTATCCTAATCCCACCAAGTCCAAGGACGCACTCAGAAGCTGTCCTAATCCCACCTGACATGATTCATCCATAAAATGTCCAAGGACGCACTCAGAAGCTGTCCTAATCCCACCTGACATGAATCATCCATAAAATGTCCAAGGACGCACTCAGAAGCTGTCCTAATCCCACCTGACATGATTCATCCATAAAATGTCCGAGGACGCACTCAGAAGCTGTCCTAATCCCAACTGACATGAATCATCCAAGCTACAATTAAACTTGGCATGATTCGCCCAAAAAAGGGCAAAAACGCAATTGGGGCAGATAGGTAATGAAGTAATGGAAATTTCATTACTTCATTATCATTACTATCGCAATGAAATAATGGTAATTTGATTACCATTGCAATGAAATTTTCATTACTTCATTACCATTACCATTACAATTACCATTGCAGTAATGGTAATGGTAATGAAATAAAATTTCATTACCTGTAATGGTAATGGTAATGGTAATGCGTAATGAAAATTTCATTACTTTACAAGTCTGCTAAGGAGTAAAAAATTTCTTACACTAAAATTGTTTTCTCTTTAACTTCGTAACGGTAAATCTCCATCAGATTTAGAGGGTAGTTGCGTGGTACAAAGTTACATTGATTTCGCTATTAAAAAAAATATTTTTTGAAATGGCACTTACATACATTTCGCGATTAAGGCTCGATATGTTCACGAACACGCATCGGAAGCCAGAGTTTGCCGGAACATATTAACCGAGGCAAAGATCGCGAACCCAATATCGCAAACCGAGCGCTTACACCGACCGAATGAAAGGCATTTTGTTTGCGAGTTCGTACGATCTAAATACACCTTGAAAAAAACGTAGGAACAGATTTGGAGCGTACGGCGTATATACGTTGTCATAATTATAACATATGCAGTAAACAGAATTGCAGCAGTTGACGGTTGGGCGGAGGACGGCTATGCTACCGTCGTATCAAAATCCGCCCTGAGTGAACAGAATTGTGGCGGTGGTGGCAATCACTTGGCAGATGCAAATCAGTGGTGTCCTATGGTGGAAATAATGGAAATGGGTAATTTTTTAGCTGAAAAGTGTAATGTAAATTTTTCAGGACATTTTCAAAAACACAATATGGCTGTTTTATTTGTGTTGTGTATACAATTAGCGGTAGTTGACAAACACAACTCGGATCCACAATTACCTATGTTTTTTTTACCAATAATATCGCCATACATATTTTAAATACTTGTAAACTTCTGGGGTCGAAAAACATGATTGTACCTCTGAAATAAAAAAAATAAAAGAAATTTATGTTTATTTATTTATTACTTTACACTTTAAATACTATTGGAATTATTTAAATATCAAAAAACAGCAAACAAATCAAAAAAATATAATATTTCAAAATTAATCAGGGAATTTTGTATTTAACTCGGCCTATTTTTCGGACGCTTCAGCGAATTAAAAAAATATTAGCATTACTGATACCTCGGTGCAACCCTGTACCGTCAGCCGTTGACCTGAAAATAGAAATAAATCCAAGTTCGGCGGCTACCGCTTTACCGTCTCCGTCTCGTTTCCGTGCACTCCCATCTAGTAACATGTGTTTTAATTTTGACAGCGGCGTCGTCCACCCAACCGTCAACTGCTGCAATTCTGTTTACTGCAATATGTATTCTTATGGAGTGCCAGAGAGTTGACGCGTTCGACGTAAAAGCGTAAATACGCCATACGACCTATTAGATTCATTTCTAATTTTCGGTAACGAGCGTAAATGTTCTAATCCAAGCAAATGATTGAAATTTAAAAAAACAAATTTAAATTAATTTTTTTTTAATTGTAGGGATGTGACGGAGCACCCGCACTAAATTGACATCCGCTTAGATATCCGCATCTGCAAATCACACATTTAAAACATCCGCATCCGCGACATGACACCCGCATGTATGCGGGTCTTTTCAACTTATAGCTTTTTGCACTTTTCTGAAACTTTTTTACTGTGTTTTTGGTTTTTTCTCAGAAACTATAGGCGATCTGTGCAAAATTTTGACAGATTCAGTATCAGAACGTCAAAATACCCAACACAAAAATAAAAAAACGCCAAAAATTATATTTTTTAGAAAAAGTTGTTTAAAACATCCGCATCCGCCTCCGCATCCGCGGGTGCCATTTTCAAACAGCCGCATCCGCCTCCGCACCCGCAACGGGGATTTTTAGAGCCCCGCATCCGCCTCTGCAAAACTTACACCCGTCACATCCCTAGTTCCTACGAAAAGGGAACTTTTTAACTTCCGTTATTTTTTATATAGCTGTCCTAATTTGTAAAGGCCTTACTACGAATTTTTTTCAATATCGAAAGTCTGTGAATTTACGAATATGTTTCTCACTTTTTTTACATAATTGACGCATTGTGTGCCAGATGGGCGTAAAGGTTGATTTACATTGTATGAATTGGTTGATACAGCGTATGAATCTTCCCATAAAAGAGAAGATCCGCTCTATGCCCAAAGAAGAGTGCAGATAGTCAAAGTTTGCTCGCTTTTTTTTGTAAACAAAGATCAGCAGTTCAAAATTGAAAAATAGATATTTTTTGAAATATTTAATATTTCATGATTATTGCGTTATTAATTTTCTAGCTTGGGAGCAGTTTTAAGACTTCCACCGGCAGGAATAGATTGTATGGGTTGTTTGGAAACATTGATTCCCTGAGTCCCAAGCAAAGTCAAAAATGTAAATCGTATTCGTGGCCGCAGTGGCCGTTCCCAGATTTTTATAGGAAATTTTAAAAACGGAAACAGTTTGATGAAAATAAATAAATTGTATTTTCAACTTTGGAAAACGTTTCACAAATCGAATGGGGGGACGTACATTTTTGTCTTTTCCTCAAACAAGGGCGGCCGTGGTGCAGTTTGTTAAGCGGTTCTGCTGTGATCGGAAGGGATGAGGTTCAATCCCTACCAGGGGCAGGTCAAGGAAAAGTGTGTGTGTCATGTTTTTCTGGAAAGACCGTCACCGGAAGCGATGAGGTTCAATCCCTACCCGGGGCAAGATACAGAATTCATTTGTGTGACAAGTTTTTCTGTAAAGACCGCCACCTCTCGTAAACATTGGCAAAACTTGCCAAGGAATGCTTCAATTTTCCATCCGCCATCGGATCCGGCATTAAACTGTAGGTCCCTGCAATTATCATATACTTGCCCATGGTAATTGCAGCAAGAAGCATGTGGTATCACAATGAACCTTGTTTGGTCTAAGTGTGTCGGTGTTCCGGAAGCCACCTTAACCTAATCTAACCTAACTAGGACACCGGCGGTGCCACATGCCCGTACTTCCACGCCAAATTAACCAAAAACTTCCGAGCAAGTTGTGGCCACAAAAAAATATACACAGTGTTTCGTTCCTTCCAGAGAATACGCCATCACCTTGGCCAACATACCCGTGGCCGTTTGCTAATTGCCATTGTGGACGATGAATGCATTTTTTGAAATTCACATTTGCTGGTGGCTCTTCAATAACATTGTGATTGTAGGGCGGGTGGTAATTGTGAGTTAAATAATTTCACCTCGAAGGGCTTGGTACTCTTGTGTAGACGCGAGTCCAGGTAACTGAAAATGGAAGCGAAATCAAATTAATTTTCGGGAAAAATATCCAAATAATCCAATCACACTTGGTTGTCTTCGGTAAAATTTGGATTTGGCGGCGGAGCGACGCCTGTGCCAATAGCTGTAGAACTTTTGTTGGAAGTGCGTAGACCGGAAGAAGGGCCGTGAAGAATTATTTCGCTATTGATAATTTTAATTTTTAAAACAATTTCCAAATTGGAAAATAAAACCGTTGACATTTCTATTGACACTTCAGAAATTTGTTTTGGTATTTTTATAGGAGACGATACGGTTCATACAGAAAGATCAAGCATGTTGTATTTAACATATCTCCTCCTATAATTTCATACACTCAACAGAGGAGGTTAACAGAATTTGGTATCAATCGTCCTATAAAAATTTGACAACTCTGTTTCAGTCATACTAATATATTTTTCAATGCAAAATATTCCCATCTCTTTTTCATGTGTCACAATTCATACGCTGTATCAACCAATTCATACAATGTAAATCAGCCTTAACACTCATGGGCTGCAGGAGCTTGAATTCATGACAGCGAAAGTAATGTATGCACCGAAAAAACCCCGTTATCCTTTAACAATTTGTCGGAAATTACTTGCAATTGATACGCAGGCAAAAATTACGTCTATAAACCATATATGTAATACTTCTGTATTGCTAGTATAGTGAAAGTACATTCACTCATATATACTATATAAAATATATGAAGAAGTACATTCGCAGCTCGGATTTCTCTGTCAAACTTCAATTCAAAATTCAATGTTTTTTGTTACAGTGAGCTTAAAACATATTGTAGAGATAGGTTACTGGCAATATAGAAGTATTACATATATGCTACAAACTAAAATTCAATCAAATCGGTCCCATTAATTAGACGATAATTACAAAAAACTCTCTCCTGCACAATTTGCTTTTTGGCACTTACATGCATTTCGCGATTAGGGGTCGATATATTCAGGCAGTCTAAACGGTAGTGCGAACGGAATTTTGATCGCGATTAGACTTCTCAGCCAAAGTTGCGTTCGTTCGTGCGATCTAAATGCACCTTCAGATGGATTAAAAAATTCATTTTTCCCTTTTACGCAAAATCCGTTAAAAAATCCCTCGAATAGGGCAATTACCCTCAATTTGGCATCATTGACCCAAACCACCACATAAAAACAAAAATTTCCAAACTATTGAAGAATACGAGTGATAATGTCTACTTTATGCGTGCGACTGAGATGACAATAGTTAACACTAATCAACTAACTTCCGCGAAATAGCTAAGATTTTGTTACACGAAAATTCCAAACCGTACGCGAATGGGTACAAAAAATTAAAAAAAAAATTAAAAATTGTTGTGAATTTTCTTGATTATAAACAAATTTGTATTTCATGTGAAAAAATTGCTTGCCAATTCCGGCACTGTGTTTATGTGGGGAAGTTAGAAAAACATAAAATATATATTTACGTATTGTTAAAAAAAATACACAAAAGTATGAAAATAGTGTTTTGGAGTCTTGTATTGCTATAATTAAAAAAGAAGGTGAGATTTTTTGAAAATATGTTTAATTTTCATATAGTTGTGATTAATATTGAAGTTTTTTTATACAATTAATATGTACATATGTATATACGTCGACATTAACTGTGACGAAGTTTTGCCGGGGCGTCACACTCGTCATCAAGTTAGTTGGTGGCTACTCGAATTCCATTTAATTATAACTCGGTCGCGTTATATATATTTTCGTAGTTGTTTTGTATATGATTTGTAATGACAAATCGCACTGTGCTTGAATTAAATGTAATATGTTCACAAAAAAAATTACAAAGGCGTAGTCATGTCGTAAAACAACATTTGAAATTAATACACATCTAGATTTTTGACATTGCTGCAGTTATGATTAAGGGTGCGGATGCCAGTTTTCTTACTTTAATCAGTTTTGTGATAGTTTGGATTTGTATTTTGTGGATCTCTTAGAAAAAACATCAAGACTTAGCTGATTCAATCATGTCTTTGCATTTAGATTTTTTCAACATAATATCTAAATTCCCTAAAAATGTGGTGTTATGTGAAATCGTGTTATATGCCTAACAATGTACAAAATAAGGGATACTTCAGGTTATTAAAAATTGTTTGTTTAGCTCAAACTATGTATTTAAAAAAACTTGTATCATGCATTTTTACCCTATTAAAACTGAATAATTTTTAGCTGACTCTATTGTAAGTTTCGTAAATTTGAGACTCATCCATTGGAAGGGTTGATTTTTTCAATGAGGTTCACTTTATTAATTTCGAATTGAAAAAGTAAAAAAAAAATAAAGAATCGGTTTAACTTTTCACAACAAAGATAACGTAAAAATGCTGTAAGTTGGTGTGGTTAGTAGGCGTGGCGTTCTTTGAACATTTTCAGGGACAGATTTATTGTGGTGATTTTTGTAATTTACATTAAGGGCTGGTCTGCTAAACCAACTGTGAACAAACCAGCCATAATTTGGTTGCCGTAGATTCAAATTCACAGTGCATAGCTAAATAATTCTTGGATCACCTGTTATCTCTAACAGCCTGTTATAACTACTGAGAGAATTATTTTCAGTCGAACCGAAGTAAAAATTCCCAACGAGTACGATACCTTTTCGACCATTTTCCGGTCATTGTACGATCATTTTTATATCTACTTTATTCTTGTTTCATTTAAAAACTTTGTTCCAGTTTCAATTTGGTCTGGGTCATTTCCATTTCCGTTTCGTTTCATTTCATTTCATTTATTATTGTCTATGGACACAAAATCCTTACAGACTAGATGTCAACAAGTATAAATAGATTTACAAAACTTACAAATACATACATATTATTGAGTAATAACTTAAAATTTACTTTTGATAAAGAAAAATCAAATTTCTATGCCACTTCCGTTTCGTTCCCGATCCATGTTTTAGTTTGCTGGTTGAAGTTGGCGCTTTTGAGCATTTTTATGAGACTTTTTCCTCTTTTTTTTTTTAATTACAAAAAAACTGAATGTTCGTAAAGGAGTGTCGGGTATCTTGGCATGTCGGGTATCTTGGCATGTCGGGTAATGTGGCCGTAGAGCTTTTCTCCATGTTGTTGTTGGAATTTTTGAAAACAGTAAATGACGAAACTCGTTGTTTTACCTAAGCCTTACTTTCTGTAAAAATCGACTCGATCGCACATGTTTGTGCGACAGAATTGTGTGAAAAAAATATTTAAAAAGTTTAAATTCAGCTATTGCGCTTATTTCGATTACAGTAGTGTTTTTTAAGATATCGGGAATATCTTTAATAACATTAGGTAGGTTTTTGAATTATCTTCGCTTTGATATCAATTAATCCAACGAAAGCAACAACAAAATATATATTTTTTTTAAAATCAATAAATTTACCACTGTGGGTAATTTGGCACTTTTTTGTCGGCTAAATTGGCACTAGACAGTTTTTGTTGTTGAATTTTATTCATTATTGCCATTTTGAAGTATTTTATGCATTATTAGTATTTATCTCGTTGGTTTTGAAGAAATTTGCGATATGGATGTGATCAAATTGCTAAAGTTTTTTTTTCTTTTTATTTTGTTTTTAAAACAGATTTTGTTTTTTTGTCCAATATTATCAATTTATATTAAACAAATCATAAATATTTGATTTACGTTTTTATACTAATAATGGCTTTTTAACTTATTTTTTTTATTAGTGCCACATTACCCGCATAGTCGAATAATCCCGACCAAAATACCCGACACTCCCTTAACGTAAGTGTACCGAATTCCTTCATAGTGCCCAATTCCGGCCACTTTACTCATTTGCCGATATTTACAATTTATCTATCGAAAATGAAATTTCAAATAATTTCTTATAGTAGACCACGCCTTTGCACATCATTCTGAAAAAAAACATTGACAGATTTGGTTTTGATTTCATTACAAGAATTTTCGTTGTCACGAAACGATCGTTTTGAGTCAATTTCACTGATCAAAATGCTAATAAGTGGAAAAATTTAAAATACATTTTTCAACAAGAAAAAAAGGAAATTGTTAGTTTTTTTTATGTAGTGCATACGTGTATTATTGAGCTCATAGTTGTATTGAACTTTAAGTTGTAAACATAAAATACAAAAACTTATTAATAAAATAGAAGTGGCCGGAATTGGGTACCACTAAAAAGTGAAGTGTTCCGAATTCCGGAACTTCGGTGTTTTAAAGCTTGTGTTTCTAAGTGATAAATTTTACTCAATATGCTTTTTTTCTCTTTTTTTATTTGATTGTTTACACATTTATGTACATAAAAACCTAAATCCGTCATAGACTAAGGGTTAAAGGTTTTATGCAATCAGCGTTTCAATTCTAATATACTTATGTACATTTCTTAAGAAAAGGCAGTATTGACTATGAAAACACTCAAATATAATGGTATTTTCAATTGATCTTTTACATGAAAAAGTATTTCAAAGCTTCAAAATTTAAGAAGCACTCACTATTTCCAAAATTTTTTAGAATAAATTGAGCTAATGCTCAGAAATAAACATTAAATGATTTTTTTTAAACTCGATAAACTTTTAAAAAAATTCTCAAAATTCAGTGGAATTTTTTAGCACAAAACTTTCCTTTGCCAAATTTCATGTTTTTGAATAGCGCATCACAAAAATCCCCCACGAAAAAAGTTAGAAAAGTAAGTATTTTTTGAATTAGGAATTTCAAGAAGTGTACTTAGCGGATTAAAGAGTCCTGGTACTCATTCGAAAGGAAATGAATTGACCTTTCCAATGATACCAATATCGATTCTATGAAAATATTTTGTGTGAGCCACTGTACATGGAAAAGAATATGCAAAATATTTCTGCGAGTCACTGTATGATTTTTACAAACCAAATGTTTAATAATGAGTTTTTTTTTATTTAAAAAATTATTTTTAAAATTTCAATTTTTTAAAAAATAAATTTTTTTGCAATTTAATATCTTTTTGTAGCCTAATTTGTCTTTGAAAATCTGGTTGGCCCGAATTAGGAGTGCAGGTGGCCGGAATTTGGAGCAACTGAAATCAATGGCCGGAATTGGGAGCATTTTTTTATTTCGCAAGAGTTAAAATTCTTTTTTTTTATTAGAAACCTTAACCATTTGAAAAAAAAAACACTTATATTTAATAAAAGTTAATAATCGAGACTATGTGATTCGTTCTTGTTTTTAAATGTTTTAAATGGATCTTCTAGAGCATTTAATTTGGCCTGGCGATCAGTGCCCGGAATTCGGTACACTTACGTTACTAAAAATTACGAAATGACAAAAAATTTGATAATATTCATATAAATTTACCAAAAAACCAATTTAAAAAAAAATTTTAAATTTAGGTAAAATTTGACCCTAGACTGTCTTCGGCAAAGTATTCTTATGTTAATTAAGCATCCACCAACATTTTATACACCCCAACAAAAAAGTTTGAAGAGAAGGTTAATTTTACCAGGATATTTGCATACCAAAATTGTATAGCCCCCAGGAAAAAACGTTCAAAAAGTACCTCAAACTTCAACATGTATTTGTCGAACATAACTTTTTTTGTATCTTTTATGGTTTAAGATACAAGAGCTCAAACACAGAAAACACAAAAAATTTGTAAATTTTTGTAATTTATTTTGTTAAATGAGAAACTACAACTTTTTCTCAAATCTGCGGCGAGCTTTTTTATACACTTCCACATGAGCTAGAGAGCTGAAATTTGGAAGACTGATAGAACTCCGGTGACAATGCATTCCATCAGAGACGTAGGGGGCCGTGGGGGGACTCAAACCCCTTTTTTTAAACATGGCCTAATTTCCAATTCCTTCAAGCTACAATGATGAAATTGAGTTATTATTGACAAAATGAAATTTTGTACCCTTTAGAAGGGGGGTGTGGGGCAAAGGGGAGCGGGATGGAGCCAATTTAAAGTTCTAACTTTCGTATTTTATAAGCTACAAGGCTGAAATTTTTTACTTAGGTCAGCATTCGGGAAAAAGAGTTAAAAAGGGGGGAAAAAGGGTCTAGAAAAATTTTTTTTCTGGTGCCTCTGATTGCTACTTCTGGTTACTCTGATGGTCGAAGCTTATCTATTTTTGATCCGATTTTAAAGTTTTTGGCATTGTTTGAAAGGTGAAATCTTTTTCAAGTCCAAAATGTATAAAGTGGGTACTTTTTTTAAATTTTTTTCGATTTTTCGGTACATTTTGGAAAAAATTGTTTAAAAAAAAAAGGTTAATGTACAGGCATTCCCACCTATGCAGTTAGTTTGGCGCTCAAAAATAACGACTTTAATATAATAACATATAATATAATAATATATATTAAATTTTGGGGTCCATCAGAGGCGTAGGGGCCGTGGAGACTCAAACCCCTTTTTCTTAAACATGGCATAACTTCCGATTCCTTCGAGCTACTATAATGAAATTTGGTAGGTGGGTTCTTATTGACAAAATAAAATTTTACACCCTTTGATGGGGGGTGGTGGGATGGAGCCTTTTTAAAGTTCGGGATGGACTAACGTTCGTATTTTTTAAGCTACAGGAATAAAATGTTGTACTTAGGTTCGCATTCGGGAAAAAAATAAAAAAGGGGGAAAGGGGTGTTTTTTTTAAAAAAGGGGTACAAAATTTTTTTTAAAAAAGAAGAAAATAAAAAAGAGTAAAAAACAAGTTTTTTAAAATATAACTAAAAAGCAGAAAATAAATTCCCTTTAAATTAATTTCCCCAATTTCGATTTAAAATTAAGGGTTTTTTGGCGACTTCAAAATCTGACATTAGGAACAAACCAGCCAAAAACAAAATATTAAAAAATAAAATATTTAACTTACTGAAACCAGAAGCGAGAGCGTGTCTAATTTCTTCCGCGCTATTATCGAAATCGTTCAGTATCCAAGATTCTTCGGGATAGCGGAGGCCTCGCTCTCTTCTTTGCTGGTCTCTTATCCAATCCGCGTTTATTGTATCATTATGTTCGATGAAAAAATTGTGCAGGGCGCTGCATACCTTAATGACAATATTGGCATTATCAATATGGTTATCGATTCCCTTACCAATGCGACGAAAACGGGCCTTAAGATGACCAAATGCATTTTCAACAACCCTTCTACATTTCGACAGGTTAGTTGGAATTTTTTCATGGATGTTTTGTTCAGCACTGAAGGGATAAGGTTTCATCAGATTTTTGGAAAATCTGAAAGCTGAATCTCCCATAATAAATATTGGCACAGTGATATTGGAAATTTCTTTGCCCATTTCATCTAATAGACGACATTCGTCCAGCTCACTGTGGCAGGGTATACTAACTTTGACACAACGTTTGTAATGTCCATAAGGGGGCGTGTCCGGTATGGAAAAGTATATATATTCTTGATCAGCATCACCGCCGGAGTCAATTTAGCCATGTCCGTCTGTCTGTCCGTTCGTCTGTCCGTTCATCCGTCCATCTGTCCGTCCGCACGATAGCGGTCGCAGTTTTGGAGATATCGACTTGAAACTTTGGGTCTTTTTTATTGCTACATTCGATTGGAAATGTTTAGAAACGTATTTTTGACATGGTCCGAGGTTCCGAAACCACATATATAAAGGTCAAAATGGGGTCTTGAGACCACATAATTTTATGTTCGAGGTACTTCTTCCTACTGTGTGGGAGTATTTCAGCATCGGTATAGCCGAAGATAGTCCACTCTCTAGTTTTTCAGAAATGTGTTATTTCTTCAAAACGGAATTCCACCGCAATTGCATACCGGGCTTAAAGCTTCGTTTCCCACTATAAAGGAACGACTCAAAAAAAATTTGGCGAAGTTTATTTTGCTGTAAAATTGTATTAGAGCAGCATTTTTTGACATATCAAAACTCCAAAAATAGATTCTACTACGCTATTTTGTTTCATTTACTCCGGAATTAAATTAGCTCAATCCGAATCCTGCCAATAGCATCCGATATAATTTTCATTACAAATTTGGTCACATCAGGTTCACCAACCACAAATTAATTTTATTTGGAGAAAATGCACCTTCCAAACAAATTTGTGATTTGTCAACAGTAGACTTTTTATACCCTGCACACTAGTGTCCAAGGGTATATTGTTTTTGTCACACCGTTTGTAACGCCCATAAGGGATTCCTCTTGTCGAATGATTGGACGTTATTGAAAATGGGCAACATCGGATAAGAGCCACGCCTACCTCCCATACAAAATGGCTGCCAATTTTATATTATTTTCGTTTATCTTGAGAAATACTTCACCGATCCTCCAAATTTTGGGATTCCTATTATTTTGGCGAATGATTGGACGTTATTGAAAATGGGCAACATCGGATAAGAGCCACGCCTACCTCCCATACAAAATGGCTGCCAATTTTATATTATTTTCGTTTATCTTGAGAAATACTTCACCGATCCTCCAAATTTTGGGATTGCTCTTATTTTGGCGAATGATTGGACGTTATTGAAAATGGGCAACATTGGATAAGAGCCACGCCTACCTCCCATACAAAATGGCCGCCAATTTGATATTATTTTCGTTTATCTTGAGAAATACTTCACCGATCCTCCAAATTTTGGGATTCCTATTATTTTGGCGAATGATTGGACGGTATTAAAAATGGGCAACATTGGATAAGAGCCACGCCTACCTCCCATACAAAATGGCAGCCAATTTTATATTATTTTCGTTTATCTTGAGAAATACTTAAACGATTTGAATGCGGTTTTCTGCATTGGGTTGGAAATTAGGTCGGGAACGAAATGGGAATGAAACCGGAACGAAATGGAATTGGACCGGAACAAAATAGAATTGGAACAAAATTTTTAAATGGATCAGGAAACTAAAATTATCGATAAATATTTGAAAATTATCGATTAATATTGGAAAATTATCGATAAAATATTGAAAAATTATCGATAAATTATCGAAAAACTATCGATAAAAAATCGAAAAATTTTCAATCAAAAATCAAAAAATTATCAAAAAAAAAATCGAAAAATTATCGATAAAAAATCGAAAAATTATCGATAAAAAATCGATAAATTTTCGAAAAATTATCGATAAAATATCGAAAAATTATTTTTTTTTTTTAACTTTAAAATTTTGTTGGCTAGCAAGACAGCTATATTGCCAGGGTATCCCACAGTTTATGTAGTAATTGGTATGTTTAAATGTCCATGCGACAGTGGTTTCTCTTATTTTTCTTTTTAATTCACTTTCAATTAATTTTAATTGATCTTCTTATCGTCCATTTTTAGTCAAAAACTTGACTTTCGTTTTAAACACCACATTGAAATCATAATTTCATGAAAGCACAAATTTTTTTAAAAACATGTGCTTTAACAAAACGATGCGTCCAGCATGGCGGTCAAAACGGAAGTGATCGAAAAATTATGAATAAAATATCGAAAAACTATCAATAAAATACCGATTTTCGATAAAATTACTAACATATGGTCTCAGAATGTATCGTACTCGCATGTGCAGGGTATTATAGCTAGATAATCCTCTAACTAGTTTTTTACTGTATATAAGTCGGCTTTAACCGACTGAAACTTACTCACTTGTTCATTGCTTTTTTCGATTGAAATGGATTTTCGACATGGTTCGAGCTTCCAAAATCACATATAAATGGATATAAATGTGGTCTTGAGACCAAGTTTTTTTATGTTCGAGGTACTACTAAACTCGTACTGTATGGGGGTACTTCTGCTTCGGCAGAAGATTGTCGACTCCCTAAATTTAAATATATTCTAATGTTTCTATTTTAATTTTTCTGAATCTTTTTAGGTCTTATGTTGTGAAACATGAAGTTTTTAATCTGCATCTTGTTGGCATATATGCTGCAAGGTTATGTGAACTCGATTCGAAGTATTACTAGCCAAAGTAGCAGTAATATTTACAACAGATCTCCTCTGTATGCTTCTCCACCAGCCGTGTTCTCCGCACCTGCACCAACATTTCAACAACCTATGGGTTTCCTCTCAGCGAGTTTGACAGCAACAATATCAAACAATAAATCAGTCACAGCCACTCCCACAACACAAGCTGCCAAAAATTTCAGCAACATCATAACAAGCGTTGTTAACTTTAATACACCGTTAAATCATTTGGTGGTTGATACCATAACTGGACGGGTCTTTGTAGGTGGCGTTAATCATTTGTACCAACTCTCGCCCGAGCTGGAATTACATGAAAGCGTACAGACTGGTCCACAAAATGATTCAGTCGAATGCACTGTCCTCGATTGTCCACCAAATGCCATACGAAAACTAAAGAATAATTACAATAAAGTGTTGCTGATCGATCGTTCGACGTCGCGTCTGATAGCTTGCGGCTCATTGTTCCAAGGAATATGCACTGTGCGTAACTTACAAAATGTTAGCATTGTCGAGCAGGAAGTGTCGGATGCCGTTGTTGCCAATGATGCAAATTCATCCACAGTGGCATTCATTGCACCCGGACCACCCCAACATCCTGTAACCAATGTTATGTACGTAGGTGTAACATACACAAATAATTCACCATATCGTAGTGAAATACCGGCCGTTGCATCGCGCTCCCTCGAGAAAACGAAAATGTTCCAAATTGCTTCGTCGGCAGTGACGACCGGAACCCGTGCATTTATAAATTCGTATGCTCGCGAAGCCTATCTTGTTAATTATGTATATGGCTTTAGCTCTGAACGTTTTTCCTATTTTCTGACTACTCAACTAAAACATAATCATATTTCGTCACCTAAGGAGTACATTACGAAGTTGGTACGAATATGTCAAGAGGACTCCAATTACTATTCATATACAGAAATACCAGTGGATTGTATAAGCGAATCGCAAGGTGGTACTAAATATAACCTTGTAAACGCTGGATATTTGGGCAAACCTAGTGTTGATTTGGCCGAAAGCCTAGCAATTTCAGTGCAAGACGATGTATTGTATGGTGTATTTTCTGAAGGACGTGGCAATGTTTCTACGGATAAATCAGCTTTATGCATTTACTCACTAAAATCAATTCGTCGTAAGTTTATGCAGAATATTAAATCTTGTTTCAATGGATCCGGCTCACGTGGATTGGATTTCATATCGCCGAACATGCCATGTGTTCCAACGGTATGTAGCTTCCAAGCAAATCCAACAAATTGTTTACCCTGCACACTAGTGTCCCGAGGGTATATTGTTTTTGTTACATCGTTTGTAACGCCCACAACGAGGCGTGGCCGGTAGGGAAAACTATATGTATTCTCGATCAGCATCACTTCCTGAGTCGATTTAGCTATGTCCGTCTGTTTGTCCACATGTACGTCAATCTGTCTGTCTATAATTTCGCACGATAACTGCCATAGTTATTGTGATATCGACTTTTGCCAATCATATTATTATTACTACTGTTTCGATTGGATTGAAAATGGGCAACATCGGATAAGAATATTTCTTTATTTTCGTGTATCTTGAAAAATACTGAACCGATTTGGACGCCGTTTGTTTTTATTTGGTGGGAAATGATGTTGGGAACTGTAACGAAATGGAATTGGACCGGAACAAAATGGAATTGGAATACAATTTTGAAATGCACCGGTAAGTGGAAATGGAAATTATAGAAAATTTTCGATGAAATCTCGAAAAAAAATCCATAAAATATCAAAAAATTATCGATAAGTTTACTAAAAATTATTGATAAATTTTCCAAAAATTATCGATTAATTTTTGAAAAATTCGAAAAAAATTTCTCAAAAATGGTCTAAGAATGTATTGTACTGGCATGTGCAGGGTATTTTAGCTTCGGTCAGACCGTACTAGTTTTGTCTTACATTTGATATCTGATTTCAAATAAGCTAATAGTTTAAAATCAGCAGCACATGCATGAGTTGATAAATCTAAGACATATTTTATTAAAGACAAATTTTATTTAGAACTGTGTTAATCTATATTCGATTTTCTATTTAAATTCTAAAGAAACTTCAAACAATTGGTGAAGATTTTTGTGGTTTGGATGTTAACTCTCCGCTTGGAGGCGAACAGCCCATCACCGCTGTACCCGTTGCTATGTTCAATAAACGACTGACAGCAATCGCCGCTACAAGTACTAGCGGTTATACCGTTGTTTTCATTGGCACTGCCAATGGTTATCTCAAAAAAGTTGTTGTCGAGTCGTCTAGTTCGGCTAATGAATATGCAAATATACCAATTAACATCAGTTCGCCGATCAATCCCGATATGCAATTTGACAATCAGAATCTCAACATTTATGTTATGACGCGCAACCAGGTAGCAAAAGTTAAGGTATACGATTGTACTGATTACAATACTTGTGGAGATTGCCTTGGTGCACGTGATCCATACTGCGGTTGGTGTTCTCTCGAAAATAAATGTAGTCCTCGTTCCACTTGTCAGGATGATTCTAATGATCCGCTTTATTGGGTAAGCTATAAGACTGGCAAATGTACAACGATCACCAGCGTTATGCCACATCAATTACAACGAACAACGGCCCGTACACTCGAGTTGATAATCGATCATTTGCCGCAACTAAAAGAGAATCTGGTTTGTGCATTCACCACTGAGGAAAAAGCTCTCTTTACGAATGCCACAAAAAAACGAAACGGTGTCAATTGCACAACGCCTCGCACCGATATGCTACCGCAAATTGAACAGGGAAAACATCATTTCACTGCAAAACTTTCAGTGCGCACAAAAAATGGACCCGATCTGGTTTCAACTGATTTTACATTTTTTGATTGTAGCACACATTCATCTTGTACCCGTTGTGTGTCGTCGGAATTTCCCTGCGACTGGTGTGTCGAAGCACATCGCTGCACACACGATACAGCAGAAAATTGTCGCAACGACATCTTGGTCACTGGTGTCAGTCGAATCGGTCCCAGCTATCGTTCGGGACCTGGATTTTGTCCCACTATTAATGCCACTGGCGATGGCAGTGAAGTTCTCGTAGCTGCTGGTACTAGTAAATCGATCAAAGTTAAGGTTCATATTATTGGTCAATTCATAGTACAGACTCGGTTTGTTTGCCAATTCAATATCGAAGGACGTGTAACGAGCTTAAACGCTCAGCTGTTGGGTGATACAATTTATTGCGATAATATGGAATTTCAGTATACCTCGCGCTCACCAAATTTGACTGCTACATTTGCTGTTATTTGGGGCGGCTCGAAACCTTTGGACAACCCACATGACATTCATGGTAAGTTTTAATTTCTTTCTTTTTTACTTTTAATGCTTCACCACCCATCATTAAATATAACACTCAACTCATTGAAAGGCGCTGTGTACGAATATGTCCTGCATTTCATTAAGCACACAGTAATTCAGAAACTTTTTCAACCGCCAACTGTTGAATACTAATAATTCATGTCTTAATAACGATTGAGAAAAGAAGCACATCACAAAATTAGTAGCTTAATCTTTATCCAACAAGGAGTGGTTATTTCGCTTCATTCCGTTCAATTTTCAAAATTGTTCAACTTCCACTCTCATTTTGTTTCGATTCCATTCCCAGGTTTCTTGTAGTCCTATTTTATTTCGTTTCGGTTTCGTAGGCATTATTTCCAACTAAATAAATGAAACGACGTCTAGTATGTATTTATTATTTAAAAAAAAAATTGATTCTATCACATGTTGCTCTCTTAATTCTACCTCATATTCAAAATAGCTGTAAAATTTCTTAATTTTCGTTCACCTTGAGAAATACTGAACCGATTTTTTTATTTGGTTGGAAATAATGACGGGAACGGAATGACAATGGAACGAACTGGGATTGTATCGAAATAAAATGGAATTCTAGCTTAGAAATGGAACAGAACTAAAGTGGGGTTGGAACAAAATAGAGCTCGATTTGCATCGAAATGGAAATGAACCGGTACAAATTGGAATTAGAACGGAAACGAAGTGCAAATAGAAATTATAGATAACTAGTTTATACCCACAGCTTCGCTCGCAAGAATTTTGTAATTTCATGTTAACGTAGAAATGTTATATGTATTATTTAAGCAACTGAAATAAAAATAGATTTTGCAAGTCATCCCTCTGCCAATTCACCTCCCAGCACCAAATCCAAAATTTCAGCGAAATCCCTTTAATAGGACCCGAGTTACAGAGATTTAAAAATTTTAGGGCGTGGCAGTGGGCGGATCTTAAATTTCCATAGCCAACCCTCAGCCCATTCACCTCCCAGCACCAAATCCAAAATTTCACCGAAATCCCTTGAATAGGACCCGAGTTACAGAGCTTTAAAAATTTTAGGGCGTGGCAGTGGGCGGATCTTAAATTTCAATAGCCAACCATCTGCCCATTCACCTCCCAGCAACAAATCCAAAATTTCACCGAAATCCCTTGAATTGGACCCAAGTTACAGAGCTTTAAACATACTCAAAATTTTGATTACAAAATTTTTTGAGTACGATTACAAGTAATTGATTACAAATTTTTTTGAGTACGTTACATGTAATTGATTAAAAAATTTTTTGAGTACGATTCCAAGTAATTGATTACAAAATGTTTTATTCCTTGATATTTATTGGATTAAGTATTACATTTTTATTTCGGTTCAACCTAATATGAAATAATTGAACTTAGTGAAATATAGAACAGTAAAATTTTAAAAAACATAACTTTTTTTTAAAATTTAACCGTGTGTACAAAATACATACACAAAAACAATGAAAATTAAATGAAGTCTTTATATTAGACTTTAGCAAAACCAATTTTTCGAAATTATTGTCCGAATGTGCATGTTGTATATCTAGTTTTACTTACCAAATGGCTTTTGTCTAGAACTAAAGCCTAACTGTTAGTAGATTTTGTTTTTCAGAAAGAAGATAATCAGGCCAAAAAGAAATAAAAATGTAATAAGCTGTAATATATAGTACTACTTCTTCTTCATCCAATAGTAAAAGTAATCAAAAAATATGTAATCGATTACTTGTAATCGTACTCTAAAAATTTTGTACTCAATTACTTGTAATCGTACTCAAAAAAAGTTTGTAATCTATTACTTGTAATCGTACTAAAAACTAGAGAGTGAACTATCTTCGGCTATACCGAAGCTGAAATACCCCCACACAGTAGGAAGAAGTACCTCGAACAAAAAATTATGTGGTCTCAAGACCCCATTTTGACCCTTATATATGTGGTTTCGGAACCTCGGACCATGTCAAAAATACGTTTCTAAACATTTCCAATCGAATGCAGCAATAAAGAAGACTTAAAAAATGTTGACCTTTTTTTTCGGTGTATGGGAGCCACTCTCAGTTTTTATCCGAATTGGCTGGTTCTCGAACTTGATCTCAGTATTTACGAGAAAAACATGTACCCAAAGTTTCAAAACTGCGACCGCTATCGTGCGCTGATCAAGAATATATATACTTTTCCATACCGGACACGCCTTCTTATGGGCATTACAAACGTTGTGTCAAAGTTAGTATACCCTGTCGCAGTGAGTGTGTTTCTGTAATCATACTCAAAAAAGTTTGAGTACCATTACAGTAATCGTACGTTTTTGACTACGATTACCAGTAATGGTTATCAAAAATTTTTTAATCGATACCGCACAGCTCTGGTTCTTACTCGTAAGTGCGTATATGCGTATGTGTTCTATTGAACAAATTATTTTTCATTCCCGTAATTGTCTTAATTTGTGTCAATACACCCAAAACATATAAGTTCGATACGTTCTTTAGCAATTTCGATTTAAAACAAGTGAGTAAGTTTCAGTCGGCAAGCCGACTTATATATACTCTACACCTACTGGGCCATATTGGATCCGCCATCTTGAATTTTTAAAATGCGTCATCAAATTCGAAATCAGCGACCCCAAAAACCCCCCTATACAAAATTTCATATTGTTTTGATGAAATCTTAAAACTTCGGCCGCCATATTGGTTCCGCCATCTTGAATTTTTAAATTCTGCCCATTTTCCTTTCTTTCCCTTTTCCCCCGTTTTACCCCTTCTTTTTAAATTTTTTTCCGAAAATAAAAATGTTTTATTAGCTAGCCCAAGATTGGTATAAGAGAATTTCAATTTAAAAGAAAAAATCCAGTACAAAAAGTAAAAAAAAAATTAATTAATTAAAAATTTGTTTTAGAATAAGAAAAATATGTGCAAGAAACTATAACTATCCATTTTGGACAGTTGCTTTCCCCAGAACCAATAAAAAATTTTTTGGTGCCTTTACAGAAAATACATTTCCACAAAAAAAAAAGAAATAAAAACAAGTGAGTAAGTTTCAGACGGTCAAAACCGACTTATATATACCCTACACCTACTGGATCCGACATCATAAATTTTGAAATGTTGATATCAGCGACCCCAAAAACCCCCTATACAAAATTTTATACTATGTTGATGAACTCTTAAAATTTCAGGAATATAAAAATTTGAAAGTGGAATAATTTTTCTTTAGCCTTGTGGTCACACTGTAATAATAGCTAACTCGTTTCTTTCTTTTTGGTACTTAGACCCAACAGACTTAAACCCTTCAAATTTTGTTTTTCAATGTTTTTCAATGCCAATTCTGTGTTCACATAAGCTCTGTAGAATCAACCGTTAGTTGTAGAACACTAATTGGTATGTAGCTTTTGTAGAGATCAGGGAACAAATCTGCATTATTACATTTTTACCGTTAAATACATATTTTCCAAAGAAAAATGAGTTTAAATAAAAAATAGTAAAATGCTAATTTTAAGCTTTTAACATATCGAGTTACGCCTTTATATAGGAAGCCAGCTATATGTTAATAACTGGATTTCGCAGGTGGTTCGTTGAAAGTACTTTACCCTTTGACTTTTTTGGATGACATTATCATAGCTTTTTTACTTTTAAAGCCAACTCGAATCGCAAATAGATTTCATTTAATTTAATTGCAGTTAAAAACTTCACATTGTTTTGTAAAAAAAATTGTTTGTGCAGTGGTCTAAGAAAGTATTCAACATTATTTATGATAAAACCTTAGTACGATTTTAAATTTCTTATCAATACCTTTTAAATGACTAGAAGGACACCTTAATCCGTTAAGTACACTTCGAGAAAATCAATTTTTGAGTTGTTTTTGGTCTAGCGTAATGGGGCCTACACAAAAAATTACCGTAAAAAAAAAATACTTCTCAGAATGAGAAATGGGGTTTGCCGATATTATTAAGCTTCAAACTTTAAACTAATATGTTTTGGGTCTATTGGCATAAATTAAAACACAAAAACAAACGAGTTTCGGTATTTTAGATATGTCTTAAGTGCAGGGTTTTAACTTTGGTCAAACCGAAGATAATTCTCTCACTAGTTTTTCGTCGCCGTTATTTTTAAGGCTTGTGTCTAATTTTATTTATCTATCTTGAGTTGTTTTTTGTAACATTATTATTGTTATGTATAGTAGTAGAGTACCATGTGATTAAACCCTGTTGTATTATATTGCAGTTGTCATCTATCGTTGTCGTGATATGGCTGACAGTTGCGGTATGTGTCTTGCTCTTGATGAAAAATACAATTGTGGCTGGTGTTCCTCAACTAATACCTGTGAAGTCGAAGAGCAGTGCAATAAAAATAATGAAGGGAAAACCGATTGGCTAAACCGCATGGAAACGTGCCCGAATCCTGAAATTCATTCATTTTCACCAAAGACTGGACCATGGGAAGGCGGCACAAACATTACAATACGTGGCATAAACTTGGGGAAAAATTTCACCGATATTTACTCGGGTGTTCGAATTGCTGGTATCAATTGCATGCCATTCCAACAATACTACATAGATACAAAGCAGATAGTGTGCACGGTCGATAGTCCGGGAGTTCAGCTATATCGCAGCGGACGCATTGTTGTACAAATCGGTGATTATCGTGGTGAATCGAAAGAAGACTACGAATTTGTCGATCCAAAGATAACAAATTTTTTTCCAAAATTCGGTCCGGTTTCGGGTGGCACACAAATTCGAATAATTGGTAAATACTTAAATGCCGGTTCACGTATTCAGGCCTACATTAATGACCATCTACCATGCGAGATATTGAGAGTTGATGCTCTTGAAGCCACATGTCGCACTGCACCGTCACCTGGCATTATTGAGGGACGTTTGAAAATGATGTTCGACAATGGGCCCCGAGAATTTAATGAAGACAACTTTAAATATGTTCTCGATCCCACAATCGATCAAGTTTCGTCCGGTCCAAGTGGTCAAATAAAAGTACCAAAAGGCATACCCGCTGGTGGCATTAAAATTTCCGTTACTGGCACTCAATTCGATTATGTACAGAGTCCCAGCATGTATGTGTACTATAATAATAAAATGTTTTACAGCCAATGCGATGTGTTGACATCCACCGAAATGATATGTAATTCCCCAATAATTGATGCCGATAGTGATACGATTAATGCGGAGACACCGAAAACTCTAGAGTACGGTTTTGTAATGGATAACGTATTGCAGGTGCAAAATTTGTCAAGCAAACAAAATAACTTCTTTGAATTATATCCAAACCCAGTCTACTATAATTTTGAAGAGCGCGTCAAATATTACAAAAGTGAATATTTGACTATAAATGGTCGAAATTTGGATCGAGCATGCAAGGAATCAGATGTGTTGGTACTAATTGGTAAAGGTGTGTGCAATATTACATCGTTATCGAGACAACAGCTAACATGCCGGCCGCCAGCTGAATCAGCCACGGATACAGGTGGTGAGTCTGTGCCGGAAGTTGTCGTGCGCATTGGACAATCATTGGAATACCGTATTGGCGTTCTTAGTTACGATTCGCCGAATTTAATGCATGATTTCGGCAAGAATGCTCTGTTTGCTGTTATAGTCGGTGTTATAATAGTAATTATTATTTTTATCGCTCTTGTGGTCGCTTACAAAAAAAAGACATCCGAGTCAAATCGGGTATTACGTAATATGCAAGAACAAATGGATATTCTAGAGCTGCGTGTTGCAGCCGAATGCAAGGAGGCGTTTGCTGAATTACAAACAGAAATGACTGATTTAACGGGTGATCTAACATCAGGCGGCATTCCGTTCCTCGATTATCGCAGTTACGCTATGAAGATACTTTTCCCCAATCACGAAGATCACATTGTGCTGCAGTGGGAACGTCCCGAATTGCTGCGCAAAGAGAAAGGATTGCGTTTATTCGGACAACTGATCATGAACAAAACATTTCTGCTACTCTTCATACGTACGCTGGAATCTAATAGATACTTTTCAATGCGTGAACGTGTGAATGTTGCATCATTGATAATGGTAACCTTACAATCCAAACTAGAATACTGCACCGACATACTGAAAACATTACTCGGCGATCTTATTGAAAAATGCATCGAAGGCAAGAGTCATCCAAAATTGCTTCTCCGGCGTACAGAGAGTGTCGCTGAAAAAATGTTAAGCGCGTGGTTTACATTCTTGCTCTACAAATTCCTAAAGGAATGTGCCGGTGAACCACTATATATGCTTTTCCGCGCTGTAAAGGGCCAAGTCGATAAGGGACCCGTCGATGCATGTACGCATGAGGCACGTTATTCACTTAGCGAAGAGAAACTTATTCGTCAATTAATTGACTTTCGTCCAATGACTGTTTATGCCAGCATCATACAACAACAAATATGTTGCAATAATATGGAAATGATGCCCACAAACACGGAAAATGTACCAGTTAAAGTCTTGGACTGTGATACAATTGGACAAGTCAAAGAGAAATGCTTAGATACGATATATCGGAATACACCATCTAGTCAACGACCTCGCAAAGATGATTTAGACTTGGGTAAGAATAATTTGCTTATTCTTACAAATATACATTTTATTCTGTTATGAAGCATAAAAGATCAGTAGATGGTATTCTAATCGCGAATTTATCGTATGTGAGGTTTTTGAAATTTTAGAGGAGACAGGTTTTATATTTTTTGACGATGAATATTGTATGGAAACAATGAAATACGATACAATTTTTTAGTGTTTCATTTACATTTTCGATATTTTATGTATGTGGAAAAATGCAGCACATGCTAAAGAACCATTTGAAAGAAAAAAAAACACTTTCGAAAAAAGTACCACTTACCTAGGGTTGCCATACGGTCTGGATTCGTCTGGATTATCCAGATTTTTTGTCATGTGTCCAGAGTCCAGTTTTTCAATAATTTGTCCAGACAAAATTTTCTCTGATATTTCTCAGTAAAAAAACTAAAAAAAGTCAGAAAACCTAATAGCGTTTTCAATTTTATTATAAAGATAAAGTTTTCTGTCAAATAGTTTTATTTTTTTCAATTACTGCTAATGAGTTTTTAGCCATTTAAATAACTTAGGTTCCTTACCTTCAGTAGAATAATGGCTGATTTCATAAAATCTGAAATATTTCTGCGGCCAAAGACTATCCTCTTAAGTAATTAAGCATGAATTGAATAAGACTGTATACGTCATTCTAAACATTTTTCGAAGAGTCTTCTGAAATATTTATGAAACTGCACCACACCACACAACCTTTTTTTAAAAGTAGATAATTTTGAAATTCTGTTTCGACTTAAGTGCTTATTGCTTTCGACCACAAAATTGTTAGACCTAACTATAAAACTGTAAAGAGTTCTACACACTTTTAAAAACAGTAAATTGTTACAAGCGGCCCTTTGCTACAAAATATTTGTGGAAAGAATAGCATTGTACTGTTTTTAAACCGAAGTTGTAAAGCTATCAACGTCTTTCAAAACTGAAAAAGACAAATTTACAGGTTGCATGCCAATGAGAAGGTACTAAAGGCGGTTACAAACTTCTAACCGCGCCAGAATAGGCCTGTAAATGTGTTTTTTTCAATGTATATCCTTGCATATTGCTATCCAAATCCAACTTTACTATTTCTTAAAAATATGCCATTAAAATAAAAAAAAAATTTCCGATTTTTTCTTTGAATGTCCAGTTGAAAATGGAAAAGTCCAGATATTGTTTTTCAAAATCCAGACGAAGATTATTTTGCATGTGGCAACACTACACTTACCATAAATTTGCGATTATGGGGCGATATTGGTATTCTTGGATTTTTAAAACAATCTTTGAAGTATCGCATATGATGAAAAGTATAAAAATTGAGGCAAAGACGAAGCGCTTTTTGAAAGATCTAATTTTTAAATTTGATGGTTGATGGTTTTTAGTTACGGTTCTCTATTACGGTTTGTAATAAAAAAAAATAATGGTTCTCATCTACTGGCCTTGTGAAATACGAGCACGTTACGGTCTAATTTGTGAACTAATACAGCTGCAAAAGCCAACCCAAATGTTTATATGTTGTTGCTCATTTCAAATCAAATCCAAGAAAACAATAGTTACTCAAAGTGGACAAATAATAATGCAGTATTCCGCACGGAATTTAAAGTCAAAAGTTAACATTTCCGATGAATTGTTTTAAATGTTATTGTATCAGTTTTAAACTTTGTTTACGGTTTTTAATGCAGTATTCCGCACGGAATTTAAAGTCGCAGTTTTATTCGGTGTTGCAAATGTTGGTTTTTTTAATACCCTAAACGGACAGACGGAAAAGGTTAAATCAACTCAGGAAGTGACGCTGATCAAGAATATATATAGTTTTCTATACCGGACACGTCTCCTTCTTGGTGTTACAAACATCAGACCAAAGTGAATATACCCATACCTCATGAGGTGTAGGGTATAAAAACACTACCTAAAAATTTTGGAGAAATTGTTGAAATTCTGGAAAATTTTTTATCAAAAAATTTTTTTTGCAAAGTAGTATGTAGTAAATATAGTATTCACAAAATGTAAAATATGAGTATACATAAACGGATAGATAACACAGTGCTACAAAAAAATGTTTTTTGAATGTACAGGCATTCCCATCTATACAGTTGGTTTGGCACCTTAAAATAATGACTTTCTGCGTTTACAGAAGGTTTCTATCACATCAATTTTTTTTTTAAATGAATTTTGAAGAGGAGACTATAAAATTGGCTACTTTTGGCCACTCTGATGATCGTAGCTTATCTATTTTAGATCCGATTTTCAAGAGTTTGGTATTGTTTGAAAGGCGAAATCTTTTTCAAGTCCAAAATGTAAAAAGTTTTGAAAAACAGCAAAATATAAAGTTATTTAAAAAAATATGATGAGAAAATTAAATATTTTTAAAATTTTTAATATTTTATCACTTAGGAAAAATATTTACTAAACATTACTAATCTAGGTTTTTCCAGCTGTTTGTAGGAAATTTAATTACCTTTTCAAAAATACTAATACCAAAACTGTCCAATGAACGGCTGATTTTAGGTCGAATTTAATCTGTGGGTACTTTTTTTTATTTTGTTTTAATTTTTCAATACAAATTTGTAAAAATATTTTTTAAAAAAAATTATTTGTGTACAGATTTTACTACCTATACAGTAAGTTTGGCACTCCAAAATAATGACGTTTTCAGAATTTTTATATCAAATCGATTTTTTTTTGTAATGAATTTTTTAATTATTGACTTAAATTTTCCACTTTTGGTCACTTTTGATCGTAGCTTATTTATTTTTGATCCGATTTTAAGACGTTTGGTATTGCTTGAAGATGAAATCTGCCCCAAGTCCAAAATGTATAAAGTTTTGAAAATTGACAAAATAATTTGGAAAACATTTAATTTTTTAAAATTTGAAATATTTAGTCTATAATTAAAAAATGCATTATAAAAATCGATGTGATATAAATATTCTGTAAACGCAGAAAGTAATTTTTTTGGAGTGCCAAACTAACTGTATAAGTAGAAAAGCCTGTACACAAATAATTTTTTTTTTTTATATATTTTTCAACGTTGTACCGAACTGTACCCACTGCTTAAATTCGACCAAAACTCAGCCGTTCATTTGATAGCTTAACCTAGATTAGTAATGTTTAGTAAATATTTTTCCTAAGTGATAAAATATTAAAAATATTTAATTTTCTCATCATATTTTTTTAAATAACTTGGTAAATTTTTTGCTGTTTTTCAAAACAATTTGGACTTGGAAAAAATTTCGCCTTTCAAACATTACCAAACTCTTGAAAATCGGATCAAAAATAGATAAGCTACGATCATCAGAGTGGCCAAAAGTAGCCAATTTTATAGTCTAAACTTCAAAATTCGTTTAAAAAAAAAGTTGATGAGATAGAAACATTCTGTAAACGCAGGAAGTCATTATTTTAAGGTGTCAAACCAACTATATAGGTGGGTATGCCTGTACATTTTTCGTGTAGCACAGTGTAATTTTTAAAAAACGTATTGGTATTTCGTCCACGCCGACAGCATTTGACTTAATTTTAGATATTGCACAGAATAATTCATCCTCATCAATGTTATAAAAAGATAGGCTCCCTTCACGATCGGTTGCAAAGTTTTCAAAATTAAGTCTAGAACTAGTCAAAGAGTTGGACAATACAGAGATAAAGTGATAGTTTAGCTCATTAGGGTTAATATCACAGGTTTTGCTATTACAGGTCATTGCACCGGAATTTTTAATTTTCGACCAGATTTCTTTAGCTGTGTTTTTTCGACCGAAGTGTTTGATCACAAATATTCGCTTATGTTTTCGGATAATTTTCTTAGTAATATTGCAGTATTTCCTATAAATAGATTTATTTCTATCAGTCTTATTCTCAAGAAAGGCCTTAAAAGCAAGGTATCTATTACGTATTGCAGACGAAATTTCAAAACACATAAACCA
This sequence comes from Heteromyza rotundicornis, assembly GCA_951394025.1. Taxonomy (NCBI): domain Eukaryota; kingdom Metazoa; phylum Arthropoda; class Insecta; order Diptera; family Heleomyzidae; genus Heteromyza; species Heteromyza rotundicornis. Next base: position 6,308,716 of record OX596014.1, on the reverse strand, counting down.
ACTGTTTACAGAGTTATTAACATTTTTTGTTTTAATTGGAACATGTTTGTTGTATAAGGCTAAGATAACAGAATTGAGTAATTTTAATTGTTCCACAGTATAATTTGTTTGGTAAAGGAGACGAAAATCGCGCATGGCAATATCATTACATAAATCATTGAAACTTATATCATTATAACATCGGAAAGATACAGTGATAAGTTCAGACATAGTCGAAAGCTCATATGAAAGACGTATAAAGGCATGTTTTGAGTTTAATGCTGGCAAAAAAAATTGGTCAGACGATTTAACTAAATGATGATTACTAACCATAAAGAAATCTATTAAAGATGTTGAATTCTGATAATCGTCGTAATGATTAGGTATATTATTATGCCTGAGAGACAAATTAGAGCGTTGCAAAAACGGACTTAAAAGACCAAGATCATTCGGACTATGAATATTACAATTAAAATCACCCATAATAACAACGTCATCATAGCGATAACACAAATCATTAAAGTCATCCAAGCAATTGATATCTCCGTGAGTTAAATATACAATTCCAACTAAAAAATGTTTTTATTTGAAACGTTAACTGCAAAACCAGCGCTTCACAAGAACCGAAGTTTTCAATTTTTAGTACGACACGAGCTTTTATTCGGTTAGAAACATAAAAAGCTACTCCACCACCGCGTGCGCCAGACCGATAATTTCTGAAGATGTTATAGCCACCGAATTCAACGGCTTTACTAGATACTCTAGTGATTTTAACCACGTTTCACTAACTCCAACAACATCAAGATAATTGCCGTTTAAAGCATTTGATATTTCGTCCAATTTAGATGAGGATGAACTAGGTTTAATAGACTGTGCATTCAAATGACCAAATCTCAAGCGATGACAAAGTTAGTATACCCTGCCACAGTGAGTGTGGGGTAGAGCTGTCCAAAAAAAAAAAAATTTGCCCGATCTGTCTCGGCTTAAATAACGCAAATACACCAAAAACTCTTAAGTTTGAAATTTCAATCAGATCCGATAACGGCAACCCGGCCCGCAAAGGCCCTGAAGTTGGCCAAAACGGGCTAACACTTGTATGGAATATGTATGGAAAAAAATAAAACACAAATTTTAAGTTCGTTTTAGTTCAAGTAAAATACGAGAAAAAAACCATAATTAAGCATTTTTGGCGGAAACCACCCTAGAATTAATTAAAAAACATTTTCGTAAAAATTAAAAAAAAAAAAAATCAATAATAAAAATAAATAAAAATGCATTTTATAATGAGAAAAATACTATAAAAAAAACCAAAATGGTTGGTTTTCCCCATAAATATTTCCTAAAAATTCTGTTTAATAAAAATCATTTGGAGGTATTTTGCCACATAATAACTTTTTGTGATCATCTGGTAGCAGTGTTCGGCAGATGTCACTGACTGCCATCGCTTCCATCGGCGGAATAAAAAACAGCTGATGGGCATTGCGATGGTCGGCAGTGATGCCACCAGAAGAACAAAAAAAGTTATAATGTTACAAAAAATCTCAAAATCTTTTTATTAAACAGAATTGTTAAAAAGTTTTAAAAAGTTTTTTTTAATAATTAATTTTTTTTTTAATTTTTACGAAAATGTTTTTTAATTAATTCTAGGGTGGTTTCCGTCAAAAATGCTTAATTATGGTTTTTTTCTCGTATTTTTCTTGATCTAAAACGAACTTAAAATTTGTGTTTTATTTTTTTCCATACATATTCCATACAAGTGTTAGCCCGTTTTGGCCAACTTCAGGGCCTTTGCGGGCCGGGTTGCCGTTATCGGATCTGATTGAAATTTCAAACTTAAGAGTTTTTGGTGTATTTGCGTTATTTAAGCCGAGACAGATCGGGCAAATTTTTTTTTTTTTTGGACAGCCTTACCCCACACTCACTGTGGCAGGGTGTACTAACTTTGTCACAACGTTTGTAACGCCCATAAGGAGGCGTGACCGGTATGGAAAAGTATATATATTCTTGATCAGCATCACCTCCTGAGTCGATTTAGCGATGTCCGTCTGTCTGTCTGTCCGTCCGTCTGTCCGCCCGTCCGTCCGCACGATAGCGGTCGCAGTTTTGGAGATATCGACTTGAAACTTTGGGTACAAGTTTTTCTCGTGAACTTAAAATTTGTGTTTTATTTTTTTCCCCCATACAAGTGTTAGCCCGTTTTGGCCAACTTCAGGGCCTTTGCGGGCCGGGTTGCCGTTATCGGATCGGATTGAAATTTCAGACTTAAGAGTTTTTGGTGCATTTGCGTTATTTAAGCCACTTTTGAGACAGATCGGGCAATTTTTTTGGACAGCTCTAGTGTGGGGGTATAAAAATGTTTATAAAAAGAACAGTAATACACATAAGACATAAAATCTATACAGATCCCCGAAAATTTGCAAAATAGTGCCATCACAATGACTGACACTACTTTACACTAACCCACCCACCCTACCACAGGATCCATTAAAATCCCTATATCCCTATATCCCAATATATATTATAAAACTGAGTGTGTGTCTGTCTGTCTGTCTGTCTGTCTGTTTGTCCCTCAATCACGGCTAAACGGCTGTACCGATTCTCTTGAAACTTTTAGGATAAATTCTATAGGTATCGACATGTAACATAGGCTATATGCGGTTGGGATTGGAGAAAGGGGCGTGGCACCTCCCATACAACACAAAATATGTCTACAAGGAAATTAAGTAACTATTGAATTGAATTTGAATTGAATATTGAATAATAAATACGAAATTTATCACGAAGTTGCATAATAACTTTTCCAAGCTTTATGCCAAATATGAGCATAATTGGACAAGGGGCGTGGCACCGCCCACACAACACGTAACTTAAATAACAGCTAATTAAGCAACTATTGGATATATTTTAATGAAATTTGGAATGGAGCTGTATAGTATGTTTTCCCAGCTATGTGTCGAATATGGGAATAATTGGACAAAGGGGCGTGGCACCTCCCACACAACACATAACTTAAATACCAGCTAATTAAGCATCGATTGAATATATTCTAATGAAATTTAGCATGGAGTTGTACAGTATGTTTTCCCAGCTATGTGGCGAATATGGCAATAATTGGACAAGGGGCGTGGCACCGCCCACACAACACGTAACTTAAATAACAGCTAATTAAGCAACTAATGGATATATTTTAGTGAAATTTGGAATGGAGTTGTACTGCTATGTGTCGAATATGGGAATAATTGGACAAGGGGCGTGGCACCGCCCATACAATTTTCTACCCCATATCACGGCTTTACTGATTTTATTGAAATTTTAAGGTAAACTTGTGTTAGTAATGGAATTTGCAATAGGACATAAGAGGTTGGATTTGGACAACGGGCCGTGGCACCTCCCATACAACAAAAAATATTATTAAAAAGTAACTTAGTAACTGTCGAATATTAAGTGGTCCATGCCACCAACTGCGCCCTTGCACATTTTTTGAGTGAATCATACCGGGTGGGATTACAACTGCCACCAATTGCGTCCTTGGACTTTTTTTGGCTGAATCATACCGGGTGGGATTACAGCTGCCACCAAGAGCGTCCTTGGACATTTTTTGGGTGGATCATACCGGGTGGGATTACAGCTGCCACCAAGTGTGTTCTTGGACTCTTTTTTTGTGAATCATACCGGGTGGGATAACAACTGCCACCAATTGCGTCCTTGGAATTTTTTTGGCTGAATCATACCGGGTGGATTACAGCTGCCACCAAGTGCGTCCTTGGACTTTTTTTGGGTAATTACTACCGGCTGGGATTACAACTGGCACCAAGTTTCACGGGGGGAAAAACCATTGAAGTTGTCGCAAATTCCTATATATATTTATTTTAAAATTTTATACAACCCGTGCAACGCCGGGTATGTAACAGCTAGTATATTATAAAACTGAGTGTGTGTCTGTCTGTCTGTTTGTCCCTCAATCACGGCTAAACGGCTGTACCGATTCTCTTGAAACTTTCAGGATAAATTCTATAGGTATCGACATGTAACATAGGCTATATGCGGTTGGGATTGGACAAAGGGGCGTGGCACCTCCCATACAACACAAAATATGTCTACAAGGAAATTAAGTAACTATTGAATTGAATTTGAATTGAATATTGAATAATAAATAATAAAGCTTTATGCCAAATATGAGCATAATTGGACGAAGGCGTGGCACCGCCCACACAACACGTAACTTAAATAACAGCTAATTAAGCAACTATTGGATATATTTTAATGAAATTTGGAATGGAGCTGTATAATATGTTTTCCCAGCTATGTGTCGAATATGGGAATAATTGGACAAAGGGGCGTGGCACCTCCCACATGACACATAACTTAAATACCAGCTAATTAAGCAACGATTGAATATATTCTAATGAAATTTAGCATGGAGTTGTACAGTATGTTTTCCCAGCTATGTGTCGAATATGGGAATGATTGGACAAGGGGCGTGGCGCCGCCCATACAATTTTCTACCCCATATCACGGCTTTACTGATTTTATTGAAATTTTAAGGTAAACTTGTGTTAGTAATGGAATATGCAATAGGACATAAGAGGTTGGATTTGGACAACGGGGCGTGGCACCTCCCATAAAACAAAAAATATTATTAAAAAGTAACTTAGTAACTATCGAATATTAAGTGGTCCATGCCACCAACTGCGTCCTTGCACTTTTTTTGGCTGAATCATACCGGGTGGGATTACAGCTGCCACCAAGTGCGTCCTTGAACATTTTTTGGGTGGCTCATGCCGGGTGGGATTACAACCTGGCACCAAGTGCTTCCTTTGACATTTTTTGGGTGAATCATACCGGGTGGGATTACAACTGGAACCAAGTGCTTCCTTGGACATTTTTTGGGCGGCTCATGCCGGGTGGGATTACAACTGCCACCACGTGTGTTCTTGGACTCTTTTTTTGTGATACCGGGTGGGATAACAACTGCCACCAATTGCGTCCTTGGACATTTTTGGGTGGATCATGCCGGGTTGGATTACAACTGCCACCAAGTGCGTCCTTGGACTTTTTTTGGCTGAATCATACCGGGTGGGATTACAGCTGCCACCAAGTGCGTCCTTGGGCGACGCCGGGTATGTAGCAGCTAGTAAATTAATAATTTTCTCTAGTTCAATTGAGTTGGAGTGCCAAAAACATCATCTCGCGGTCGATCTCCTTGCCGTGCAGTCGGTGTATTTAGGTGCGTTCGAACATCGGCATTTGCAGAAATGACACCAGGTTGGTTCTCAAGAAAACGTGACAGCTCATCAATATTGAAAAATTTGTGAGCGTCATCGTTGGTAGTAATTTTGACCAAAATTAGCTTGAAGCCTTTTATTTTCTTGCTCTTTAAAAAATTACGGCACATGGATTTCAACTTGATTGCAAATTGTCGTTCAAATAAACCCTCGATTCAATATCAGTGGGCACAATTGGCGATAAGCGTAAGTTGCGTTGAGCCATATATTTTCTCATCAACTCATCCCGCTTAAACACGTTGCAAAATTTGGCTAGGATGGTTTTTTGTTTTTACCTAGCCAAAAGCAAGAGTTGATGTCTCTATCGACAATTGGATTTACGTTGCATGGCAGTCCACTTACCAGAATGTCACTTCGGCAGAGCTGTTGTCGAATTCTGTGATTTTCTTTTAATTCGCCCATTTTAAATCAATATGTGATTTTAATTTATCGTATTTCGCTGTCTGCCCTTCAACCAAAACCCTCAGAGATGATAAATTCTTATCCATTTCATCCTTAATTGAGGTAGGTATAGTTGCAGCTAAATTATCCAGCTTATCTCCGAAATATGGAGATTTTATCCCAAACCCTTGTATCATTTATCATTCACCCTTCGGTTCAAAGCATTACAACTGGAACATTTCCATTGGATTTCGCCATTGCTTTTCACCAACAATTCATAAGAGTACTCTGATAGTTGCGAGCAATTCCTTCGATGGAACCAACGGTCACACACATGGCATCGAGCACTTCCACACGACTTAGTTATATTTTTGTTGCAAACATCTGGGGCCGGCGCCATTGTGTTAATCAGCAAACAATTAAAAAAATTGCAAATAAAATTGCGCGCAAAGTTGATAGCGGCAGCGCAGCGTCAGCAAAATCCTCAAAATTGAACAGGGAATTTCGGTGATATACGCTAAGAAAGCGGACACTTTTTATAACCCTTATATTAACATGCTTTGGGTGGACTATATATATATATATATATATATATATATATATATATATATATATATATATATATATATATATACTAGTAAATTTGTCCGTGCCATGCACGGGAAATAAAACACTAATTTGAAAAAATTAATGTTTACTTTATTGTGTAATTTAGATGCAAAAATATTTTCTATGTTTTCATATGTAATTTTTTTTTATAGAAATTTGTGAAATATGTGAACTTTTATTAAATTTTATTCGATGATGTAATTGTCGCCTAATGTGTAAAGTTGAACTGTTACATTAAAAAAGAATTAAAAAAAGAAAGATTAAAAAAAAGAAAAAAATATGAAGCAATGGAATTAAAAAAAGAAAAACTTCGGCCGGCACCGGGCTTGAACCTCATAGGCCGAAGCTCTAACCAACTGACCACAGCCAGCTATAAAATAATTTCAGCTAATGGCGGTTAGGTAGACCAAGCCGTATGGTGAACTCCATAATTTATATATGCATATAAAAAATCATTTGTGAAATATGTGAACTTTTATTAAATTTTGTAAAGAATAGAAAGAAATTTTGTTGGATGATGTAATTGTGTAAAGTTCAACTGTTACATTAAAAAAGAATTAAAAAAAAAAGATTAAAAAAAGAAAAAAGAATATCAATCAATGGATTTAAAAAAAAATACGACCGGTGGCGGGCTTGAACCCAAGACTGTCGCAGTCATAGGCCGAAGCTCTAACCAACAGACCACAGCCAGCTATAAAATAAATTGAGCAAATGGCGATATAGTTCAGAAAGCTGTATGGTGAATGTGTATATACACACAAAAATATAGCTTTGATTTACCATTTCCACCTTTAAGGAAATAATACTACCAAAAGGCTAGCGTTGCCACCTAACAATGTTTTCACCTGTTACGGCTAAACATTATTTCCGATAATCGATTATTTTTATTGCAAAGCGTTTTATTCATTGGATTTTTTCAATTTTTATTTTCGTATTATGTATTTTGACGTACTAAAACCGAATCTGAATCTTTTATTGTAGCAAGAATCTGCTTTCCGAGAAATACATTTTTTAAAGTTTTCATTTCCCCTTTTACAATTTCTTGAGTGACTTCTAAGAAAGGTGTTCATTTTGTAGTATTTTTTTCGGGAAATTTAATTTATAAATGATTCACATTTTTTTTTGTTTTTATGAAATTTCTCATTTTAAACAAATATATTTTCGCATTTGCAAGAAACATTTTTGAGTAAGTTTCGTTGCGACTGCGGTACTTCGCGTTGATGTGTGCGGACCTCACTGTTGTACTGGGAATAAATTATAGTGTATAGGAAAGTGTAATATGAAAGTGTAATATGGAAATCTAATACACCAACGTAATAGGTGAAAATAGTGTTAGGTGGCAACGGTAGTCTTGTGGCAGTGTTATTTTCTTAAAGGTGGCAGCTTTAGTTCGAAGCTATTTTTGTTTATATGTGAAATGATTTTTGGTGTGTATATATACATGGAATCGTTTTGCATACAGCTTGCCGAAGTTAATCGATATTAGGTGAAGGTAGGTTTACCAGATTCTCTTGAGTAAAGAAGAGTGCAAAGTTGCAGGGGGTACCAAACCCCTCGGTTTCAGACCACAAATTTTTTAAAAGATAAAAAAAATCCACTTATTATAAAAATTTTGAATAAAACCATATTTTTTTCAAAAATTTAAAAAATATGAATTATAGGTAACAAAATAAAATTATTTAAGCATAAAGTTTTTTTTTTTGGTAATCTCAAATACTAAAAAAATTAATTTAAAATTTTGTAAAACTCATTTACTACTAAAATGTACTACTTAGGTTTCTTTAGGCGTTAACAACTTTAAATTTTAAACTCCAAAGGGTCTAAGTGACATACAAATTAAACGGATATTAAGTATAACACAAAATTTTAGACCCTGGGTGCTAATGTTCCGATCCCTCCTCAAGAAATTGAAAAATTTAGCTATATATTTGGGATGTTTTCGACATTCAAAATTGTGTTTAACATTCGGCTAAAAAGTAGTAGGTCTCAACTAATTATTTTTTTAATCCTAGCATTTAAGAATTTTACTAACTTTTTTAATGCAATGTGACGGAAGATGATTCAAACTAACAAACCTAATATTTGAAGGTTTTTGTTTTAATTCTGACGAAAAATAAAAATGGGTTACCTTACATTAAGCTGTAATATGATAAAGTCCCAGAAATAAGAAAAAGAGTACTTAATAGTACTTAATAGTACTACAATGATGAAGGAAGTAGGTGGGTTCTTATTGACAAAATGAAGTTTTATACCCTTTTTAAAGGGGGGTGTGGGGGCAAAGGAAAGCGGGATGGAGCCAATTTAAAGTCCTAACTTTCGTATTTTGTAAGCTACAAGGCTGAAATTTTTTACTTAGGTTCGGATTCGGGAAAAAGAGTATTTTCTGCTTTTTAGTCGGTTAAAGGGTTATATTTTAAAAAACTTGTTTTTTACTCTATTTTTATTATTTTTCTTCTTTCCAGGAGTACTTTTTTGTATTTAAAAGTCATTTTTAACTTTGATTTAAAGATTTAAATATTAAAAATAAAAGATTTACAGCCAGCGGCAAATTCTTTTACTCTGACATTTGACAAGGTTGCCAACCAAAAAATTAAAAGGACGCAAATCGACAAGTTTTTCAAAAAAGTAAAACAAAAACCAAAACGATTGACGGTCCAAAGCTCATCTAAAAGCGCCAAATAACGTTTTTTTTGCTTTACATTTTTGTTTTTTTAAATTTAATTTCTCAAAATAATTGTAACATTTTTATTTCAATAAATGAAATTGCTAAGCAATTTTAGTAGTAAAAAAGTTGTATTTTGAAAATTTTAAGCATGATCATTAAAAGGAAAATCGGCTTAGCCAAATAGCCGGGGTAGCCGCCGCCGACTGAAATTGGATCAGCCGCCGCCTCCGACTATTTTCCATCGGCTGACACCTCTGACCAAGACCTATCAGAATCTGTTATCAGAATTTGGTGATGCACAGTGTAATCATTCACTTGTTCGTTACGATATACAATAAACCATTTTCAATAAAAGTGTTGAAAATATGTTTCAATATTTTTCACTTTGAATGAGTGAATAAAGCGGAAGTTCGACTTCGGCCGAAAAAAACACCTTCGGTTGGACTCTACCTGTCATATCCAAGTCTAACACTGAGCTGTCAGTTCTGACTATAAGGGCGAGTGTGAGTCTGACGCTGCTTTAATTTTGGGTTTGCAAGTCCTGGGGTGGTATTTTATTTCCCACCTTCCCTGCATATCTCAATAAAAGTTTAAAAATTAAAAATTTTGTAAGTTATCTGGATTCTTCAATATTTAAAATGTTCATAACAAACTGATCTTTATATAGAAATTCATAACATGAGGACAGTATACATATTGCGTAAAATTGTGCTCCAGAAATGTATGCTGAGATCAGAAAACAATTAAAAAAACCTAACTTACACATAATTTAAAATTTCTTAGAATGGCGAACTGGTGCTACTGGTCGTGTCATACTTTATGATGAGGATACCACATCGAAAACCGAAAGCGAATGGAAAAAACTCAACACATTGCAACACTATAACGTACCAGACGGGGCTGGTTTGAGTTTAGTGCCCAAACAAAGTTCCATATATAATTATTCAATACTATCCGATAAGAATGAAAAATCTCACAAGTAAGTTGTTTGTACCAATACCAGATATCAGATTTTGTAGTTTAATAAATACAACTGTTTATGTATATGTGTCTAGTTAAGTTACTTAACCTAAAAATGCTTCATCCATTACTACTAACCAAATTCTTGTAATGTGTTTCTTCGCTTTGATTTCCCGCAGATATGAAACTTTGAATTTATCCAAATATACATCTTCCTCACCAACATTTAGCCGTGCTGGCAGTCCGCTTAATAATGATCTACACGAAAATGGTATCAAATGTTGGCATTTAGTTAAGCATCATGATAGTGATATTCAGAAAGAAGGTGAACGTGTCAATAAGCTTGTATCAGAAATCTATCTAACCCGTTTGCTAGCAACAAAGGGCACTTTGCAAAAATTTGTGGATGATCTCTTCGAAACAATATTCAGTACAGCCCACCGTGGCTCAGCTTTGCCATTAGCAATTAAGTACATGTTCGATTTTTTGGATGATCAAGCATTATTGCATGGAATAACTGACCCCGAGGTCGTGCATACATGGAAGAGCAATAGTTTGCCATTGAGGTATATACTGAACTATTCCAAAACTAAGTATTTAAAATTAACACTTAAAAAATGTTTTTGCTTTCAGGTTTTGGGTGAATTTAATTAAAAATCCAAACTTCGTCTTTGATATTCACAAATCAAACATAGTGGATTCGTGCTTGTCGGTTGTTGCTCAAACTTTTATGGACTCTTGTTCCACCTCGGATCATCGTTTAGGTAAATATACATTAACTAGTAAATTTGCCCTTGCCATGCACGGGAAAAAAATACACTAATTTGAAAAATTAAATGTTTACTAAATATATTTTGAATATTTAGATGCAGAAATATTTTCTATGTTTTTATATGTAACACTGTGTCACAGTGAAAAACACTCGGCTCGGGACCAGGCTTAGGTTGTAGGTAAAGGAAAACTAAATATAATGGCATACGAGGTTGAGGTGTATTGGATAGGACAAAAAAACAGTTCTTTGAAAAAAAATATCTATAGAACAAAAAAAAACCACAAAATAATGTAAAATTTAAAAACATTTTATTAAATTTTAAAATTTTAAAATTGATCGATTGTATCTTTGTGACTTTAAATCGTAGAATGACAAGTAATACGTGGTTGTAAAGGTGATTCTTTCCTCTTTCTATATTTGGAATATATAAAATCGATATAAAAATTCCAGAGTTAAAAATAATTATGAGTGCACCTCCAAAAAACAGTTTTTTGGCCTAACTCCAGATTTTGGAGGTGTATTGGACATTCGTAGTATGCCATTATATTTAGTTTTCCCAATACCTACAACCTATGCCTGGTCTCGAGCCGAGTGTATTTTTCTACCCTCATTTTGTGACATAGTGTAATTTTTTTTTATAGAAATTCGTGAAATATGTGAACTTTTATTAAATTTTGCAAAGAATAGAAATACATTTTTTTGATGATGTAATTGTGGCCTTATGTGGGAAGGTAAACTGTTACATTAAAAAGAAAAGAATAAAAAAAAATATGAAGATTTAAAAAAAAAAACTATGACCGCTGTAGGGCTTGAACCTATGACTGCCGAAGAGAATGCGGAAGTTCTAGCCAACTGACTCACACCCTGTTCTGACATGTCTTCAGCTAATGGCGATTAAGTTCAGTATACAGTTTTATCTACATACACACACAAAAAATTATCTTTGACATAAACAAAAATAACTTCGATATAACTTTAAGAAAATAATAAACACAACGCCAGCTTTGTGTTGCAATCAAACACTGTTTTCACTTGTTAAACATTTTTTCCTATTGTTGATTATTGTTATTGCAAGGCGATTTAATCATTGGATGTTTCCAATTTTATATTTTCGTGTTATGTATTTTTACGTCCTAAAACCGAATCTGAAATCTTTTTTGCCGCAAAAATCTGCTTTCCAGGATATACAATATTTTAATTTTCGATTTCCCCTTATACAATTTTTGAGTGGCTTTTTACAAGGTGTCTTCATTAATTTTGTATCATTTTTTTTAGGGAATTTAAAAAAATTACATCAGTACAGTAAATCTATTCCAAAAATATAGATAAATACATTTTTTAAAACAAATTTAAAAAAATTTTTTTAAAAACTTGATATTTCGTCCGTTTAATCGATTAAGTACTTTGAACACTAGTCGACCAAACTGAACTTTTTGTGTGTTAAATGAACTTGATGGACAAATTCTTATGTATTGTGCCACGCTGAATCCGAAAATAACCTTTTTACAGCACGCTTAAAGGAACTTGCTCGCCTTGGTACGTGCTCAAAAATGTTTCTTGAAAATCCGATTGTTCTTGCTAACAAAATTTATAATTGATATACATTTCAATTTGTTTTTATGAAATTTCTCACCTCAAACAAATATTTTTTATTCGTATATCGCATTTTATTGTTGTACTGGGAATATATGCAAATATGAAAATCTAATCCACCACCGAAATAGGTGAAAAAAGTGGCAACGCTAGTATTGTGGCAGTGTTATTTTCTTAAAGATGGCAACTTAGGATCGAAGTTATTTTTGTTTCTGTCAAAGATAATTTGTTTGTGTGTGTATGTAGATTATAGCGTTGTGCATATAGTTTGCTAAAGTTAATCGATATTAGGTAAAGGTATTGTATGAGTCGAAGTGGTTTTGGTGAGTAGGCGTTTGGTTGGCTACTTCATTTTACTCTGCGTCGTGGGTTCGATACCTTTCCAGAGCGGCGAACATAAAAAAATATATGTGTAAATATATTGTAAGTGGCTCCCACCAGAACGGCTAACATTTAAAAAAAAAAAGAAGGTTGACATCTTAAAAAAAATGTTTAAGTTGAGTTGGTAATTTTGAATCGGTTAGCGTTAGGGACAGACAGAAAGACAGACATAATATATTTATTCATTTTAATTGCATAGACTAATCCAACTAGTAATATAACTATAAACAGAACAAAATAAACTTTTTATTTATGGAGACAACAATTGAGGATTTAACTGCTCGAGTCCTCATGGACGTCCAGGGCCTATTCCTTCTGGTCATGCGCAACTCTCCAATTCATTCGGGCCACAACTAAATAGGAAGCTCTCGGTCCGATCCGCTTACAAGTTTCTTTTATGTTTTCGTTTTTCCATTTTTCAGTTGTAACAATTTATTTACTGTCAAAAACTGTTTACAAATAATCTGCCACATTGAGCTTTTGTAAAATTCAGCTATTGAACATATCAACATCAATTTCGGAGTAAATGAAACAAAAAAGCGTAGTAGAATCTATTTTTGCGGAGTAGATTTATAATTTGGACTTTTGACATGTCAAAAAATGCTGTTCTAATACAATTTCACAGCATAATAAGCTTCGCCAAATTTTTCTTGAGTCGTTCGTTTAGAGTTGGTAATGAATCTTTAAGCCAGGTATGCAGATGCTGTTTTCTTCGTTTTGGAGAAATAAATAATTTCTCGTTTTGTGTAGAGCAAAATATTTTTTGACAAATTTAGTTTTTGAATTTTGCAAATAAAAATAAAATTAAATTATAGAAATTGTTTTCAAAGCAACATAAAAGTCATTCTAACAAAAAACATTTTTCGCATTTCTGCATATTCTAGCCGGAATAGAAATTTCGTTTGTTTTTCGTTTCGTTGTTTGAGGTTCCACATTTATTTATTTATTTCAGTCTACTGATAGTTATTTATATTTATATGTACAATATATAATAATATCATCATTGTTCAGTAAAAAGGGACTACACTCAAAGAATTTATATGTTTGGAGAACATTTGCTTCAAATATACTACTTTTGAATACAAACGAAAAAACAAGCAAAAAACATTCCTATATATATCATAAAACTGAGTGTGTGTCTGTCTGTCTGTCTGTCTGTCTGTTTGTCCGAGCATCACGGCTAAACGGCTGTACCGATTCTCTTGAAACTTTCAGGATAAATTCTATAGGTATCGACATGTAACATAGGGTATATGCGGTAGGGGCGTAGCACCTCCCATACAACACAAAATATGTCTACAAGGTAATTTAGTAACTATTGAATTGAATTTGAATTGAATATTGAAAAATAAATACGAAATTTAGCACGAAGTTGCATAATAACTTTTCCAAGCTTCATGCCAAATATGAGCATAATTGGACAAGGGGCGTGGCACCTCCCACACAACACATAACTTAAATACCAGCTAATTAAGCAACTATTGGATATATTTTAGTGAAATTTGGAATGGAGTTGTACTGCTATGTGTCGAAAATGGGAATAATTGGACAAGGGGCGTGGCACCGCCCATACAATTTTCTACCCCATATCACGGTTAAACGGCTTTACTGATTTTATTTAAATTTGAAGGTAAAATTGTGTTAGTAATGGAATTTGCAATAGGACATAAGAGGTTGGATTTGGACAACGGGCCGTGGCACCTCCCATACAACAAAAAATATTATGAAAATGTAACATAGTAACTATCGAATATTAAGTGGTCCATGCCACCAACTGCGCCCGTGCACATTTTTTGGGTCAATCATACCGGGTGGGATTACAACTGCCCCCAAGTGCGTCCTTGGACTTTTTTTTGGCTGAATCCATGCCGGGTGGGATTACAGCTGCCACCAAGTACTTCCTTGGTCATTTTTTGGGTGAATCATACCGGGTGGTATTAAAACTGCCACCAAGTGCGTCCTTGGACTTTTTTTTGGCTGAATCATGCCGGGTGGGATTACAGCTGCCACCAAGTGCGTCCTTGGACATTTTTTGGGTGAATCATACAGGGTGGGATTACAACTGCCACCAAGTGCGTCCTTGACTTTTTTTGGCTGAATCATGCCGGGTGGGATTGCAGCTGCCACCAAGTGCGTCCTTGGACATTCTTTGGGTGAATCATACCGGGTGGGATTACAACTGCCACCAATTGTGTCCTTGGACATTTTTTGGGTGGATCATGCCGGGTTGGATTACAACTGCCACCAAGTGCGTCCTTGGACTTTTTTTTGGCTGAATCATACCGGGTGGGATTACAGCTGCCACCAAGTGCGTCCTTGGACTTTTTTGGGTGATTCCTACCGGGTGGGATTACAACTGGCACCAAGTTTCACGGGGGGAATAAGCCATCAACTACAGCGCCATTGAAGTTGTCGCAAATTCATATATATATTTATTTTAAAATTTTATACAACCCGTGCAACGCCGGGTATGTAACAGCTAGTATATATTATAAAACTGAGTGTGTGTCTGTCTGTCTGTCCGTCTGTTTGTCCGAGCATCACGGCTAAGCGGCTGTACCGATTCTCTTGAAACTTTCAGGATAAATTCTATAGGTATCGACATGTAACATAGGCTATATGCGGTTGGGATTGAACAAAGGGGCGTGGCACCTCCCATACAACAGAAAATATGTCTACAAGGTAACAATTAACTGAATTGAATATTGAATATATAAAGACGAAATTCAGCACGAAGTTGCATAATAACATTTCCAAGATTTATGCCAAATATGAGCATAATTGGACAAGGGGCGTTGCACCGCCCACACAACACGTAACTTAAATAACAGCTAATTAAGCAACTATTGGATATATTTTAATGAAATTTGGCATGGAGTTGTACAGTATGTTTTCCCAGCTATGTGTCGAATATGGGAATACTTGGACAAAGGGGCGTGGCACCTCCCACACAACACATAACTTAAATACCAGCTAATTAAGCAACTATTGGATATATTTTAGTGAAATTTGGAATGGAGTTGTACTGCTATGTGTCGAATATGGGAATAATTGGACAAGGGGCGTGGCACCGCGCATACAATTTTCTGATTTTATTGTAATTTTAAGGTAAAATTGCTTTAGTAATGGAATTTGCAATAGGACTTGCGTCCTTGCACATTTTTTGAGTGAACCATGCCATGTGGGCATTTTTGGGTTAACCATGCCGGGTGGGATTACAACTGCCACCAAAAGCATCCTTGGACATTTTTTCGGTGAACCATGGCGAGTGGGATTTCAACTGCCACCAAGTGCGTCCTTGGACATTTTTTGGGTGAATCATAACGGGTGGGATTACAGCTGCCACCAAGGGCGTCCTTGGCCATTTTTTTTTGTGAATCATGACTGGTTGGATTACAACTGGCACCAAGTTTGACGGGGGGAATTAACCATAAACTGCAGCGTCCATTGAAGTTGGCGCAAATTCCTATATATATTTATTTTAAAATTTTATACAACCCGTGCAACGCCTGTGTCAAATATAGGAATAATTGGACAAGAGGCGTGGCACCGCCCATACAATTTTCTACCTCATATCACGGTTCAGCGGCTTTAGTGATTTTATTGAAATTTGTATATAAAATTGTGTAAGTAGTGGAAATTGCAATAGGTGGCACCCATACAACAATTGAAATGTAACTTAGTAACCATCGAATATTGAGTGGTTCATGACACCAAGTGCGTCCTTGGACATTTTTTGGGTGAACCATGCCGGGTGAGATTACAGCTGCCACCAAGTGAGTTCTTGGACATTTTTTGTGTGAATCATGCCGGGTGGGATTACAGCTGCCACCAAGTGCTTCCTTGGAAATTTTTTGGATGAATCATGCCGGGTGGGATTACAGCTGCCACCAAGTGCGTCCTCGGACATTTTTTGGGTGAATCATACCTGGTGGGATTACAGCTGTTACCTAGTGCATCTTTAGATATAATTTGGGTCACGGGGGGAATTGACTATCGTAAATTACTATATAAATTTATTTTTTTTCTTTTATGCAACCCGTGCAACGCCGGGTATGTAACAGCTAGTATATATATATATATCCTCAAATCTGCGGCGAGATTTTTCGTACACTTCCACATAAGCTAGAGCTGAAATTGGGTACACAGATAAAGCTTGGTTGACAATGCATTCTACACTGCACGAAGTAATGATAAGACCAACATCAAAATGTTAAAAATCTTTTATTGTATTACTGATACAGGGCATATTTATTGCCAAATATTTAGTTGTACTAACAATTAATTAAATTAACTTAAATTAGACTAAATTCATGCACTCAAATATTTTTGATAAATAAATAAAAATCATTTCATACGAACAAATGATAAGACCAAACTAAAAAAATTTCGGAAATATTATAAATATTATTTTTGTTTAATTGTTAGTAGTTAGTATATGAACCCTTTTTAATTATAGCATGTTGAAGAAGCCGTGGCATTGAGTTAATTAAAAACTTAATACAATTTTCTTCAATTTTGTTCCATTCAGCAGTAATGGCACTTTTAAGGCATTTTAAATTGTCAAATTGTCTCCCATTCTTGAAAATCCACTTGGATAATATTGCCCACATGTTCCCAATGGGGTTTAGACCGGGGCTGCAAGCGGGCCAGCCCAGAACAGGTATGTTCCGCGTACTCAAGAACCTTTTTGTTGCCTTGGATGAATGAATTGCAGCATTATCTCCAATCGTCTGCAGCTTTTTCGTCACCCAAACTCAAAAGAACTTCATCAAGAAACTCTATATAGCCGCTTATCGTTCCAGTACATTTGAAATCCGGATGGTTTTCAATCCAAATTAAATTTTTGTTCATCAGAAAAAATAATTTTGGACCACTCTTTTTCCCAAAACTGTCACTTTTCAGCGAATGTTAATCTTGGCACGATAAGCGTAACTTTGGCGGTGTGGGATCCCACACCATATGGGGGTGTGGGTAGTTGAAAAGACCCCGATGTGTTTTTTTTCGACCAAAATGGACAGCCCTATGTATATAGAGCTACTTGATGAAGTTCTTTTGAGTTTGGGTGACGAAACGACTGCAGACGAGTGGAGATAATGCTGCAATTCATTCATCCAAGGCAACAAAACGGTTCTTGAGTACGCGGAACATACCTGTTCTGGGCTGGCCCGCTTGCAGCCCCGGTCTAAACCCCATTGGGAACATGTGGGCAATATTATCCAAGTGGATTTTCAAGAATGGGAGACAATTTGACAATTTAAAATGCCTTAAAAGTGCCATTACTGCTGAATGGAACAAAATTGAAGAAAATTGTATTAAGTTTTTAATTAACTCAATGCCACGGCGTCTTCAACATGCTATAATTAAAAAGGGTTCATATACTAACTACTAACAATTAAACAAAAATAATATTTATAATATTTCCGAAATTTTTATAGTTTGGTCTTATCATTTGTTCGTATGAAATGATTTTTATTTATTTATCAAAAATATTTGAGTGCATGAATTTAGTCTTCTTTAAGTTAATTTAATTAATTGTTAGTACAACTTAATATTTGGCAATAAATATGCCCTGTATCAGAAATATAATAAAAGATTTTTACCATTTTGATCTTGGTCTTATCATTACTTCGTGCAGTGTATTTAATTTTGGGGTCCATAAGAGGCGTAGGGGGCCGTTGGGGGGACTCAAACCCATTTTTAAGCATGGCATAACTTCCATTTCCTTTAAGCTACAATGATTTGGTAGGTGGGTTCTTTTAGACAAAATGAAATTTTATACCCTTTGGAAAGGGGGTTGTGGGGGCAAAGGGGAGTGGGATGGAGCCAATTTAAAGTTCTAACTTTCGTATTTTTTAAGCTACAGGGCCGAAATTTTTTGCAGAGAAAGCGAAATAAAAAAGAGTAAAAAAACAATTTTTTTTTAACATGTAACCCTTTGACCGACTAAAAAGCAGAAAATAAATTTCCTTTAATTTAATTTCCGCAATTTCGATTTATATTTAAGGGTTTTTGGCGACTTCAAAATCTGCAATGATATTAGGAACAAAGTCGAAACAAAATTTGTGTATGGTTTCTCTTAATTTTTTTACAGTCTTATACCATAAATGGTTATATAATGGTTATATATTTATAGTTTTCTTTTATCATTGAAAAAGTCAAACCAATACCTTCCCTGATTTTTAAGAATTTTTCTAAAAACTGGATTTTTGGTAAATTCGTGTAATTTTGTCATTTTTGACCGATATTCAAATTTCTGGCAACATTTGAATGCACTATGGAAAAAACGAAGTTGCATACTTTCATAATGTACCACTTTTTGGAAACTCTTAAACTGGTTTTTCTCTTTTGTACGATTTCAGAAAAAGGTTTTACCGAAACAGACGCATCAAAAAGTAAATCCATATCTCTATTTTTAATAATGTTTTAGCTACTTGTTTTCAGAATGGCTCAAGCAAAAAAAGAAAAAAAAAAAAGGACATTTTTGAAAAAACAGTACTTTTGCGTACTGTTTTGAGTGTTTTCTTCACCGTGAAGGTCACCACAAATAACACAAACACTGGGAGTGTACGATATTTTTTCGAATGACCAAATTCTTGTCAGTTTTGGCATCGTATTGGGTCTTGGCGTTTATGCGGTTGAGGAGCCGCATAACTGACTACGGTGTAGTAAATATCGCAGATTGTATATAGGGTGGGGTTCACACTTTTTGCAGGGTCTTGGAGTCAAATTCCAGTTCTTAGAGTCAAATTCCAGTTCAACGCTAATGCTTCTTTCACATCGACACATTCAACAAAAGAGTCTACACCTCTTAGAACAACCGATAGGCCTTTGCTACTTTTGATCTGGTATGTGTAATAGCTTTTTTTACACTTGTCGAAATGGTCCACAACTTTGCCAAAATCTGCCTCATTATAAATTTGTATTTTTGTTGATGGCGCCCTTGAGAATAGTCATCACATGAAATCTGTTGGCACCTACAGTTTGTGTCATCAGAGTAAATTGGTGGGGGGTTTGACGGCTTGGGTCTGAATTATCCTCTTCATATAATAGTGAATCTATTTTTGTCCAAGATTTATGGGCTGGATACTCGGCTTTGTCTTTAAAACCTTAGGCGTATTCGTACTTTTGGGAGGGGTCGTTACGCTTTTGCAACGTAGCGATGCATGCCAGTCTGCAATGCCGCACGTGGAGTGTTTTTCTCTGTAGGGTTTGCGCCAATTGCATCTTTCGTATTTGCTGACTGAGGCTTATTTAAAGGGTTTTTGTTCTCAGAGAACTTATTAGTAGGGTCTTTATTCTCAGAAAATTTCTTAACAGGGTCTGGCCTAAGAGAATTAGTAGTAATTGTACTTGCCAAATTTGTTTGTGATGCTAAAAATGCCTGCTGGGTGTAGTGTGTAGGACTTTGACAGCAACACGTCCATACAACTCATTTTTCTTTTTACAAAATTATGGGGTCAAAAAATGTTAGCTCAATATATGGGGTTTCGGAACCTCGAACCACTTCTTAACAATTCTAATCGGATACATCAATAAAAAAAATTTGAAAAATATTTGGACAATTTTGTTTTTTGTTCTTGTTTTGTTTTGTCCGATTGGGCTGATTCTGGAACTTGATCTCAGTTAGAGGAGAAAAACATGTAACTAAAGTTTCAAGTCAATATCTCCAAAACTGCGACCGCTATCGTGATGACAGTCGGACGGACAGACGGACAGACAGACAGAGAATCAGACGGACGGACAGACGGACATGACTAAATTGACTCAGGCGGTTATGCCGGTTATGATGAAATATGACACCGCCATTGGAATTTGTAGAGCGTTAACGTTTGGCACAATTCAACATTGTTTAACTATGTATGAATGGACGACAGCAACCAACACAAGGAAATTGAATGCGTCACTCAACAGATGTTTTAGAACAGCGACAGGAATCCTTATGCCAACACCTACAGATGCTCTTCAGGTTGAAGCTGTTCAAAAGATCTTAAATGGTTGCTAAACAACAGATCTGTTCGACTAGTGCCAAAATCTCTCACTACTAACACTCATGGATTGCATGCTGTATTTTGGAATAAAATAAAAAATGCGGAAAATTATTCCAACGCTTATAAAAATTCGTGCGGTATGCAAAATATGGTTAATTTGGTACATGCTTGTTATTATAAGCATATACCAATACCTGAACAACCACTACAAGCTACATACAGGCGTTTTGCTCGTAAGATCAGTGCTGATACACATCTAAGTCAATACGTAAAAAAAATGATACAAACTCTGTTGTTTTTAAAAAGCTTTTTTGCAAGCAGAATCTAAATTTTCGCCAGAAATCACTCGAAGGTACAACTCCTTTCGCAGTAGTTGTGCAAAATTCCACTACAACCTTCAACACTCTATGTAGTTGCCTTTGACCCCTCTACTCCGGAGTATTTCATGCTGAATTAGCTGCAATACCTTTTGCTGTTAAATATGCAGCCATTCAAAAAAGGAAGTACATGATATGGTCAGACAACCTTAGTGTGCTCAAGGCTCTTGCAAGCAGAACCGGTAGTGCGTATAACTACATTAATGGCAGCGTGGAAGTTGATAATCACATAAAAAATATCTGGGATAACTGGGTATATTGGAATACTTGGTAACGAATTGGCGGATGCTGCAGCGAAGCATGCATTAACATTTCCTTTGATTGCTGAATTTCCATGCTTAGACACTGTAATTATCAGGGATGTGACGGAGCTCCGCCTCCGCAAATCACACATTTAAAGCATCCGCGACATGACATCCGCATGTATGCTTTTTGCACTTTTTTTAAAACTTTTTTACTGTGTTTTTGGTTTTTTTCTCAGAAACTATAGACGATCTGTGCAAAATTTTGTCAGATTCAGTTTCAGAACGTCAAAATACCAAACACAAAATTTAAAAAATCCAAAAAATTAAATTTTTTTGAAAAGTTGTTTAACAAACATCCGCATTCGCATCCGGCTCCGCATCCGCGGAGGTCATTTTCAAACATCCGACTCCGCATCCTCAACGAGTCTTTTTACAGCTCCGAATCCGCCTCCGCAAAACTCACATCCGTCACATCCCTAGTAATTACATGTATTTTTGCCTATTTTCAAAAAAATTAGACATTGGAGAAATGGAGAACATCTAACACTTTCTTAAGGATTCACGATACGAATCCAGTGAGACCAAGCTACAACATTCATTTTTCTAGAGAACAATGTATAACTTTGGCTAGAATATGACTTGGCAAGACAAGATTTACCACAAAGCATTACTTTAATAAAACTGAACCAATGGTATGTGATACATGTTGTACTACTTTAACAGTTTCACACATTATGTTGGATTGTCCTATTTCAAAAATCAACGAACCACTTAAAACCATTATGGATTGCGAAAATAAGGAAACTATAAAAATCATTAACGAAGCGATAAGAAAACAAAACCTAATCTACGAAATATAAATACTGTTGAAGCGCGGTGCACATGGCCTTGCTACCCTGTACCTATCCATATTTTATAAAATTATTCATAACGTATGCTGCAATAAATAAATAAATAAATAAATATTTGAACTAATTTCCAATTAACATTTGAAATGGAAGACGAACATCAACTTTACATCAGAGAAATAACGGTACTATTCCTCGGACCGTACGAGGTTCCAAAACCACATATAACTGGGTCAAAATGGGGTCTTGAAGAAAAATTTTTTTTTGTGTATTGGATTGAACATTTTTAGAAACGGATTTTGAACGTGGTCCGAGTATACAAAAATCATACTGCGTTGGGGTATTTCAGCTACGGCATAAAGATAGTTTACTCTTTAGTTTTACTTGTTTTTAATTAAAATATTCTGAACTTAATGAAACAAGTGAGTAAGTTTCAGTCGTGCAAGCCGACTTATATATACCCTATACCTACTGGGCCATATTGGATCTGCCATCTTGAATTTTGAAAATGCAACATCAAATTGGAAATCAGCGACCCCGAAAACCGCCCTATACAAAATTTCACACTATTTTGTTGAAATCTTAAAATCTCGGCCGCCATTGGTTCCGCCATCTTGAATTTTGAAAATGCGACATCAAATTCGAAATTAACGACCCCAAAACCCCCCTACACAAAATTTCATATTGTTTTGATGAAATCTTAAAATTACGGTAAAAACACGATTTTCACTTATATGGGAGGTAGGCGTGGCAGTAGACTGATTCCGTCCATTTGCAATACCAACTCTTCTAGGGCCTACAAAGGCTAAATATAAAATTTGGGATCCCTTGCTTTCTTTTAGCTCCTGCAATCGTGTTTACAAGAAAAGAGGACGGACAGACAGGGAGGTAGGCGTGGCAGTCTACCTATTCCGCCCATTTTCAAAGAAAAGATGACGTACAGACGGACAGATGGACAGACGGACAGACGGATAGGGCTAAATCAACTCAGGAGGTGACGCGGATCAAGAATATATATACTTTTCCATACCGGACACGTCACCTTCTTGGTGTTACAAACATCAGACCAAAGTGAATATACCCATACCTAGGGTTACCAGATTCTCTTGAGTAAAAATGAGTACAGAGCCCAAACTCCTCGGTTTTACACCACATATTTTTTATAAAACAAAAAAAATTAGAAAAAATTTCTTCAAAAAAGTTTTAGAATCCAACCTTAGTTAAAATTTAAAAAAACTTTTTTTTTCAAAAATTAAAAAAAAATGTTTTTAGCCTATTCAAAATTAAAATATACTACTTATGTTTCTTTTGGTGTTAATGAATTTAAATTTGAAGCTCCAAACGGATAAAAGGTATTATACAAAATTTTAGATTCTGGGTGCTAATGTTCCGATCCTTCCTCAAGAAATCGAAAAATTTAGATATATATTTGAATTGTTTTCGATAAAGACATTCAAAATTGTTTTTGATATTTCGGTTAAAAAAAATGATAGGTACTAAATTTGTTGTTTTGATCCTAGCATTTAAGAATTTTTGTAACTTTTTGAATGCAATGTGACGAAAGATGTAAAACAAACATAATAGGGGTTTTCACGAGGCCCTGTGTAACAAAGTAAAAAAGTAAAGTGTAAAATAAAAAAATTTTCTGACAACAAAATACCTTGAAAAAAGAAATTCAAAGTTTTACACTTTACTTTTTTACTCCGTTACACAGGGCCTCGTGAAAACCCCTAATATTTGAAGGTTTTTTTTAATTCTGACGAATAGTAAAAATTGGTAACTTACTGAGCTGATACATTCAGTTGTTATATGGTAAAGTCACATAAATAAGAAAAAGAGTACTTAATAGTACTTTCGGGAAAAAAGTAAGAGCAAAAAAGAGGAGGACATAAAAAAGAGTACTGTACTCTTTAAAAGAGTACGTCTGGTAACCCTACCCATACCTCATGCGGTGTAGGGTAAATAAAAAGTGTACTGATTTTTTTTCAAATTGTACTGTTTTTTTGTTGTTGGAATGACATAATGTCATTGGTATTAATGTCAAATGACATTATTTCCGTTTGAATTAATGCCAATTGACATTATGTCCGAATGAAAATGAAATAATGTCAACTGACATTATGTCTTTTTGACAACTGACTTTATTTCCAATTAAAAAAAAAAATTTCTCGGAAACTAGATTTTTTCCGACTTCAAACTTTTGCAGGGTTCGGTTTTAGGGGGTCAAACCCTACTTTAACCATATTCGTTCACATAATCGGCTCTGTAGGATCAACCGTTAGTTCTAGTTCTAGCTACTTCTGTAAGTATTTTTTTCTTGGAAATTTTTCAGTGAACAAATCTGCATCATTACATTTTTACCCTACATGAATATTTTTCCAAAAAAAATGAGTCTAAATAAAAATTTTTAAAATGACAAGAAGATAAGTTCTTGTGGGAATTTGATGAGACATTTACTCGATTCATATTCAAGACATTCTTTCAAAATGTATAATTTCGTTTTTCTTATTATACCCCCACACACACTGTGGCAGGGTATACTCACTTTGACACAACGCCGGAGTCGATTTAGCGATGTCCGTCCGTCTGTCTGTCTGTCTGTCTGTCTGTCTGTCTGTCTGTCTGTCTGTCTGTCTGTCTGTCTGTCTGTCTGTCTGTCTGTCTGTCTGTCTGTCTGTCTGTCTGTCTGTCTGTCTGTCTGTCTGTCTGTCTGTCTGTCTGTCTGTCTGTCTGTCTGTCTGTCTGTCTGTCTGTCTGTCTGTCTGTCCGTCCGTCCGTCCGTCCGTCCGTCCGTCCGTCCGTCCGTCCGTCCGTCCGTCCGTCCGTCCGTCCGTCCGTCCGTCCGTCCGTCCGTCCGTCCGTCCGTCCGTCCGTCCGTCCGCACGATAGCGGTCGCAGTTTTACAGATATCGACTTGAAACTTTAGGTACATGTTTTTCTCTTCAATACTGAGATCAAGTTCGAGAATCAGCCAAATCGGACAAAAACTGGGCGTGGCTCCCATACACCGAAAAAAAAGGTAAACATTTTTCAAGTCTTTTTTATTGCTGTATTCGATTGAAAATGTTTAGAAATGGACTTTTGACATGGTCCGAGGTTCCGAAACCACATATATAAGGGTCAAAATGGGGTCTTGAGACCAATTTTTTTTTGGTTGATTTGATTGGAAATTTGTAGAAACGGATTTTGGACATGGTTCGGGCTCCAAAACTATTTATAGGTGGCTCAAAATGGGGTCTTGAGAACACATAATTTTATATTCGAGGTACTTCTTCCTACTATGTGGGGGTATTTCAGCTTGGGTAATGCCGAAGATAGTCCACTCTCTAGTTTAATTATCTTTTCAAATTTGTAAAGGTTATTCTTCTATCTGTAGTAACTCCATATTTGGGGCATTTCATGTCAAGTGTACCTGCCCAGTGGCGCACCCAGGATTTTTTTTGGGGTGGGTTTTCAAAAATTGTTTAATTTAGAAAATTATCATATTGATATGCCTACTAAATTCATTTACTACTTTGAATTGGATAAGTTAGTAGCTACTGAGTATAGGTACCAGCTAAAGAATTTAATCCCGAAAGGTTTTGGCAATCCCTTGCTTTCTTTCTTTCACCCCGTCGTCAGGATTTTTTAAATATTTTTTTTTGATAAAAAGAAAAACGTATGTATGTCTTTTTCAACTGAAGACAAAAATAACTTATAACTTCTATTACAACGTTCGACACTAAAAAATGCTCCGTTTAAATAGCATTTTTCATTGAATAGGATGTAAATTCATCTCGCCAGACTAAAAAACTCTGATATTTTAATTTTATAAATTTCTTTTAGCTTAACATTTTCTGAATTTTCATAGAGTGAATTTTTCTCTTTTTTTTTAGCAGAAAATTGAACTCTCATGCGTTTTTGTCTCTATATTATGAATTTTTTCAAACAATGTTTCAAGTCTAGCGTGATGAGTTTACATCCTATCGTAAAAAGTTTACATGTTTTTAATGGTGTCAGCGAATTACAATATACATAAAGAATCTACGTAGAAGGTTCTGGAAAATTCCATATTAATAAAGAAATAAGGAGAAGCTTCCAGGAACCTTGAATTTCACAACGACGCTTCTTCATTTCATCATCTTCTTTGTCTTTGGTGAAGAACATAGAAATTGGTGTTGTCAGCAACTTAATACTTATGAATGCCACTGTAGCCAGAAGATAAGGTTTAGTCGTCAGCTGATTATAATACTGAGTTTTCGTAAAATAATGTTTGTATTAATCGAACTATTCCGACTTTTTTTGAAAACCCGAAAATACCCAGGGATACACCTCTGTTGCGCCTATGTAACCAGGAGGAAATATTGACCGGTTGCCTAGATACAGGGTTATTAAGTTTTGGGATGTTTTTTTGCATATAATTGTAAGTCTTGTAAATTCACGATGTGAAAAAAACCGCGATAGCCGTTTCTTATTGATTTTTGTCTGCTCTTTCCAAATAAAATAACGAAATATTTTGAAAATATTTATTTATATCAAAAAAGGAGATTTTATTTATTTTTTTTAATTTTTTTAAAATTTGGGGATTTTTTGAATCAAGCTTAAACGAAAGCTGAGCTTTTTTCCTATATAATCATGTTTGATATGGAATGGGATCTCTGAAACCTTTAGCAGAGAATGTTAATTATAGAGAAGGTGCATAAAGGAATTTCTGTTAAATTGTGATTGGAATTTTTGGCCAGATTTTTGAGGAACTTCCAGTCGAACATCGGTCAAGTTTTTCTTTAAGTTCGACTGGATTTTGAGGTTCGATTCAAACAAAAATAGAAAGAATGAAAACAAAACAAGTGAGTAAGTTTCAGTCGGGCAAGCCGACTTATATATACCCTACACCTACTGGGCCGCCATCTTGAATTTTGAAAATGCGACATCAAATTCGAAATCAGCGACCCCAAAAACCCCACTATACAAAATGTCATACTGTTTTGAGGAAATCTTAAAATTTAGGCCGCCATATTGGTTCCGCCATCTTGAATTTTCAAATTCCGACATTCGAAATCAGCGACCCCGAAAACCCCACTATACAAAATTTGGGATCAAGAAAAGAGGACGGACAGACAGGGAGGTAGGCATGGCAGTCGACCGATTCCGCCCATTTTCAATACCAACTTCTTCTTGGGCCTAAGAAGGATAAATACCACATTTGGGATCCCTAGCTTTCTTCTAGCTCCTGCAATTGTGTTTACAAGAAAAGAGGACGGACAGACGGATAGGGCTAAATCAACTCAGGAGGTGACGCTGATCAAGAATATATATAA
Source organism: Heteromyza rotundicornis (assembly GCA_951394025.1). Lineage (NCBI taxonomy): Eukaryota > Metazoa > Arthropoda > Insecta > Diptera > Heleomyzidae > Heteromyza > Heteromyza rotundicornis. The sequence continues at coordinate 6,281,333 of OX596014.1, read as the reverse complement.
TTTTCCATACCGGACACGTCTCCTTCTTGAAGTTACAAATATCAGACCAAAGTGAATATACCCATTAGAGCTGTCAAAAAAAAATTTGCCCTGAAGTTGGCCAAAACGAGCTAACACTTGTATGGGGGGAAAAAAATAGATCACAAATTTTAAGTTCGTTTCAGATCAAGAAAAATACGAGAAAAAACCATAATTAAGCATTTTTGGCGGAAACCATCCTAGAATTAATTAAAAAACATTTTCGTAAAAATTAAAATTTTTTTTTTGGACAGCTCTAATACCCATATTTTATGAGGTGTAGGGTATAAAAAGAACGCAACCAAAAGGTGGTGGTTTTTTCTAGTTCACCTTCATGTTTGCGAATTGGTTGGTTTTGAGCTTTTTTTTGATTATACGTACAATCCGGTTTTGCGTTTTCAAGCAATTTATTTTGGTGATTTTCACAATTCTTGCATTTCAAACATTTTTCCAATTTTATTCAATTTTGATTTTCAGGTTTTTTTTTATTAAATATTTGTATATGAGCATTGTAAATATATTTCATTTGATACATATTTGCAATACATATGTTTGCATAAATTCAAAAGTTCATTGACCTACATTTAAATTTTTCCCTTGTTCTATTGTTTCCTTTTTTTGTGCACAACAAGGAAAACAAAAAGATCAAAAATTCAATTCAAGATCAAGGTCGACGGTGTTTTAATTTTTGTTTGCTAAGTCCATTTGTCGGTTTAACATGGAAATGCACCAAGTACATATATATCCTTAAGTAGGGTTACCAGATTCTCTTGAGTAAAAAAGAGTACAGAGTTGCAGGGGGTCCCAAACTCCTCGGTTTTACACAGCATATTTTTTATTAGACAATACAAATTTTTAAAAAAATTCTTCAAAAAAATCTACAATTTGTTCAAATTTTGAAAAAATTAAAAAAAAAAATGTTTTTAGTATTCACATAAGTAACAAAATACAATAATTTATGCCCAAAGTTTTTTAAGCATAAATACTAAAGAAATCAATTTAAAATTTTGTAAAACTCACCAAGTACCAACGTATACGCCGATTCAAAATTAAAATTTACTACTTAGGTTTCTTTGGGGGTTAATGAATTAAAATGTGAAACTCCAAAGGGTCTAGGTGAGAAAGAAATTAAACGGATAAAAGGTATAACAGAAAATTTTAGAGTCTGGGTGCTAATGTTCAGATCCTTTTTCAAGAAATTGAAAAATTTAGATATATAGTTGAATTGTTTTCGATAAAGACATTCAAAATTGTTTCTAATATTGCGGTTAAAAAAGTGATAGGTTTCATACTAAACGTTTTGTTTTAATCCTATCATTTAAGAATTAGTGTAACTTTTTGAATGCAATGAGACGAAAGAAGCTTCAAGCTAATAAACATATTACTTGAAGTTTTGTATGTTAATTCTAACGAATAATAAAAATTGGTAACATTACTGAGCCGATACATTCAGTTGTTATATGGTAAAGTCACAGAAATAAGAAAGAGTACTTAATAGTACTTTCGGGTGAGAGTAAAAAAGAGGAGGGCCTAAAAAAGAGTACTGTACTCTTTAAAAGAGTACGTCTGGTAACACTATCCTTAAGCACTTAGTGCATTTCAATTTTGAATATACAAATTATACTTAAACAATTTAAAAGCGGCCGTGGTGCAGTGGCTAAAACCTCTGCTGCACGATCGGAAGGTATCGGGTTCGACTCCCACCTGGGGCAAGGCAGAAATTTGTTTTCTGTTTTTCTGTGTAGACCGCCACTCTCTCGCCAAGTTCTGGCAATCTTGCGAGAGTAACTTGCCATGATGAAGCTTCTTCTTTGGGAGTCCCGCCGTTCGGAACCGGCAATAAACTGTGGGTCCACAATTATCATATACACTTGCCCATGATAATTGTTTGAGAAATTCGGCCAAAATCCCTCGAGGGTTGTAGCGCCAATATATGTATGTATGTGTACTTAGACAATTTTACTTCTCGCTATTTATTAGCCACGTTGCCGAATTTAATTTATTCTGCTGGTGTTCAAAGTTATTAATTACTTTACTTATTTGCGTTTTTAAGCATAATAAACGCATAATCGAAATCCGATCAGCGGGTATTTAAAATGCAATAATGTATTTTAAATGAATTTAAATTGGTTTTTAATAAACATTAAATTCGGCAACGTTAAATTCGGCAACGTAGCTAATAAATAGTGAGAAGTAAAATTGTCTAAGTACATGCGTATATTCAAAATTGAAATGCAATAAGTACTTAAGGAAATCTATGTACTTGGTGCATTTTAATTTTAAACCGACAAATGGACTTAGTGAGTTTTACTTGTGCATCGACGATATGCAAGAGTTATTTTTTCGTAGGAAATTATTAAATGTTATTTGGAGGAACATCAAAAATGTATACAAACACAAACGCATAAAACATTTCAACAATCCATCAATGCAATTCTAAATTGCAGATGTGATTCCAAAATAAAAAAACATTCTTTGTCGAATCAAAACTAGCGAAATAATACAATTTATCCTTGATTAGCAAATGTTCTTGGTTTCTTTGTTGTTGCGCGGACACAACGACAAAAAAATAGAACAAGTGAAGAATTGATATGAATGTAGGTCAATGATCTTATTGCAACATAGAATTAATGCAAAATACGAATGACTATGTTGTAAATATTTCCGAAATTAAATATATTTACATCATTGCTTTAATAATAATCCCTATATCCTTATACTATTTATAAAATTGAAAACGCTAAGTGTAACCAGTAAGTGCAAAAACTTGCACATTTTTTGAGTGAATCATAACGGGTGGGATTACAGCTGCCGCCAAGATCGTCCTTGGCCATTTTTGGATGAACCATGCCATGTGGGATTACAGCTGCCACCAAGCGCGTCATTGAACATTTTTTGGATGAACCATGCCATGTGGGATTACAGCTGCCACCAAGTGCGTCCTTGGACATTTTTTGGATAAGCCACGCCGTGCGGGATTACAGCTGAAATTAATTTAAAGAAAATTGATTTTCTGCTTTTTAGTCGATTAAAGGGTTATATTTTAAAAAACTTGTTTTTTACTCTTTTTTTATTTATGTTATCTATGTAATTTACTTAAAATTCCTTGTGAGTATGGTTTTTTGTTCACATTTTGTTCGAAACCCGGTTTTTTTTATGTCATATAATTTTAGTGATGACTTTGGTAAAATCAATACTTTTTATGTTCTTATTTGTTATTTATATTACTTTTGCACAAATGTTAAATATCCTCAGTATTCCTTTTGCTTTGAGCGACAAACTATACCATGTCAAAAATGGCAATCGGAGGTGTTACCACTTTTTAGCTTATAACTACGAAATTACCATAGCTAGAAGAGTAATCTTACCCAATTTGGAAAGATAATTAAATAAAAAAAACGGCATTATGAATTTTGAAATACGGTCTTGAAGAAAAATATATATTTCTTATTAAAATCCATAAAGAAATTTTCATTTTTCAAAATTCTTTTTCAACACAATTTTTTTGAAAAAGTTATTTGTAGCGTTTCAAATACGATGCAGATTTGTGTATCAATAAATCCTCTCCAGCCAACCGTTGATCCCACAGCGCCGATTATGTGACTGCAAGTCACTGGTCGGTACTTAACGTCAGTTTTTTTGTACGTAAAAAAACATAAGGTACTCGATAAAATCGTTTTTTAAAGAAAAATAGCCAATTAACGAATACATGCACACTCGATTCAATAAAGTGAAAATTTGGGAATTGTAAGCATTTGAATGTGAAATGTGACCCAAAGTCACAAATAGGGTTAAACGTTTTTTTAAATCGGGGCGTGGCTCTAACGTTTTACTTAAACCCTCCGTTAGTCTAAAAAACAAATCAAAAATTGACATTATATCCATTTCAAAAATTTTAAACGGACATAATGTCATTTGACTTTATGTAAATTTTTTTTGTTTACTTTAATGTCATTTGACATTTTGTCATTCGGGCAACCCTACATGAGACCAAAATTTGTATATTTGAGGTACACTTCGCCAGAAGATTTCACGTTACCTACATATGTGAAAAAAGCCTACTTTGTTTTGATAGAGCCAGTTATTTTTTAAACCGCGAATTATCGCATTTGTTATTGCATTTTTTGCCATTATCATTAACTTTCCCTAGCCATCTCCAAGCGTTCTCCACAGTGTTTAAACTAGAGACCGACCGAAATCGTTTTTTTAAATTTCGGCCGAAACCGAAATGGCCGAATTTTCGTTTTTTTTAATTTCGGACGAAACCGAAGCCGAAATTAAGCTTATCAGTAGGCTGAAATCGATGGCGCATATTCATAGTCAAATTTAGTAGCTGCTAAACTTTAGAACCAGCTTAGTAGCTGCCAGTTCAGTGTATTATCTGTCAACTTAGTAGATTACTAAAGTTAAGCTGGAGCTTAATTTGACTATGAATATTGGCCGATCATATTAAGTTCAGATCATGAATTAGATGAATTTAGAAGCAAACTATCAAATGCGTGGAAATCAAGAGTAGTAGAAATTACTGTCAGGGTAGTAGATTTCAAGAGAGGGGAGTAGATATGGGTTTATGCGTAAATTCTGTCGGGGAAGCAGATATGTAGAAAGAATAGTACTTTTGAATTGTATGAAACTCACATAATATTTTGAGGAGTAGATTTCTTGAGGGAAGTAGAAAAATCTGCTACCGTAGTAGAGGAGTAGAAATTTATAAATCTTGGGAGAGTATTAGATCTACTCCGATAGGACATGTCTTCTTTGTCGCTTCTGATTCTTCGAAACTATGATCAATGCTTAAATTTATGTTACATACCGCTTTTATCCACTTGGTTGTTCCTTATGTATTTTGATACGCTAAATCCGAAAATAATAATAAAATTTTTCCAGCACGCATCATTTTTCTGCAAGCGCCACAAAAATTGCATTTTTGGTGCTGTAAAAATTGCATTATTATTATTTTCGTATCCAGCGTGGCAAAATACATAAGAATTTGTCTATCAAGTATATTTAACACACAAAAAGTTCAGTTACTTTTTTCTATCAAACCGAAATTTTCGGCGGAAATATAGAAATTTCGGCCGAAAGTGATATTTTATTTTTCGGCCGAATCCGAAACACGCCGAAACAGCTTTTTTTGGTTGAAAACCCGAAACTGAAACCGAATTTCGGTCGGTCTCTAGTTTGAACCAAGTAGCATGGCCAGCGAAAGATTCAAAAATTTCGTGAGTGGAACTAACTTTTCGAAATATTTTCTGCATGTATTGGCGCGTTGTCATGTTCGTAATTCTATGCAATGCCAAATAACTGGTGAAATTGTGATAATGCACTTTCCTGAAAATGAAAAAAAGTGATATCACTGTTTGCTGTCTTACTTCTGAAAGGTAAATATTTTCATTTGCGATTCAATCGAAAAATTTTCCAAGTTAAGAAGGATAAGTACATTACAACAACAACATTAGGACAAAAAGTCTCTGGCCAAACCTTCACTTGGGCCCCCTCAATTATGTACAACAGCGGCTATGATATCAACAGTACCTAAAATTTCAATATTCAAAATTTAAAAAAGGACGTAACCCTAATTTAATGTTATGTCCCGTTTGTAAAGGGTCATAATCCCAAATGAACAAATTTGGTTTAATGGCCGAAACAAAGGAGGACATAATCCCAAATACCGTTTTCAAAAGCAACCATAAGTTTACTTTACAAATTTTTTTAATCAAATTGAATTAAAAACTAGAGAGTGGACTATATTCGGCTATGCCGAAGCTGAAATACCCCCACACAGTAGGAAGAAGTACCTCGAAAACTGCGACCGCTATCGTGCGGACGGACAGACAGACGGGCATGGCTAAATTGACTCCGGCAGTGATGCTGATCAAGAATATATATGCTTTTCCATACACGACACGCCCCCTTATGGGCGTTACAAACGTTGTGTCAAAGTTAGTATACCCTGCCACAGTGAGTGTGGGGGTATAACTACTATATACAGGACCTTTTTTTCTACTTATATTTTAAAAATATTATATCGTGATTGCACTCGTCGAATAGTGTGAACTGCAAATGTATTTATATATAAGTTAATAAATTTTTTTTTAATTATTTGTAAATAGGTAAAGATTCACCAAGTTCAAAGTTGCTGTATGCGAAGGATATACCGGAATACCGTAAATGGGTCGACAGATACTACCGCGATATCAGAGAAATGCCACCAATATCTGATCAGGATATGAATGCTATGTTAGCTGAAGAATCAAGAGTAAGTTAACAACAAACTGCAAATGATTGGCGCTATATCTGAACAAACAATTTTTCAATTTTAATTACATAGCTACACACAACAGAGTTTAATACTAATTGTGCCCTCCATGAATTATATACATACGCTGTGAAATACAATGAGCAATTAACTGTTACTTTGGAAGAAGATGAATTTTCTCAAAAGCAGCGTCTTGCCTTTAAATTAGAACAAGTGCATAATATAATGTCAGCCGAATAGACTAATCCACGCGTAGAACACACCGGCAAAAATACTGTTTAGGAATTAAAAACTTGACACAAAATAATCCAACGATTACTATAGTTAAAATAAATATAAGATAAATGGGTGGTACGAATAAACAAATAGTAGGTTTGAATGCGAATAGCATTTGCTATTTCTTTATTCACACTACCAAACAAATGAACTGCGGGTGTTCAAAATTAGCAAAACTAAAAGGCCAGGCTTCTGATGACCATATTTGAAAATATTTATAAATTATAATTGAATCAAATATGCACGTATTTCTATATTAAAGATTTGTTTTTAATCTATTATATACCTTTTTTCTATAAGTTTATAAAATCAAGTTTTGTTTGTGCAGAGATATATCTTAAAATAAAAAGAAGAAACTATATTATAAATATATCATGCTATTGTGTAAATTTCAATATTGGTCCCCATTGCATGTACACCTCTAGAAACACCCGCTGGTCATATACTCAAAGAATGAATGTGTTTGAGGCGTAATTGCTCAAATTTTGAATACTTTTAGAGGAAATACAATTGTATTTGTCGTGAATAAACTCGATGGCCGCAAACTAAAGTAATTTGATGGAAACTTTTTAAATTTTCACAAAAGCAAACTTGATTAATTTGTCTAAATTTATATATGTACAAATTTAGACAACTGTTGTAAATTTATTGCAAATTATAAACGTTTCCATCAAATTACTTTCGTTGGTAGTTAACGAGTTAATTCACGACAAATACAATTGAATTTTCTCTAAAAGTATTTAACATTTGCAGCAATTACGCCTCAAACACATTAATTCTTTGAGTGTAGAAGTTTAACAAAGTTTAATGATTTTCGTATTCATCGCCCCACCACCTGCAAGCGCAATTATAGAGCATGTGGAATACTAAATTAGAAATAATATAATGCGTTTAATTAAATTTAAATGGATTTAAAATTATTTTATATATTCATTAGAATCAATACCAATCAACCAGAGCTGTGAAAGAATGTAGTCTTTTGGGACTTCATTCCTTTAAGTTCCACTTTAACTAAAAAGTTTGAAGTCCACATTCTTCGTGCAGTCCTAAAGAGTTAAGTACATTATTTTTAACAGTTAGATTGCAGTCTTTTGATATTTCTCTTCCCAAAAAAGTAGGAAAATTACAGCAATGTTGGTCTGAAGGTCTAAGTCCAGTAATACATAGTTATAGTTGTCTACACTCAAAAAATTTACTTAATAACGTTTCAAAAAAATATTCTCTATAACGGTTCGATTCCAGCTCTAAAGTACTTGTCAAAATTTATATAAAAAACTAAGAAATTGATAAGTAAATTTTCTTACGTAACTTTTCTTTAACTTCAGTACAATTTCGTGCACTTTGGAATTGTGGCCAAAATAGAACGCACAATAGATGAAGAACAGCGACAATGCTATAATAAAAACGAATTGTCTTGCCTTACTTTGCGGAAAATTTCCTTAGAGCAAGGATAACTTGGGTTTCCTTAAAATAAGTGTATAATATTGGTTTTACATGTAGCAAATTTTCACCAAATTTTAAATCTAAATTTCTTTTATGTTTGTTGTTGTTTTTGTGAAATACTTTTCACTTTTTAATTTTGATAATTATTATTTATTTTTTTAGTAATAAAATAATGGCTAGCCCTTGTAAACATTTGTTTAATTAAAATTTTTCGTTATATCTCAGTTTTATTGTTTTGGTGGTACTTAGACCTTACGTAGACTTACAACCCATTAATTCCTTTGGATCTTTTCGATTCGCTTGTAATCATTTCAGATTGTTGCAATTTTTTATACACTTTCTAAAATGATTTATGATTTATGATATAAAAAAAGACTTATTGTATAATTTCACAAGAAAAAATAAACAAATTGTGCAAAAATATTAAAATTCAATATTTTTACGAAACAGGCTTTGAGTATTTAGAGGATTACTTCCAATTAGTGAAACCAATGGCGGACGCTTTATTTTCGGAGTGTTTTATGGTTTCATATTTCCTAAGTTAGCTACCATACAAAACAAATACAAATAAATAGCCTTAAGAAACTCCTCAAAAGTTTTCAATTTAGATGTTGTAATGCTCGGAAATGCTTTACAAACAGGATTTCATTTATAATTTAACTTAGTACCTCTAGTAAACGACGCTACTTCCGAATATGTGCGGTGGTTAATAGCATGTTAACAATGAGCCGAAAGTCGAAGTTTAGTGCCAAAATGAAGCCCTTACTATATTCAGGGTTTGACTAGAACACGGAATACGAGAGGTTTAGTGGCATTTCTTTTCTTGTCATCTCCAGAAACAGTCGAAAATTTGTCAATTGAAGCTGACGATCTCTAAGGAAATTTGGAACTGTCCTATTTGAGACCTTTTAAATGCAAATGTTCTTGGGACTTTTTTTAATGCAAAAAAACGTGCGCGATATGACGAAAATATTGCAAGAAAGATTTAAAAAAAAGGCCATAGCTTTCGTTTGAAACATAGTTTCGCGGAGCTCTCGGGTTCATTTGAAAGCTAGGTTCAATAGCTAGCAGTCGAGCTAGCAATAGTCTCGAAAATTCGACCCTCTAAAAAAGGGTTCCAGCTATTGGCACCCACTTACGATTCGCTGTAAAAAATCGAAAATGAAGCATAAACAAAGTTTATTAATTTTTATGTGTTGTTTATTCTTTCAGTTGTTCACTCTGACTGATTTGAACTGAAAAAAATTATTCTTGAGATTTTATTACCAAAATAAATGAAAATAAGTGAAAAAATGGGTTGAAATTATGTTTCGCTGTCTCCAGCTTCCCCCTTATATTCAGAACCGCAGCTTTTGCAAGTGAAATAGCACGAGGAGGGCACTTCAGCCATTCTGACAGAATCCAAATTTTTTCTTTTCATTTCATAATAATGTAAAGAATAAAAACAAACTAAGAAATCCACTCATATTTGCTCTTCTGTATTGATGAAAAACACTTCAATATTCACTTAACAAAGACGAAAGATTTTAGATCAGCCTCTATTGGATCGTATTTTTATACCCTACACCTCATGAGGTTTGGTCTGATGTAACGCCAAGAAGGATGCGTGTCCGGTATGGAAAACTATATATTGATTGGCGTTACCTCCTGAGTGGATTTACCACTATCCGTCTGTCCGTCCTCTTTTTTTGTAAACACGATTGCAGGAGCTAGAAGAAAGATAGAGGTATCAAATTTTGGATTTATAATTTTTTTTTTGCAATCAGTCTTCTTGTAATCAATACACCGATCCCAAACAAAAAAATTGGTTAAGTCTTTTGGACTTCACAAAGAATTTGAACTTCAAATTTTTTCTTCAACCTCAAATGACTAGCAACAGACGTAGTCTTTTTGATACATTTCCAAAGAGTTTGCAATACCAAAAGATTGCTATCTTTCACAGCTCTGCTATCAACTCATCACAAATTGAAGGAATAAAATTATATTTCGCCAACACTTAGAAAAAGTAATATTAAATATGGTCGATAGGAAAAACTAATTAAAATTTGTGTTTAAATTTTAAACATTAATTTTGCGAATAATTCAGCCTGAGCTATATTGAAATACCATTCCCAACCAATTCTTTTTTTACCTTTTCGTGCACAAATATCAAAATGAATACAAAATAATTCAATAATTCTTCGCATCCGCCTCCGTCTCCGCATCCGCGGAGAATTTGTATTAATTTTAAATCCGTATATACACACATATTGACATTTTCTAAGAGTATATATCTTGCCAAGGAATGTTTCAATTTCCATTCGCCGTTCGGATCCGGCATTAAACCCTGCCATTATCATATATTTTATGATTTGCCCATTATCACAATGGACCTAATTTCGTCTAAGTGTGTTGGTGTTCCTGCAGCTACCCTAACCTAACCCTTACTCAAAAATGTATAACTCTTCAAGCTCAACTCTTAGACTTTTAATTTTGTTTACCTATTTTTTAAATAACTTTACAGACGTTGTATCAAATTCAATATACTCTGCCAGAGTTGTGTATGGTGTATACAAATCCAATAGATCCCCAAAGTCTGGTCTCGAATTTAAATTTTATCATACCAATAATGTCTTCGTTGAGAAAACTTACAAAAAAAGGATCAACTCATTTGTGGTTATATCTCCTAAAAAAAGCAAACAGAAATTAAAAATGGTTTAGTTTTTCGAAATCAGAGTAAAAATTTCTTATATAACCATTTGAATGAGCTTTCACAAACCATCGATTTATGGTTACCAAGTGTAAGTGGTGCATTCTGGCTGTTTTTATCACTTAAGGACCGGAAAGCTTAACATAAACCGATAAACTCTCATAACCATCCCTTCCAAAAAAAAAAAAATGATTACACCACCAAAATCTGAAGTATGAAGACGAAAACCAATTTTTGTTGGTGGTACCTTATTTTTTATAACCCTTATATTAACTTGCTTTGGGCGGACTATATATATATCCTCAAATCTGCGGCGAGCTTTTTCATACACTTCCACATGAGCTAGAGAGCTGAAATTTGGAACACTGATAGAACTCCGGTGACAATGCATTCTATTAAATTTTGGGGTCCATCAGAGGCGTAGGGGGCCGTGGGGGGACTCAAACTTTTTTTTTTTAAACATGACATAACTTCCGATTCCTTCAAGCTACAATGATGAAATTTGGTAGGTGGGTTCTTATTGACAAAATGATTTTTTATACCCTTTGGAAAGGGGGGTGTGGGGGCAAAGGGGAGCGGAATGGAGCCAATTTAAAGTTCTAACTTTCGCATTTTTTAAGCTACAGGGCTGAAATTTTTCACTTAGGCTAGCATTGGGGAAAAAGAGTAAAAAAGGAAAAAAAAGGGGGGAAAAAGGGGGGAGCAATTTTTTTTTTTAAACCAAAAAAAATTTTTTAAATGTAAAAATTTAAGAAGAAAAACTATTCGGGCAAAATATAAATGGGAAAGAAATACACCGAAAAAAAAATTTTTTTTTAAAAAAAGGGGAAAATAAAAAAAGAGTAAAAAACAAGTTTTTTAAAATATAACCCTTTAACCGACTAAAAAGCAGAAAATAAATTTTCTTTAAATTAATTTCTGCAATTTCGATTTAAAATTAAGGGTTTTTGGCTACTTCAAAATTTGCAATGATATTAGGAACAAAGTAGCAAAAACCCTTAATTTTAAATCGAAATTGCAGAAATTAATTTAAAGAAAATTTATTTTCTGCTTTTTAGTCGGTTAAAGGGTTATATTTTAAAAAACTTGTTTTTTACTCTTTTTTTATATAACCCTTATATTAACTTGCTTTGGGTGGACTATATATGTATATATATATATATATATATCCTCAAATCTGCTGCGAGCTTTTTCATACACTTCCACATGAGCTAGAGAGCTGAAATTTGGAAAACTGATAGAACTCCGGTGACAATGCATTATATTTCTATTTTGGGGTCCATCAGAGGCGTAGGGGGCCGTGGGGGGACTCAAACCCCTTTGTTTTAAACATGGCATAACTTCCAATTCCTTCAAGCTGCAATGATGAAATTTGGTAGGTGGGTTCTTATTGACAAAATGAAATTTTATACCCTATAAAGAGGGGTGTGGGGGCAAATGGGAGCGGGATGAAGCCAATTTAAAGTTCTAACTTTCGTATTTTTTAAGCTACAGGGCTGAAATTTTGTACTTAGGTTCGCATTTGGGAAAAAGAGTAAAAAAGGGGAAAAAAGGGGGGAGAAAAAATTTTTAAAAAAAAAAGAGGAAAATAAAAAAAGAGGAAAAAACAAGTTTTTTAAAATATAACCCTTTAACCGACTAAAAAGCAGAAAATAAATTTCCTTTAAATTAATTTCAGCAATTTCGATTTAAAATTAAGGGTTTGTGGCGACTTTAAAATCTGCAATGATATTCGGAGGAAAGTACCCAAAAACCCTTAATTTTAAATCGAATTTGCACATCTATTCTAAAGTTATCATTAAAATAAGAGCAACACCGACAAAAATTTGTTTTTCTCTTCTAACTTCAGATTTTGGGGGTGTAATCAAAATTCCTGGTTGCAGTTGTCATTTTTTTGGACAGACCTACAACGTGTATTAGGTGGCGCCCCAAGTTCTGGGCGACTGTAACGCAGTGTAATTACTTAATTTGAATTCTTCCAAAAATGTAATGCGCTACGAATCTCAAGTACACAATTTGGCAGCAGACACCTTCGAATTGCATAAACTAATAAATGTCAAAATAGATAGGAAAACACTGAAAAAAATAGTAGGTACTAGAAAATAGATTTGTTAGTGTTAGAAATTAATATCATAAATGAGATCATCAGTATCATCACTACTCCATACAGTATTGAATATAAGCTCTTTCAATGTACAGAATATAATAGGTTATATGGTCCAAAAGGTAGAAAACGATTGGGGACTCAAACAGAAAAAAAAATGTATGTATGGTCAATTCTCCACCCCCTTAAATAAAGATATAAGTAAATATTTTTGTCAAATTAAATTTGCAATACAGAAAAACACTCAAAGACTCGTTAAAAATAAAATAAAATTTACATTCTGCCATGTTTAAACTTTCGTTATTTTTATAGATAAACTTTAATTTCCAAGTTTAAACACTTAAATATGGCTACAAAAACCCAATTTTTTTTAAAATTATCTATAAGTTTTCTTCTTTTTTTTTGTGTATTAGTATTAAACCTAAAGCTATTAATCCATCTAATTAAAAATAGTTTTTTCTGCTTGGGTATACATTTCTACCGTATCCTCGGAAGATGTGCTTGTTCCCTTCCCAAGTTTGTTCCATTTCGTTCCCAACCAAATCGTCAATTAAATTATAAAATATATAACGATATGATTAAAAATCTCAATTTATGTCTCGTGTATCGAGCCCGATATCTTCCACCAGGTTAACCACCATATGTTTAAAAAAAAACATTTATTGACGTCGATCTCCGCGTTCAATCAGTCCCCATTCTTTGTGCAGCCCAAAACGTTTTTGGGTCTTGGATTGGAGTAAATTTTACAATTCCCTTCCAATCTTTTCAGACTTTACAGTCCTTAAAATCAGTACGGGAAGAATATAATACTTGTTGTATAAATTTTTTTAAAACCATATTTTCATTCTCGATTGTTCCAATCATGAAAAACCATCGATCATGGAAAAGCCATCGCCGATCATGGAAAAACTTATTTATTTTATGTATCAATTTTAAGACACAGTAGGTACTGATTCAGGCATTCAATCCCGGGATCCCGAACGTTTTCTAAATCCCGGAAATGCGGGATTTTGAGTCCGGAATCCCGGGATTCAAAAAAATGGATTTTTAAGGCATTGTTTAAGATATTTTCGACGTTTTTCCACAAAAATACAGCTGTGCATTTACTTTAAATTAATTGGTAAACACAAAAAGCCCACTTTTATAGATTTAGTGCTAAACACACACAAAAATTAGCAACATTCTTGTCAATAACGGTTAACAACAAATTTTTATCGATCTGAATAAAATTTTTCCAATTTGAGGAACATTTTTTTTATTTGACAAAAAAGATAGATTTAATTGATAAAATTACTTTGGACACTTTGGATTAATGGACACCAATTTCAATGTCAAACTTGTTCGATCAATGTAATTTAAAATTAATAACTTTTTGTTTGATTTTATTTATCTTATATATTATTTGTTTTGTTAAATTTAATATTTAATAAATATTATTTCTTTGTTGAATTAAAATTAAATTAAACTTAAAATATTGTTGCAAAAGTTGTTTCTTTAATTTTATATTAATTATTGTATTTAATTGGAAAATCCCGAACAAATCCCGGGATTGTAATTTCAAATCCCGGGATTTTCAAAAACGTAAGTTGAAGAACAATTGAAACCTCGTTTTAAAATTTAAAACTTTTCAGGAATATCTTAGGTTTATTTTTCTGTACTTGTTTTGTATGGTAGCTAACTAAATTCGCTGCAGAAAATTCGAAGCGTTATCAATTGGTTTCACTAAGTTATCCTCTAAAATTTAGAGTCTCAATACTCAAAGTCGGTTTCGTAAAAATTTGGAATTTTGTACAATTGTTTTTTTTTCTTTTATGGAATCATACAATGAATTCCTTCTAGTTACGGGTTACTTAAACTGCGTATCTAAAATAGTTTGGTTAATTTTTTGGCTTTTATTTCAAATCATAAATGCATATTTACGAGAGGGCTTAATTTCAAAAGACTGCAAAGTTCTGAAATGATTGAAAATAATTTTAAAAGACTTGAGAAAGTGCAAGACAGTCTTAAAAGATTGCAATTATGACTGCAATCCATAACTTAAAAAGAATTTCTATATTACTATTATAAAAAGATTTGCTTTTTTTGTTGCTCCAAAACTTCTCCCACACGCTTTATCCGATTTAGCATAAATTTTCACAGTATGTTCCTTATGGGAAGGACATTGTGATAAGATAGGTATGAATTCCCATAGAAACTACGCTGCTAACGTCATAAGCACATAGTTCAAAAGGAACACTGAAATTAAGAGCAAGAGAAAAAACCAAATAGAGAAAACAACCACGAGCAAAGCGTAGCTCTCTCAGCTCTTAGATTAGCTTCCCATCCAACAATTTTATCGTTAAAGAGCTCGTAAACGAAGATTTTTTCGATCGAAAAGCGGATAAAACAATTGTAGGCGACACACGATAACGATACGTATACGAGTCCGACTTCGTTCTTAATTTTGCATCGAAATGAATTATCGTTATCGAACAAAAAATCTCGTCAAAGATCATCATTACAATATTTTTAACAAAACCTAAAAAATTTTTTTTAATTTAATTTGTTTTTTTTTATTTAATTTAGAATGGCCGATTTTTCCTTAGAATAATTTGTAATAACTTGTTCACAGAGTCGGACCCGGGATTAAACTCACGTCCTCCAGATTTCAAAGTATGTGCTTAACACATTTTCCTAACTCAGCCATTATTGAAGAAGCGCTTAAAAGAATAACTTAACAAACGTTTTATATTCGTTTTCCTAACAGTTTGAAAAACACTGATTCTAAAAATAGACATTTTCTTGCTGAGCAATCGTTATACAACTTTTTTCTAACAGTTTGAAAACCACTGTATCTAAAAATAGATGTTCAAAACGATCATTTCGTCCAATAGTGAACTATTGCGCCCCGTCAAGGACTTATAGCAACTCTATAAGTCCTATCCCATTGAGAAATTGTAGTATTGGGCCTACTTCTAGGGGTTTCAATATGTGTTCTGGTATTTGGTTGACGCCCAGATATCTTTTCCGTTTTTGTATGAGTGCGGGGCACTCTCCTAAGATATGTTTTGGAGTTTCAGTGTCCTCCGTGCAAAACCTGCATTTGTCGTCCGATACTATTCTCAGTTTTGATAGGTGGTAGTTTGACCTACAATGTCCTGTCAAGATCACTGTTATTATTCTTATACTCTTTTTTGTTAAGTTCATACATTCTTTATGTCGCTTTAGGTAATAAGTCCCTAGTAGTGTTTTTGATTGTTTCAGGCCTGGTAGATTGTCCCAGTATGATTTTCTTAGTTTATCTTCTTCTTCTTTTAATATAATAGAGATGGTCCCTTTTCCCATTCCACAGAATGGTTCTGGCCCTACGAAGAGAGTTTCCACTCCTTTCTTTGCTAGTTCGTCTGCCATTTCATTACCTTCTATCCCTCTGTGACCCGGGACCCAGTAGATACAAACCCGATTGTGCAGGACAAGCGTATTCAGTTTATCAAGGCATTCCCACACCAGTTTAGAGCTTACCTGGTATGATTTTAGTGCTTTGATTGCTTGACTGTCGGATAGGATCGCAATGGTTTGGTTCCGGTATTTCCGTTTGAGGTTGAAGTGAGCGCACCTATCAATGGCATATATTTCATCCTGAAATATGCTGGTGTATTTACCCATGGGCTCAGAGTATTTTATCCTTGGCCCAAACACTCCTGCTCCTGTACCTTCTTCCGTAAGAGACCCGTCTGTATACCAGGTTATCATACTTTGGTTTATTGTGTAATTTTCATGTACACCTTACCACTCCTTTTTATTGCTAAATTGTGTTGCAAATCGTTTGATGAAGCTGAACTTCGGTATCATGTTATCTCTTGGTAGTGAGATTTCAGGGTGTTGCTTCGTAAGAATATCAATCTTCCGACTTATGCAACAAGCTGACCCGACGCTTCCTCCAGTTATTCTCAGTATAGCCCTCTTCGCCTGCGTCTGAACGTAGATGTCAAGAGGTGTTAATTCTAACAGGACTTCTAATGATGCTGCTTCTCATAGCCCCAGTTATACACACGCACGCTAATCTTTGCATTTTGGTTAATTCATTGATAACCGTTTGTTGATTTGTTCTTCCTACCCATGTTATCGCTCCATATGCGCTTGGTGTCCACACCTGCCGCTTTTGGAAGGTATACAGTTGCCATGTGTACATTAGGTATGTTGTCCCCACTGCACGTCGTCAACTCCACACCTTTCCAGCTCGGCAGTTTAGGAACCGTCAACCTCAACCATTCCACCGTTTCTTCGCTTGTGCAGTCCACCAGTATTAGGCCTGGTCGGAAATGGATGCCATCGAATTGAAGCTGCCTCGATTTCGATTACGAAGTCGAGAAAAGTTCGTATAATACGATCTTCGTAAAAAGTTCGTTCAATTATTGGCTGGGTCCCAGCCAATAATTTTATTGTTAAAGAGCTCGTAAACGAAGATTTTTTCGATCGAAAAGCGGATAACGAGTCCGACATAGTTCTTAATTTTGCATCGAAACGAGCTATCGTTATCGAACAAAAAAGTGCTTGTTAACGATCTCGTAAACGATCATCATTACGATATTTTTACAAAACCTAAAAGAAAATATTTTTTTTTAAAATTTAACGAAGTTAAATTCTCGATTAACTATGCCCTACTTTGCCTATAACCATTTCGATTAGAAGATGTAGTTAATATATTAGACAATTGCTTTAGTTAATTTGTGATTACCTTGCCAGCTAGTACTTAATAATTTTGAACTGCACAATGAATAGGAACTTAAAACTTTTAGTTTTTAGGAGATAAAAAGCTTGTTACCCACAACCTAATTGACAGGAAATACAAATTGTAACTTTTGTCACCGCAACAAGCTTGTAACCGCGCCAGAATATTCAAGTATCAGGATGTGACTTCAACGAATGAAGTCCCGAAAGACTGGATTCTTTCACAGCTGTGATGAATATCAAATGGTATTAGCAAGTATTGCATTCCTCCGATATAATTATTGATATTATGGCGATTGAATTTGCATTTATTTTTGTTTCATAATTTATTGTTTATTTTTTGTAAATGTTTCAAAATTTCTTGAATCTTTGAGCACGTCACGTGGCATTATTCGCTATTAACACAGACTAAATTATATAAATTTTTTTAATCAACTTGTATCAAAAATTATTGCATAATTTATATATTTTCTAATGTTTAGCCAACATTCCATCGCAGTAAGTAAAATTTAATTACAAAATTATTGAACGCTTTTCAATGGTTGTTAACTTAGCATTTACAACATTTTCGAATATTACAATATTCGCTACGAAGTACGCGCCTAACATAAACATTTTAAAGCGAGCATTGAAATTAAAGAACTATTTTGAGGGTCGTGGCAGGTATTAAAAGGTGGCATACATATACAAATAATAAGCGTCAGTAATGTCTTCCTGCCCATATTAAATCTCATCGTCATTTTACACGATAACTTTCACAATTATTGAGCTGTGAATTTTCCACGTCTTTTTGCCATGGCTGCCCAATTTTCTTCATTATCGTATAGGTATCTATAGAAATATTTAAAAAAATGAGTTTGATGCAGTTTTTTTTTTTAATTTGGAAATTTTGCCGTGAACCGAACGAAATGGAAACGAGACTGTATTGAAAGGATAATGGAGCGGATTAGGATTAAACTAGAAAATCAAATTGAAACCAGAAAATGGTATCGGATAAAATTAAGAAAGGGAACAAAATGTTATAAACTGGAAAGAGAACGGATGTAATATAATAGAATAAGATGGACTGGAACAAACTTTAACTCATATGTATTTATCGGAAAAAGTGAAAAAAACGAATTAGGTGCGTTGAATGATAACATAAATCAAAGTTTAGATATACTCGTTATGGTGACTCTATCATATAGTTTTGAATTTATTTTCAAATGTATTTTTTTGACTGAATGTGATGAGGTACTATTGAATGTTAATCCATTCAGTTAAAATAAGTAAGGTGTGTTTTTTTTTTACTAGACTCCAATTATAGCGACCCCTAAATATTGTATAATGAACCAAATTTCGGTATACCAGCTTCTTTTGGTTAATGGAATAAGGGAAAGTTTGTGGAGATAGACAAATAATACAAATTCACATATGGCCGTGAGCCATATACTGATCAGATACTTAATAATTTTCAATATCTTATATATATATTTTTTAGAAAACATAAATAAAATTCACTTAACAATTAAAAAAGGTACACACTCGTCATGCAGCTGAATCATTCTATATGGGTTTTAACGATCCGGTATAATTGTTCTCTATATGTGTAGAATTGTATTTCTATTCATCTGATCTTACATTTTGTTATTGCAAAGCTGATTTTGGTAAAGCTTTCACAAAAGTTCAGAAGTACACTGGATAGTGAATTCCTCTTTTCTAGGCTATATCAGCAGAACTAAGAAAAAATAATGTAAAATTTCCCAAAAAAAAAAAAAAAAATTAAAAAGAGAAAGTACTTAAATTTCAATTCTTGCTTTGAAATTGGGCTCGTATAAGAAAAACTACACAAACATATTGGTTTTACTCTTCTCATGGTCAATAAAATGCTCATGTGGTATTAAACGCAATCAACACTATTATTTAAAATATAATATTATTAAGAAAAACGAAATACAAAAAAATCAACATTAAATAAACCAATTGACTGATTTTCTTTTTATATAAAAAGTAAGGTAAACAAATGTGAATTTTAATTTAACTTAAATAAATATATATATATACAAATATATAATAACATATATACATATGTATATAATAATATAAATGATATATATATAAATATAATATACATATTAACAGGTTGTATGGGTCAAACTTGGGAATCGATTGGGTATAAAAAAAATTATAGCGCAAATGTTCAAATAAATAGTCGCGCTTGAAATCAAATTCCTTTTAATTGTAACTTGTTGTTTATCATTGATCTGGAAATATATGCATTTTTCTTTTTGAGGGCTATCATCAGTGTCGAGCAACTGCAAAACGACAAGTGTCGATAAATTTTTTTTTTGGTATCATATGCGTAACTCAGGCGCCACCGAACGGCATTATTGTGATTGGGGACTCCCCAATGGGGAGTGATTGATTAGATAGATTACAGATTGACATTATGTTAAAGAATTGGACCTGCTGCACATGTTGCATCATAAAATACTATTTGCGATGTTTTCATTTTAAAATTTCTTAATTAAAAAAACTAACATAACTAATTTGTAAGAACGAAAATGTCAAGAAATGAAAAATGTAAGCAAAGGTTTCGTGTGACGTCAGCAATAAATTGACTTTGATTTGTTCAGCGACTCCAAATTAGTTTTGAAAAATCGGCAATGATTAATTATTTGATCAAATAACTGCTAAATTTATTTTGCAAAAAACTAACAAAAAACAAAAGTGTTCGTCCACAAAAACTCTAACGACAAAATGATCACAGTAACAACGATACGAATGTACATATAAGAAAACGCCATCCATGATACGCGAATTTACAATGCATCGGAATTGATCGAAGTTACTATGATGCGATTTATTGTAATTGCTTCGACACTTATGATAGGCGTCTTAATTATTAAATTACCCACGTATACTTTGGTATATAACCTTTTACGGGTCCCTTTAAGCCATATTCTCTATATTCATTTTATTCTTTACCCCAAACAATTCACAAAGTTTGAGCCGCACCACCCATACAGGTAAAGAGTTATTTCTTCTCCAACAAAGCACGTATGTATGCATATCAGAGATGAAAAATTCATATTTTTGTTTAGTACAAATTCGGATACAAAAGACGACTGTAATGTACTGATTAAATGTAGGGGAATTTGTGATATGCTATTTCACTTTCACTTTCGACTTTTGCTATCTCTTTGGCTCTTTTAAAAAGCGCCTTTAATCTATCTTTTTCGTGAAAACATTCTAATTTCTTTTCATAAAACGGGTAAATACAATTAAAAAAATAATGCTATTTTATTTGTTCCTACACTACATAAGCGTTTGCATTTCGCTTCCAATAAATATTTTTTATGGAGTTTCATATTTAGCTAAAAGTTCGCCTGTATGCTTAGGTTCCAGCTCTCACGCAATGCGAAAACTTCACATAAGAAAAGCGCAAAGTAAAGCCAGAAATACAATATCGCGTTTTGTTTATTTTTCATCCCTGGTTAGGATTTGAAACTGTTAGTTCTGAAATATAACTGAAAACAGTTTTACTTTTTGGGACCGTGGGTTCGAATCTCGCTCGGAACAATTTTATTTTTGTTTCCTTTTCTAAACATTTTTTTCCCTCTCTTTTTGGGGGCCGCTGGTCACGAATCCGGGATCCGTTTTGCTGCGCTAGCAAAATTAAAATCGGCAAATGCAGTCCGTTTTTTTTTTCGGAAAAAATATGGGAAAAAAATAATAAAAAAAAAAAAAGGAATAGAAAAAAAATTTGGTCCGACTGAGATTTGAGCCCCCGCTCCAGTAACTCATACCATCTTTAAAAAGTAAAACTGTTTCAGTTGTATTTTAGAACTGAAGTTTTTGTTACGATACCCGTTTCAAATCAAAAGCATGCAGTTCTGATTTTTTCCGCCTCAATGTAAAATTATTTTTTATATTTGGAACTATTTAAGTAATAAGTTAAAGCTCAGAAAAGTACCGTAAAGTAGGTGCTGAATTGCTTGCGAGCGTACTATGGTACATAATAGAGTTTTTCATCCCTGATGTATATGCCGCTGTCTGAATCACAGTATACTCTAAAATTTTTTACATCTAGTAAATAAATTATACCCCTGTTGACAGTTTTCTTCCATAAAGAATAAAGTAAGGGGCTTGTTCAATATATTAAACCAAAAATGTGGCCCATACATTGCGAACCTCTCTTTAAAGTCGATAAAAAAAAATGTTTGGTACCAAGCTTAGCTTTATTCAATGTATTTAAAACAATGTTAACTCGAATCGTTTGAGAACTTTAAAGCTTTGAAATTCTGTTTAATTTTAAATAATTTTGGTAGTTGTAGTTGCTCTTTTTTAATCCGCTGTTAGATCATCATAACGGCTTTTTTATACCCTACACCTCATGAGGTATGGGTATATTCATTTTGGTCTGATGTTTGTAACACCAAGAATGATACGTGTCCGGTATGGAAAAGTATATATATTCTTGAACAGCGTCACCTCTTTGAGTTGACCTATCCGCCTGTCCGTCCTCTATTCTTGTAAATACGATTGCAGGAGCTAGAAGAAAGCTAGAGATCCCAAATTTTGGATTTATCCTTTTTAGGCCCTAGAAGGAGTTGTATTGCAAATGGGAGGAATCGGTCGACTGCCACGCCTACCTCTTATATAAGTGAAAATCGTGTTTTTACGCTGATTTCGAATTTGATGTCGGAATTTTTAAATTCAAGATGGCGGCCGAAATTTTAAGATTTCATCAAAACAGTATGAAATAATACAATTTTTCTCAGTTTATTTTAATATTTCTCATTATTTCCCAAAT
Organism: Heteromyza rotundicornis; assembly: GCA_951394025.1. NCBI lineage: Eukaryota > Metazoa > Arthropoda > Insecta > Diptera > Heleomyzidae > Heteromyza > Heteromyza rotundicornis. The sequence continues at coordinate 6,259,039 of OX596014.1, read as the reverse complement.
TCAATCAGTTAAACCACGGAGGTTAGTGATTTAAATTAAAGCTTTCTGATTAGCTTGCAATTTGCAGTTGAGCTTGGTAGCAAAATTTTTCTTTTTTTTATTGGAAGGGAAGAATTTTTGAAATTTGCTTAATTAACGGACACCCGGATATATATATATATATCTATATACATTAGAGTGGTTCAAAAGGATTTTTTTCGCTGGAGATCCACGATTCCCCTCAAATAATTTCATTTGGTCGTTTACAAATTGAGGTGGTCCAAAATCGTATGTAAACAATTATTTGCTCACTGGTGATCCACGATCACCCTCAAATAGATTGATTTTGTGAGTACAAATTCACAAAAATTTGGGCATCCTAGGTCAACATTAACACGTCCCCCCGAAACTCGGTTTTCCCATATAAACTATATAATAAAAATTTGATTTTCTAAAAATCCTTTTTCAAAATTCGGAGTAAAGCTTAAAAATCGGGAATTCAACGAAGAAATTCGATTTTTGCCCACGCTAATATGCATGCATATATCGCTGCCTCAATTTGTAAACGATCTAACAGAAAAACCTTTCAAAGTTATATCGTTCTTAAAATATAATTTTATAATTATTAGCAGTTTTGTAAATTCATGGGGCTAAAATAAAAACCGTGGGTTTTCGACGTATAACTTAAAATTTTTCAGTAGAGGAGCATTCATAAAAAATGTGATTATGAAATAAAATCGTGTTAGGGCATTTACTAATTAATATGTATAATATATTCATGTATATTATTAAGATATGTGTTTCGTAGATATGTATGAATATTAATCAAATGTCCGCTTATATGTATATATATATACATACGAAACAGCCATAATTGTTTAAAATAATGTAAAAGTTTCAATGTGTCACTTATTTAAATAAATGTATTAATTATAATTGTAAAAAAAATATCATGTTGCAAATGTGATTCACTAACATTATAAAATTTTGCGTATGTGTGTTTATATTTCATTTAATTAAATGTAGAATTACTTAAGGATTTTAAACGTAGTGATTCTTGAACAATATTTTTTGTTTTATTTTAAGTGCAATTATACAATATACCGCACTTTAATAATCCCCCCTTTAATAAGAACTTTTTTCAGGTTTATATTGTTTAAATTAAGAAAATCTGATCATTTAATCCATTTATTACTTTTATATATTTGTTACATTTTTATAACATATTTTAATTCTCTTGAAATCCATCAACTATCATGGTGCTGATAAGTTAATGTTAATAAATTGTTTTTTTTTATTTGAAGCAGGACGATATAATTTTGTGTATATGTCAAATACGTAAAATACATTTATTACATAAAATAAAATTTTTGTTTTATGAGAAAAAAAATAAAGATAAGAATACAAATTTTAAGGAAGACAACAAATAAACCAAATTCAAAAAACACTCTTCTATTAATTTTCAATTGATATTTTGTTTTCCTCGAAGCAATGTTATATTGAGCGATGTGACAACATTTCTGATACAGATATTACAGTAGAGCCCGCATAAGTGAGACCCGTTTAAGTGAAAAACCCGCTTAAGTGAAACAAAATTGAATCCCCAAGATTTTTTTTCGCGAAATAATTTGTATGAAAAACTAGAGAGTGGACTATCTTCGGCTATACCGAAGCTGAAATACCCCCACACAGTAGGAAGAAGTACCTTGAACATAAAAAATTGTGGTCTCAAGACCCTATTTTGAGCCAATTATAGGTGGTTTTGGAGCCCGGACCATGTCCAAAATCCATTTCTAAAAATTTCCAATTAAATCCACAAAAAAAAAAAAATTGGTCTCAAGACCCCATTTAGACCCTTATATATGTGGCTGCGGAACCTCGGACCATGTCAAAAATACGTTTCTAAACATTTCCAATCGAATACAACAATAAAAAATTTGTACCTTTTTTTTCGGTGTATAGGAGCCACGCCCAGTTTTTGTCCGATTTGGCTGATTCTCGAACTTGATCTCAGTATTCACGAGAAAAACATGTAAAAAAAGTTTCAAGTCGATATCTCCAAAACTGCGACCGCTATCGTGCGGACGGACAGACGGACAGACGGACAGACGGACATCGCTAAATCGACTCAGGAGGTGATACTGATCAAGAATATATATACTTTTCCATACCGGACACGCCTCCTTATGGGCGTTACAAACGTTGTGACAAAGTGAGTATACCCTGCCACAGTGTGTGTGGGGGTATAACTAGAGAGTGGACTATCTTCGGCTATACCGAAGCTGAAATACCCCCACACAGTAGGAAGAAGTACCTTGAACATAAAAAATTGTGGTCTCAAGACCCTATTTTGAGCCAATTATAGGTGGTTTTGGAGCCCGGACCATGTCCAAAATCCATTTCTAAAAATTTCCAATTAAATCCACAAAAAAAAAAAAAAATTGGTCTCAAGACCCCATTTAGACCCTTATATATGTGGCTGCGGAACCTCGGACCATGTCAAAAATACGTTTCTAAACATTTCCAATCGAATACAACAATAAAAAATTTTTACCTTTTTTTTCGGTGTATGGGAGCCACGCCCAGTTTTTGTCCGATTTGGCTGATTCTCGAACTTGATCTCAGTATTCACGAGAAAAACATGTAAAAAAAGTTTCAAGTCGATATCTCCAAAACTGCGACCGCTATCGTGCGGACGGACAGACGGACAGACGGACAGACGGACGGACAGACAGACGGACATCGCTAAATCGACTCAGGAGGTGATACTGATCAAGAATATATATACTTTTCCATACCGGACACGCCTCCTTATGGGCGTTACAAACGTTGTGACAAAGTTAGTATACCCTGCCACAGTGAGTGTGGGGGTATAATTATATCGCTTTACTGAAACCCGCTTAACTGAAAAACCTGGTAAACTGAAACAAAATTTCATTGCCGAATCAATAATACCACTTTAACTCCGCATAAATGAAACACGACCTAAAAATTTAATTTTAATTGAAATTTTTATTTTTTCAATACAAAATGTAGTTCATGAAAGAAAATTTTAAGTGTAAGTCAAAGGAAAAATGTTGGTCTCTCATCGACCCATAAATTATACGAACACAAATGTGTGAAATGAAATCCTACACTCAAAGAATTAATATGTTTGGAGAACGTTTGCTTCAAATACACTACTTTTGAATACCAACTTAAACGAAAAAACAAACCAAAACAAAAACAAACAAAAATCATTTGCTCAAAATTAAATTATTTTGCTGCAAATAATAAAAAAGTTTGCAACAATTTAAAAAAGTTTCCAATAAAAGTATTGCATTTTACTTTTATTGGAAACGTTTTTAAATTGCTGCAAATTAAAAACTAATTTCTAATAAACGTTTACATTGTTAAAATCGAATTCAATATAAGCTTTAATTTTATTGACCAGAACGAAAGTAGCTCAGTGGCACAGCGTGTATGTGCGGAACTTATAAACCTTACGTCCCGCGTTCGAATCCTGGCTGAGCTGAAATTTTTTTCGATATTTAAACGTTGGTCGCAAACGAAACAACAAACGAATGTTGTTTGTCTAATTTTTCGTTTCTTACAAACGAAAAAATTCTTTGAGTGTAGCTTTGCCTTTGGCAATACCCATTTATAAGAAAACAATTTGGGTAAAACTGATAATTTTGGCTTAAACCGTACTTCGTTGTAGTGAAATATTTTTCTGTTATACTAAACTCGCTTAAGTGAAATATATTTCAGTTATCCGAAATCGCTTAAGTGAAATGCCCGTATAACTGAGACGAAAAATTAGACAAACACACTTCGTTTGTTGTTTCGTTTGCGACCAACGTTTAAGTAATCCAGGATTCGAACGCGGGACGTAAGGTTACGCACATACACGCTGTGCCACTGAGCTACTTTCGTTCTGGTCGATAAAAACAAAGCTTATATCGAATTCGCTTAAACGTTTATTAGAAATTAGTTTTTAATTTGCAGCAATTTAAAAACGTTTAAAATAAAAGTAAAATGCAATACTTTTATTGGAAACGTTTTTAAATTGTTGCAAATTTATTTGTTATTTGCGGCAAAACGACTTAATTTGGAGAAAATGTTTTTTGTTTTTTCGTTTAAGTTTGTATTTAAAAGTAGTATATTTCCGGGGTCCAAAACCACCATTAATGGGTCAAAATGAGGTATTGAGACGAAATTTTTTTAATGTTCGAGATACTTCTAAGTGGATCATATTATGTGGGGTATTTCAACTTCGGCATAGCCGAAGATAGTTCAATCTCTAGTTCAATGTTGTACGTTTAACCGATGAGAGATGGTAAATTTATTGCACCATTTTTTCAAGGTTAAGTTTTAAATGTTTCAGTAAATTTGTGAAAAATTCACATTTGTATCAGTAAGTATAATTACACTACACTACAAATTTGAAGAAATGGTTACATCTTTTTTAGGTAAATAAGAGTACTGATTTAAAAACAATTTTCGACGGGAGGCCGTTTTTGAGATGTCACACTTAAAGAATTTGTTCGTTCGTAAGAAACGAAAATTTAGACAAACATATATTCGTTTGTTGTTTCGTTTGCAACCAACATTGAATAAACGAAAAAAATTTTCAACTCAAACAGGATTTGAACACGGGACATACAGTTTATAAGTTTGCACATACACGCTGTGCCATTGAGCTACTTTCGTTCTGGTCGATAAAAGCAAAGCTTATATCGAACTCGATTTTGACAATGTAAACGTCATAAATGGTCTAAACGACTCCATTTGACTTGCCCATTGCCATTTTCTGAACTTTTGCTCTGCACTTTGGTCTGTTCTAGTCTTCATTGCTCTTAAATACTTTGCATACGTATCTCTGATGTTTTTCCATTTTTTTTAACGTCTCCCCTAGAACAAAAAAAGTTTAATTAAATTTTTGTATTTTATGTTATCTTAAGGTTTATAGCGACTGGCGATAGCTACTACACCATTGACCACAGCTTCAGAGTTGGTTTTTCCACAGTGGCAGGAATAGTTAAAGAAGTAGCGCAAGCGATATGTTCCCGATTACAGGATCTGTACATGGCTCAGCCAACAAACTATGTCTGCTATTTGCATACATTTTCGATTGTTTTGATGGCTATAGTTGGGCCGGACTACAAATTCATTTGCGTAGATATTGGCGGTTACGGAAAAAGTAGTGATGGTGGAATATTTGAGGTCTCCAATATGGGAAGGCGCTACGAGTTGTGTCGAAAAATGATCGATAAAAAACCGAAAAATTATCGATAATCTTTTTTTTTTGTCTATTGTAACCAAATTTCTTTGTTTTACAATACACTTATACTTATTTAAAAAAAAAAAATTAGTAAGTTTCAGTCGGGCAAGCTGACTTATATATACCCTACACCTACTGGGCCATATTGGATCCGCCATCTCGAATTTTGAAAATGCGACATCAAATTCGAAATCAGCGACCCCAAAAACCCCCCTATACAAAATTTCATACTGTTTTGATGAAATCTTGAAATTGCGGCCGCCATATTGGTTCTTGAATTTTTGAATTCCGACATTAAATTCGAAATCAGCGACCCTGAAAACCCCACTATACAAAATTTCATACTGTTTTGATGAAAGTTTAAAATTTCGGTAGAAACACGATTTTCACTTATATGGGGGGTAGGCGTGGCAGTCGACCGATTTCGACCATTTGCAATACCAACTCCTTCTAGGGCCTAAAAAGGATAAATCCAAAATTTGTGATCCCTAGCTTTCTTCTAGCTCTTGGAATCGTGTTTACAAGAAAAGAGGACGGACGGACAGGGAGGTAGGCGTGGCAGTCGACCGATTCCGCCCATTTTCAATACCAACTCCTTGGTTGGCTTCAATCGTAACGCTGTTGTTCATCCAGATTCCAGTGGCAGTATTCCTTGTGGTGGTATGTCCATACATTGAGATTGAGTGCCGCATTCCAGATAGATTGTAGAATTACACAGGCCGACATATTTCGAAGTGTTTACTACTTCTATATTCTCATATAGTTTTTATATATAAATGGACCATTCTAAGCACACTGGCTATCTCAGTTATTCGCCATCACGTCAAGTTTTTTGAGAAACTGCAAAAATGCGAAATCCGATCTTTACGAAGTTTTTATACTAAAACTCTTGAAATAATGCATGTACAAAGTTCTTCTATACCATTTTCGACAGATAATGGAACAACTTTTATTACACACGTTTTTTCAATTTAAGCTACAATAAAAAAGTTATATTGCCTCAAAGTCAAAAAATCGATTTTTTGAGAAAAAAAATTTGTACTTTGTGGTCAATTAAAAAAAACAAGAATTGTATCGTTCGCATTTTTGCAGTTTCTGAAAAAACCTGACGTGATGGCGAAAACGCCATTGTGCTTAGAATGGTCCATTTATATATAAAAATTATATGAGAATATAGAAGTAAAATCATGTCGGCCTTTGTTATCGAATACCTTGTTGCCATCGCGCAGCTTGGTCCACATCTCATTCGTGGAGACTTGTTCATATTCACAGTTTGAATGTTTCGCCTGTCTCAGTCAGTGAGATCTCGCAAGAATTGTCGGTTGCTATTATCCATGGTCTATTCTCCAAGCATAGGAAATCACCATTCAAACTTATCTTGCAGTTATGCAATTCTGATTGCGTCATCGTAAAATAGGTATTAAGTTCAAAGTTGTAAACGATAAACTTAACTTTAGTTTTAACCGTTATAACACTGTCAGGTACCTTTAACGGTAATGGAATTATTTTGTATACTGCAGAGGTCTCCTTGTATACCAGCGGGATCTCTGGCGATGTCCCACTATAATCCCCTTAGCCTTTAAAGAATTGTACACCTCTTTCAGTTCATTGCCTGTAGACTTTCTAGGCATCTTGATTTCATCGGCAATTTGTCCTCATTAGTATTTCTTGACGTAACTGTGTTGGTCTAAGAAGTTCAGGATTGATTCGGACGTGGTTTACATCGATTAGCTGGTTCATTACTGATTCTTGGATCCTAGTGCATTCGTCGATCATCATATTCAGATGCGTGGTTATCATTTGAAACATTAATACCATTCGCTCAGCACTTTGGTTTTTTGTAATTTCACTATGATATGAGTTCAGCTGGCCGTTCATCTTCTGAAATCTTGCATTGACCTTAGCCGTAGTCTTCTTCAAAATATTTACCGTGTAGTCAATCAGCGACGTCTGGTTCTTCATGTATTTCGCCAAGCTTTGGTGATTCTGGAAGATCTTTATCATATAAGTCTCCATTTCCTCTCTGTCTTCAGCATCCATCATCCTAAAGAGAACGTGATAGATAGAGCCCACAAACTCAAGGGGTGCTCGTCGTTGTCTTCCGTTCATTTTATCGATTGCGAATAGTTCGTTGTTAGATTTAAGTTTTTGGTACGTTGTTACCAGATCACATGCTTCTTCAAAATGTGTCAAAATGTAGCACTGCTTTTTTAACCGAATGACATAGCGTCTGATGCCCTCCAATTCTTCGAAGCAGGAACTCAAATCATAATATATTACTAGATTCCATTTCGATGCCACAACATCCACTGCGCCAATGTTGTCATAATACAAGGCTTTATTATCCTTTATTGTAGTAACGGAGCTTCTCACATCTGTCTGCAGGCAGTTCACTGTTATGCTGGTACTCAAAAAAACCATCATCCACCAAAGCCATCCTCCGACTCTTACGTCCGATGATCTTGGTATATACTTTGTCTGTGTGAGAACTTAGTATTTCAACTTCTGGTTCTACAAGATTCGCCGTAATTTACAAAGAACAGATTTTGTGCACTGGTCTTTTAAAATTCCGTCCTCTTCCGTCCTTTCCTGAGTGAACTTCAAGTATTCTCCCAAGCATCCACTTTGAAAGAGCAGTACTTTCATCCTTCACTACCACTATTAAACCTGTGGTAAGATTACTCTGCGAATTGTGGTAAGATATTTGAAGTGTGGTAAGATATTTATACCCCCACACACACTGTGGCAGGGTATACTCACTTTGTCACAACGTTTGTAACGCCCATAAGGAAGCGTGTCCGGTATGGAAAAGTATATATATTCTTGATCAGCATCACCTCCTGAGTCGATTTAGCGATGTCCGTCTGTCTGTCCGTCTGTCCGTCTGACCGTCTGTCCGTCCGCACGATAGAGGTCGCAGTTTTGGAGATATCAACTTGAAACTTTGGGTACATGTTTTTCTCGTGAATACTGAGATCAAGTTCGAGAATCAGCCAAATCGGACAAAAACTGGGCGTGGCTCCCATACACCGAAAAAAAAGGTAAAAATGGTTCAAGTCTTTTTTATTGTTGTATTCTATTGGAAATGTTTAGAAACGTATTTTTGACATGGTCCGAGGTTCCGAAGCCACATATATAAGGGTCTGAATGGGGTCTTGAGACCAAAATTTTTTTTTGGTGGATTTGATTGGAAATTTTTAGAAATGGATTTTAGACATGTTCCGGGCTCCAAAACCACCTATAATTGGGTCAAAATAGGGTCTTGAGACCACATTTTTTTATATTCGAGGTACTTCTTCCTACAGTGTGGGGGTATTTCAGCTTCGGTATAGCCGAAGATAGTCCACTCTCTAGTTTTTCTTCCATCGGTTCCAAAAATCTTTATACCCCCACACTCACTGTGGCAGGGTACACGCAGAGAAAAAATATGGTTGGAGCATGATTGCAGCGATCATATATACTTGCTACAATAATACTATGATTATAAAGACCATAGTTGGTTGGGGTAATCATGTAAATTATATTTAAATGATTATAGAGACCATATTATGATTTCAGAGAACATATTATGATTAGATTCCAACCATGCCAAAAACATGCTAGAGGCAATAATGTATATGATTGGATATTTAATATTAATAGGAGCCCAAATGTGCAATGTCCGAATTTTGAGTTGTTGTCTTTGCTTATTCCATAAAAATATAAAAAAGGTTTTTGTATTAGATTTTTGACACATTAAAATTCCTTCATTTTTATTGTTTGATATGAAAATACACCAGCTCCATCTAGTGTTTCAATCAATAAATTATTTTTGGTTTGTGTTTCATGAATACTCACGAAAATTTCATATGATTCGTATATGTATGTATTCAGAACATAATAAATTCAAGGCAGTAGTAGCTAAACGTGCTAACGCGCTTCGTCAGCAACCCAAGTGTCCCGGGTTCAAATCTCGGCACGGCCAAACGTAAGTAAGTAAAGAAAAATTTATATGAACTATTATTTCTTAAATATAATATAACAATCAGCTAATATTACATTGAAATATTAATAATATAATTTAAAACAATTGAAAAGTAGATGTTGAAATTCAATTGAAAGTTGAATAAAAATTGGTTAACATGATTGTAACCATCATGCAAATTTTTGGCTGCAATCATTACATGTTTATTTTCAATCATGTAAATGGTTAGCTGCAATCATGTAAATGTTTAGTATGCAATCATGGCATGGTTGGTGCAATCATTTCGCCAATCATAATATGGTCCCCTTAAAATATGATCAGGTCAACCATGTTTTTTCTCTGCGTGTATACTCACTTTTTCACAACGTTTGTAACGCCCATAAGGAGGCGTGTCCGGTATGGAAAAGTATATATATTCTTGATCAGTATCACCTCCTGAGTCGATTTAGCGATGTCCGTCTGTCTGTCCGTCTGTCCGTCCGCACGATAGCGGTCGCAGTTTTGGAGATATCGACTTGAAACTTTGGGTACATGTTTTTCTCGTGAATACTGAGATCAAGTTCGAGAATCAGCCAAATCGGACAAAAACTGGGCGTGGCTCCCATACACCGAAAAAAAAGGTAAAAATTTTTTATTGTTGTATTCGATTGGAAATGTTTAGAAACGTATTTTTGACATGGTCCGAGGTTCCGAAGCCACATATATAAGGGTCTAAATGGGGTCTTGAGACCAATTTTTTTTTTTGTGGATTTAATTGGAAATTTTTAGAAATGGATTTTGGACATGGTCCGGGCTCCAAAACCACCTATAATTGGCTCAAAATAGGGTCTTGAGACCACATTTTTATATGTTCGAGGTACTTCTTCCTACTGTGTGGGGGTATTTCAACTTCGGTATAGCCGAAGATAGTCCACTCTCTAGTTTTTCATCATCTGGATCACCTTCCATCTATCAAGTGAACTAATCTTTTGTTCATTTGATGACCAATTACTCGTCTAAGATGATGCTTGACGGCTTTTACTCCAGCTTCCCACATTCCTCCGAAGTGAGGCCTTGCCGGGGGAATAAAATGCCATTGAATTTGTTTTAATGGATTCTATAAACCAGGGTTGGCAACCGAAATCGAAACCGAAACCGAATGAAACCGATTCATTTTAGGGAGCGAAACCTAAACCGAAACCGATTCGTCGTAACCGATTGAATGGCTTCAACCAAAACCAATTGAAAAGGTTACGGGTTTTTAATCGGTTTTCAAAAGGTTTTCGTACACAAAATTGACTTGAAGTTTTCATCGTATTTCATTTATTTATTTCATATATTTTTAAAATATAGGAAATATTTTTTTTAAATATTCAATAAATCTTTTTATAAGGCCGGTGCACACAGAGGCGATATTCGCTATATAATTTCAGAACCAGTTCCATATTTAAAAAATCTAGCTTCGAAAACGCAAAGTGCCTCACACAGACAGCGATTTCACCGCGGTAGATTTTGTTTGTTATTTATTATATTGCTATGGAAACAATCAAAAAAGAAATGGTTCTGAAAATGACTATTTTGTTTGTTATTTATTAGACTACTATGGAAACAGTCAAAAGGTTTATTTTCAAAGAGCCTATTTACACTATCAGTTCCATGACGAAAAATCTGACAAAGAGCTAATAAGAACTGCGGTAGTGAAAACGGGATAGAACATTTTGCACCGAAAATCCATACAAAAAACGTAAAAGGTGGCAGCTCCATGCTTCGTTTATTTTCATTTTCATATAAAAACTGTCAAATTTCGTCATGCCCATGTCAGTGTAAATTCTAAAAACGGCATGCCCATGCGTCATGGGAATGACTGTGTAAATAGGCTCAAACTGATTCGAATTGGTTTTGAAACTGGCTTTTTGTGTTTGTTATTTATTGTATTGCTATGGAAACAGGCTGTATAAAAAACGCTATATTTTCAAAAATACAATTATTTGTGACAAAATTAATTTCGAAACCGCCTGCGGCACGAATAATGCCTCTGTGTGCGCAGGCATTTTTATAGTTTTTGAAAAGACTTGGAAAATTTTCGCTATTTTTTCGTAGTTTTATATGGCAGCCTTTTTCGTCCGATTTAGCTGATTCTCGAACTTGATCTTAATTCGGAGATAAAAACGTAAACCCAAAGTTTCACATCGATGTCTCAAAAAAAAAACATTCCAGCCTGTATGGTGACAGAAAGACGGGGATATGGCTAAATCTGTTTTCGATGCTAATCATGAATATATATACTTATCCATACCGGACATGCGTCCTTATGGACGTTTCAAACGTTGCGTAGGGTATAAAAACTAAAAATTTAAGGAGAAATTTGTTTGAAAATGCGATTAGATAATTAAATTCGGTAAATGTAGTTAGATTCAGCACCCTTAATTTTTATTGAATTGATATTAAAATTCCTAATATTGGGCCATCTAGAAACCTTTTAAAACCTAAACCGAAAGCTTTTCAATCGCTCCAACCAACCGAAACCTTTTCAAAATCAAGGAGCGAAACCGATAACCAAAACCGATTGGCAAGTCGGAGTAATACCGAAACCTTTATTCGATTCGGTTGCCCATGCTGCTATAAACTCTGCATCCAGCTTTCTGCATGCACCAACAAAATTCGTTCCGTTGTCTGAGTATATATGTTGACTTCTTCCTCTTCTTAGAGCTGCTAAAAATGCCTCAGAAATTAGATCACTCACAGCCTCCAGGTATACCGCTTTAGTTGCCAAGCAGACAAATACGGCGATATATCCTTTGTAGGATTTCTAGCCTCTTGTCCTCGAACACTTTATAAGAATGGGACCCGCATAATCAACCACCGTGTGTGTGAAGGGGTGAGACGGAGTCACTCTCGGTGTAGGCAAATTTCCCATAATTTGGACAACCGCCTTTTGTCGATATTTCGTGCATCTTGGACACTGTCTTATGCACTTCTTTATAATATTTTGCATGCCAACTATCCACAAGTTTCTCCTGATGGTCGCTTCCATTATGCGATTTCCTCCATGTAGTGTCGCTAAGTGAGCACGTTCTGTGATTAGCGTAGTCAGCCTTGATTTGTCCAATATGATTGGATGCCTCTGCTCCATACTTAAACTGGAATATCCTAATCTTCCTCCAACTTTTAGTTATCCATCGCTGTCTAAAAATGGATTGAGATTCTGGATTTTGCTGAGTCTATCTATTTCACAATTGCTCTTCGAATTGTGAATTTCATTTTTAAAATCCACACTTTGTTGTTGCATCATAATGACTTGTTGAGCATAATATAACTCTTTCGCCGTCAAATGTGTTGGACATTTTTGCCCACGTAGACTATTCTTGAAGCGAATAATACGCGCCACAACCCGTCCGGCCTTGGCATAACTGGAACATCTTGTCAAAAGGGCTTCTACGAAGTTTGGTTCTTTGGAAGTTAACGTCGTAGTTGCAGCTAATACCTTGTCTTCGTCCATCTCTGGGTCGGGGGACCATGTAGACTCGTCATCTTTTGGTCAGGTTGGGTCATTCCACCATAATTCATGTGTTTGCAGCAGGGACATAACTATTATAAGTTTTATCGCAAAAAAGTTGCCGCATAACTATTACATCGCAATTTATATTTTAACCATTGCCGATAACTGTTATGGTTTGAAAATATTTATACCCCCACACTCACTGTGGCAGGGTATACTCACTTTGTCACAACGTTTGTAACGCCCATAAGGAGGCGTGTCCGGTATGGAAAAGTATATATATTCTTGATCAGTATCACCTCCTGAGTCGATTTAGCGATGTCCGTCTGTCTGTCCGTCTGTCCGTCCGCACGATAGCGGTCGCAGTTTTGGAGATATCGACTTGAAACTTTGGGTACATGTTTTTCTGGTGAATACTGAGATCAAGTTCGAGAATCAGCCAAAGCGGACAAAAACTGGGCGTGGCTCCCATACACCGAAAAAAAAGGTAAAAATTTTTTATTGTTGTATTCGATTGGAAATGTTTAGAAACGTATTTTTGACATGGTCCGAGGTTCCGAAGCCACATATATAAGGGTCTAAATGGGGTCTTGAGACCAATTTTTTTTTTTTTTGTGGATTTAATTGGAAATTTTTAGAAATGGATTTTGGACATGGTCCGGGCTCCAAAATCACCTATAATTGGCTCAAAATAGGGTCTTGAGACCACATTTTTATATGTTCGAGGTACTTCTTCCTACTGTGTGGGGGTATTTCAACTTCGGTATAGCCGAAGATAGTCCACTCTCTAGTTTTTTTTTACGTTGCCGCATAACTACACTGCACGAAGTAATGATAAGACCAACATCAAAATGTTAAAAATCTTTTATTGTATTACTGATACAGGGTATATTTATTGCCAAATATAAAGTTGTACTAACAATTAATAAAATTAACTTAAAGAAGACTAAATTCATGCACTCAAATATTTTTGATAAATAAATAAAAATCAGTTCATACGATCAAATGATAAGACCAAACTATAAAAATTTCGGAAATATTATAAATATTATTTTTGTTTAATTTTTAGTAGTTAGTATATGAACCCTTTTTAATTATAGCATGTTGAAGACGCCGTGGCATTGAGTTAATTAAAGACTTAATACAATTTTCTTCAATTTTGTTCCATTCAGCAGTAATGGCACTTTTAAGGCATTTTACATTGTCAAATTGTCTCCCATTCTTGAAAATCTACTTGGATAATATTGCCCACATGTTCCCAATGGGGTTTAGACCGGGACTGCAAGCGGGCCAGCCCAGAACAGGTATGTTCCGCGTACTCAAGAACCGTTTTGTTGCCTTGGATGAATGAATTGCATTATCTCCACTCGCCTGCAGTCGTTTCGTCACCCAAACTCAAAAGAACTTCATCAAGTAGCTCTATATACATAGGGCTGTTCATTTTGGTCGAAAAAAACAAATCGCTGTCTTTCCAGCAATCCACACCATATGGGATCCAGCGCCAAAGTTACGGGCCATTCTTTTTTATTTCTTATTTTGCCGCTGATGGTTTGTCCTGATGGTTTCCAGTACATTTGAAAACCATCAGGACCATCCAAATTAAATTTTTGTTCATCAGAAAAAATAATTTTGGACCACTCTTCTTCCCAAAACTGTCACTTTTCAGCGAATGTTAATCTTGGCACGATAAGCGTAACTTTGGCGGTGTGGGTAGTTGAAAAGACCCCGATGTTTTTTTTTTTCGACCAAAATGGACAGCCCTATGTATATAGAGCTACTTGATGAAGTTCTTTTGAGTTTGGGTGATGAAGTGGCTGCAGGCGAGTGGAGATAATGCTGCAATTCATTCATCCAAGGCAACAAAACGGTTCTTGAGTACGCGGAACATACCTGTTCTGGGCTGGCCCGCTTGCAGCGCCGGTCTAAACCCCATTGGGAACATGTGGGCAATATTATCCAAGTAGATTTTCAAGAATGGGAGACAATTTGACAATGTAAAATGCCTTAAAAGTGAAATTACTGCTGAATGGAACAAAATTGAAGAAAATTGAATTAAGTCTTTAATTAACTCAATGCCACGGCGTCTTCAACATGCTATAATTAAGAAGTGTTCATATACTAACTACTAACAATTTAACAAAAATAATATTTATAATATTTCCGAAATTTTTATAGTTTGGTCTTATCATTTGTTCGTATGAAATGATTTTTATTTATTTATCAAAAATATTTGAGTGCATGAATTTAGTCTTCTTTAAGTTAATTTAATTAATTGTTAGTACAACTTAATATTTGGCAATAAATATGCCCTGTATCAGTAATGCAATAAAAGATTTTTATCATTTTGATCTTGGTCTTATCATTACTTCGTGCAGTGTATTATGAGCGAGAAATATTTTTTTCATTGCTCGTAACTTTTATTTTTGGAAAATATTTTTAAAAGTTACGGCATAACTATTATCGCTTGAAAATATTTTTTCCATTGCTCATGACTTTTATTTTTCGAAAATATTTTTAAAAGTTATGGCATAACTATTATGAATTGAAAATATTTTTTTTACGTTGCCACAATATTTATTGTGTTCCTTCGGTGGTGGTGATGATGGTGAAGCCTGGTTTTGGGTGATTCATGTCGTTTGGGATTAGAGAAACTCCCAGGTGCGTCATAGGAACTTTTTTGGGTGATTCATGTCATTTGGGATTAGAGAAACTCCCAGGTGCGTCATTGGAACTTTTTTGGGTGATTCATGTCATTTGGGATTAGAGAAACTCCCAGGTGCGTCATAGGAACTTTTTTGGGTGATCCATGTCCATTGTTTTTTTCTGGAACCCTTGGTCTATCAATGCTTTCAGAGCCAAATGATCCCCATCAGTAGTTTTCACTCTTATTTGAGCCGTACACCGAGAGAAAAAAAACAGTAAAATCAACGAAATAGTAGGTCAATTTAACAGTGTTCGCGGTTAAAAACCATCCGATAGTCTAAACTGGTAAATTGACAGTTGCTGCGCTGTTGATAACCGTAGCCTAGTGGGAAGATGTCCGACTGACACCCGGTGGCCTGGGTTCAAATCCCGGTACGACCGTCGCTAATTTTTTTTAAAATAACTTTTTTTTTAATAAAAAAAAAATGTTTTCTGTTTTTTTTTTGTCTCAACTCTAAATTTTCTTAACTTTATTTATAAATGTTTTTAAAGTAAGTTACAATTGTCCTTTTGTAGTCGCTCTAGACAAGGAACCTGCGACCTTCTGGTTGATAGTCCGACATCTTATCCATCGCGCCAATGATGCCATTCATGCGCACATGGCAATAAATGAATAACTTAAATGGGCTACACGCAAGATCGGTTCTCTACCAGAGTTGCCATATGAAAGGACTTTCATTGTTTTTCGGGGAATATCCTATCAAAAGAAGAAATGGGCACGGAATTCATGAAAATTTGAGAAAACTTTAATAAATACGAACAATGAACAATCAAAACCAATGAAAGTTTAGTTGTAGTTGAACAAAAAGGAGACAAACTTGCGATAAACCTGGCAACACTGTGTGAACTAAAAGAACAGTAACCTTTTAACAGCCACTGATATACGATTTTATTTTCTCCTATCTGTTAAACTCACTGTTACACACTCTGCGGTTCATAACATCATTTTGATGGTTGTCAAATCTGTTGACATTTGGACTAGTCAGTTGAAAGGCCATGTTAGTACCCAGGGACTCCTGGGTTCAAATCTCGTTGGCTGCAACATTTTTTATTTATTCAATAGAAAAATAGATTGACAGTTTTTTTAACAGTTAGAGAAGTTGAAAAAAGGTTTAATTCAACAGTAAAACTGGTAAATCAAACAAAAATACTTTAAAACAACAGTTATTCTGTTAAAAACAGAATAACAGTGCCCGACTGTCTTTTCACTGCTGTCTTTTTTCTCGGTGTAGCTAACAGCACCGACGGTGATTTATTATCCTCTGTCATCAAAGCAGCTGATTTTCCTTGAGCCTTCTCTGGAGGACTGCTTGATCCCCGTTTGAATTCGTCGTAGTGGAATAATGTGTGGTTAGTAAGTCATTCAATCCCGAAGTGTTTTTGAAAATCCCGGGATTTCGGGATTTGAAATCACAATCCCGGGATCCCGGGATTTGTTCGGGATTTTCGGGATTTTCCAATTAAATACAATAGTTAATATAAAATTAAAGAAAAAATTGTTGCAACAATATGTTAAGTTTTATTCGACAAAGAAAACATATTTAATAAATATTACATTACACAAAACAAATAATATTTAAATAAATATAGTCAAACAAAAAGTAATTCTTTTTGCCACGCTGAATACTAATATAATCATAAAATTCTGCCAGTATTATTTTATGATAAACACGAAAAACTTACTTTCAGTAGTTTAAGTATTATAGCGGGAACAGATACACGAGTTGTTATTTAAAACTATTGAAATTGGTGTCCATTCAAAAGTAAAACACACACAAAACCCTTTAACCAATTCGTAAAGTTTTCAATATACGGTCAACAAAATAATTTTAACATATATCTTTTTTGAAAAAATGATTTAAATTGAAGAAATTTTATTCAAATCGATAAAAATTGTTTGTTAACCGTTATTGACAAAAATCTTCTAATTTTTTGTGTGTTTGAAATTTTCGGCATATAATTATATCATGCCCTGATGCTTTGCAATATTCACATTGCTGTTGAGCTGTATAATAGGTATTTGCAGGCCTTTGTTGTCCTTTAAAGTTAGTCGCCTTGGTCTGCTTCATCCCTCACAATGATTCAAGCGCTTGGTACTGCTGCTCCAGGAAACTTAATACGTCTTCTAAGCTTTGTATGGCTTTCGTCTTTTTGGCATTCTGCTCATACAGGCGAAGCCCATCTCTGTCTAACTTCCTCACGACAATGCGTGCAATGAGCGGTTCGGCATCCTTCATCATGATGTCTACACTTCTTAGTGCGTTCATGCATTCGTTAGTTGTATCCAACAACTGTCTCATGCTGTCTGCTGACTCGCTATTCGCTGTGGCCTGATCCAATATCCGATCCACTTGAGTGTTAATAACAACCGACGATTCTCATATCGCTGTTTTAGCATACCCCATGATGCCTCGTAGTTGGCATCTATTATTTTAAGATGCTGTATCAGCCTAGCCGCATCTCCCTTTATTGATGTCTTTAGGCGGTACACTTTTTCTGCATTCGACAACTGTTCATTATCATGCACTATGTTTTTAAAAAGGTTATGAAATTAAGGCCAGTCATTTAGATCTCCAACGAAAATTGGGATCTTAATTTCTGTCATCCTCATCGTTGACGATGAATGATCTCTCTGCTACTCAATGTCCTGTTTTTTTTTTTGGATGGCACTGAGAACGTCATAATGAAGCCTCATGTATTCTTCTTCGGTGTCTTCAGATAACGCAAGATCCGTCTCTTCATAACATTCCTCCAGGCTTTGATCCTGTCTATAACTTCTTTGAATGCTGCCAAATCGTCTTTTGTGCCGCTCTCAATTTCGCAAAACACACGATTTATCGAACTGCGGAGCACTTTCATCTTTTTGCTCATTTTTGTTGAACTGCATCGTACTGATGTTCCGTCTTCATCCTACTGTACCGAGTCCGCTTTTCGTTCATGCTCGGCCTGAAGTACTTTTTCCAAATGTGCTTGGCTCTCAATTTCATGTAACATTCTTTGGATTTCTTCCAACCTGCCAGATGTCTGCTAGTAGTACTTGTGCTCGAAATAACTATCTTTGGTTATTTCAGCAGCTAGTAAAGATTCTTTCTTTTCGAACTCCAGCCAGATGCATTCCACTCTCTTCTTTGTGTTTCCAAATAAAACTCTCCTGATCCCTTTGTCTTGGGTATTGTTGAGAATTTCAACCGCTTCCTCGCCTAACTCCATCTGTTTCTCCATAATCTTTGTTTTACCCATCTTTTGTGTAGTAATTTTTCTTAAGAGGCGTTTATATAGAGTTGATGGTTTGCTGTTTTTGGTTTATATACCCTACACCTCATGAGGTATATTCACTTTGGTCTGATGTTTATAACACCAAGAAGGAGAAATGTCCGGTATGGAAAAGTATATATATTCTTGATCAGAGTCACTCCTGAGTTGATTTAGCCCTGTCCGTCTGTCCGTCTGTCATGATTTCAAGAAATTTTGTATAGGGGGGTTTTTGGGGTCGCAGATTTCGAATTTGATGTCGCATATTCAAAATTCAAGATGGCGGATCCAATATGGCCCAGTAGGTGTAGGGTATATATAAGTCGGCTTGCCCGACTGAAACTTACTCACTTGTTTTTGTTTTAAAAGTTTGTTTTTGTGTATTGTATAAAAGCAAAGTTGATGATGTCATGTGCTTCCCTCAGCAATTTTACAAAATATATCATATTGCCAAACAATTAAAACAATTTTATTGGAAAAATTAATTATTTCGTTTATTTGTAAGATTTCCTACCAGTGCTTGTGGACTTTCTTTCTCTTACTAGACACCCTGGTCATCAACACTGCAAATTTTGATTGTGGTTTAAATATGAAACCGCAAGTTGACACTTTTGGGGAAAAATAGTTAAACATTTACATTTAGTGTTATTTAAAAAGATGAATATTTTCCAAAGTAAGTGAAATCTATTAAAGTGTAATAATGGAAATGAACAACGAAGGTAATGTTTACTTAATGCATCTATAAAAATTCATACAGCTTTCGCTTAGTGAATACAAAAAGTTTCTCAAGTGAACTCCAATTTTAGCGTTAATTTTCCACTTTTTGTAGAGCTGGAGTAAAATGGCCGGCTTCATAATATCTAAAAATAAAAATCAGTAAATTTAAAGTTCATGTGCAAAAAATACATTAATTAGTTACATAAATACATTAAAAATTATGTTTTCAAAAAGTATGCACTCTCCTTAACAGAAAAATACAGAAAGGTATGCAGATCAATTAGTGAAAAGTGGCAGGAGAGTCATTGACGATTAGATTTATTTTTTAATCAAGACCTGGCTCTTAACAAAAATGTCAATAAAAAAACAAACTTTTTCTTTTAAATTGATTTTTTTTCCATTCTTTAAACGAATGGTATTGTTTTTTAGTTTCATATTATTGCTAATAATTTGGAATAAATTAATACAAATTTTTTACATTGTTATAAATAAATTTAAAACATTTTAACACTTACATTGAAGTTAATAAAATTTCCGAACCCAAAAACCCCTGTATACCAAGTTTCGTAACGATAAAATAAGATTTTGAAATTTCGGCCGCTTGAATTTCGGTCTTCAATTAAAAAGGCCAAGCCTTGAAAAAAAAATTATTTATTTTATTATTTTATTTTGAAAATCACCGGTTATGGGCTTCTCCAAGTGTGGCTAACCTATTGTAAACTGTCGCGAGAATTTTAACATGTGCAAATAAATTGACGAATATTTTTTCAATTTCCTTTGTCAATTGCCTTTGAATTTGACGCAAATTTTGACTTTTGGAAATATTTTACCGAAAAAAGCAAATTGGAAAAATTTTCGACAACTTCTTTGCAAATACAAAAATTTTTACACAATTCCACCAGCATCCAGCTGACCGGATTAAAACCGCCAAAAATTCGGATTTCAGAACCCCAAAAATCCAGTCCGAATCCGATTTAAACTGTCATCGGATTTCAGAACACCACCAATCGGATTGTAGAATACCACTGATTATTGTGAATTGTGGTTATTGGTGTGCGATAGGCGTGTCCGGTATGGAAAGTATATATATTCTTGATCAGCATCACCGCCAGAGCTGATTTAGTCATGTCTGTCTGTCCGTCTATCACGATAACGGTCCAATTTTAAAGAAACTTTGAGAGAGTTTATACTGCTTTTGCATGTTGTTTTTGTTGTTACGCGTGTGTTTGGTTTTTTTGTGAGGACGAAGCACGCAGAGAAAAAACATGGTTGACCCAATCATATTTTAAGGGGAACATATTATGATTGGCGAAATGATTGCACAAACCATCCACATGATTGGAAACTGAAAATGTACATGGTTGCAGCCAAAATGTACATGATTGCGGCCAAAATGTACATGATTGCAAAATAAAAATGTACATGGTTGCAGCCAAAATGTAGATGATGGTTACAATCATGTAAACCAATTTTAGTTAACTTTTAATTAAATTTCAATATCTACTTTTAAATATTTTAAATTATATTATTAATATTTCAATGTAATATTAGTAGATTGATATATTATATTAAAGAAATAAAAGTTCATATAAATTTTTCTATACTTACTTACGTTTGGCCGTGCCGAGATTTGAACCCGGGACACTTGGGTTGCTGACGAAGCGCGTTAGCACGTTTAGCTACTACTACCTTGCATTTATTATGATCTAAATGCATACATATACTAATCATATGACATTTCCGTGAGTATTCATTCAGGCCAACCATTATATGATTGTCATTACCATTATTGAATATCCAATCATGTTAATTATTGCCTGCATCATATTATGATTTCTGAAATCATTCGCTTCCATAAATGATCGCTACAATCATAATATTATTATAGCAAAAAATGTATGATCTCTGCGAGCATGCTCCAACCATATTTTTTCTCTGCGTGAGGATTTAAGGCTGGAACCCAATGAATACTTCGCTTCGTCAATCCGCCGAAGCAACAACAAATTACACAGAACTTTTCAGTGCTGTCAAATCAGTGTGAAACGTAAAGCGTACGAAAAGATGGACGAATTTTATATTTTGAAGGATTGACGTACCGAAGTATTCATTGGGTTCCAGCCTTTAGGTTTTGCTAGTTCCATTTTGTACGTGGTCTCATTCACGGCGCGTACGATAAGCAATATTTGAATTTCCTGAAATTATATTTTTATCAGAATCTGATTTGAATCCTATTGTTGGTGTGCTGAAATCCGATTTGTCGGATTCGAACTGGATTTTTGGTGTTCTGAAATCCGATTTACCGGTATTTTTCCTTTGTTTTGGTAACTTATTTCCAAATGCTGAAATTTGCTCTAAATTCACAAGCAATTGACGAAACAAAGCAAACTAAAAAGTGTTCGCCGATTAGATCGCAAATGTCAAAATGTGCGCTCCAGTCCACAAGCAATTGACGGAAATCTTACAAATAAATGAAATAATTCATTTATTCAATAAAATGAATTGAATTGTTTGGCAATATGGTATATTTTTTAAATTTTCAGAGGGCAGCACAATAATTCAAAGCAAAACTCTACGTTGCTGGAGTTCATGGAAAAGTATCCAGACAAACGCTGAAGAGGGCAAATCCAAGGAGTTACTGTGACCTCGCAGAAGCCTCCTTTTAATTGTCTCCATATGCTTCTTTTGTTCCATTGCGCTGAATGCTACCGGAATTATACTCATTTCATGCATTTTTAGTGTCAAGCTTTTTTTAGTAGATAATTTTGTTGTATGCAATGAAAAGATCACTTGAACAAGCAGACAGGAAAGTACACGAAAAAAGGAATTAGTCCAAGAAAGGCTTGAGTTGTATAGCTATTTATAAATTTACCAGATTTATCATCAGCGACCATGTGCGGAGAAGTACTACACCGAGAAAAAAGACAGCAGTGGAAAAGACAGTCGAGCACGTTATTCTATTTTTAGCAGAATAACTGTTGTTTTAAAGTAATTTTGTTTGATTTTACAGTTTTACTTTTTTCAACTTCTCAAACTGTTAATAAAATGGTCAATATATTTTTATACCCCCACACTCACTGTGGCAGGGTATACTAACTTTGTCACAACGTTTGTAACGCCCATAAGGAGGCGTGTCCGGTATGGAAAAGTATATATATTCTTGATCAGTATCACCTCCGATTTAGCGATGTCCGTCTGTCTGTCCGTCCGTCTGTCCGTCCGCACGATAGCGGTCGCAGTTTTGGAGATATCGACTTGAAACTTTGGGTACATGTTTTTCTCGTGAATACTGAGATCAAGTTCGAGAATCAGCCAAATCGCACAAAAACTGGGCGTGGCTCCCATACACCGAAAAAAAAGGTAACAATTTTTTATTGTTGTATTCGATTGGAAATGTTTAGAAACGTATTTTTGACATGGTCCGAGGTTCCGCAGCCACATATATAAGGGTCTAAATGGGGTCTTGAGACCAATTTTTTTTTTTTTGTGGATTTAATTGGAAATTTTTAGAAATGGATTTTGGACATGGTCCGGGCTCAAAAACCACCTATAATTGGCTCAAAATAGGGTCTTGAGACCACAATTTTTTATGTTTGAGGTACTTCTTCCTACTGTGTGGGGGTATTTCAGCTTCGGTATAGCCGAAGATAGTCCACTCTCTAGTTCTATTGTTCATTTATTGCCATGTGGGCATGAATGGCATCATTGGTGCGATGGATAAGATGTCGGACTATCAACCAGAAGGTCGCAGGTTCAAGCCTTGTCCAGAGCGACTACAAAAGGACAATTGTAACTTAGTTTAAAAACATTTATAAATAAAGTTAAGAAAATTTAGAGTTAAGACTAGAGACCGACCGAAATTCGGTTTCGGTTTTTCGGCTTTTCGGCCAAAAAAAGCTGTTTCGGCCGTGTTTCGGATTCGGCCGAAAAATAAAATATCGCTTTCGGCCAAATTTCGTTTTCGGCCGAATTCCTATATTTCCGTCGAAAATTTCGGTTTGATAGAAAAAGGTAACAAATAAATAACAAAGATTACGCTGATCGACAAAACTGAACTATTTGTGTGTTAAATATACATGGTAGACAAATTCTTATGTATTTTGACACGCTGGATACGAAAATAATAATAATGAAATTTTTATAGCACCAAAAATGCAGTTTTTGTGGCTTTTGCACAAAAAATAGTGCGTGCTGGAAAAATTTAAAGTTTATTTTCGGATTTAGCGTATTAAAATACATAAGGAACAACCAAGTGGATAAAAGCGATATATAACACAAATTTAAGCATTGATCATAGTTTCGAAGAATCAGAAGCGACAAAGAAGACATGTCCTATCGGAGTAGATCTAATATTCTCGCAATGATTTATAAATTTCTACTCCTTTACTACGGTAGCAGATTTTTCTACTCCTCTCAAGATATTTTCTACTACTATGGTAAGAAATCTACTCCTCAAAATATTATGTGGGTTCCATACAATGCAAAACTACTATTCTTTCTACAAATCTGCTTCCCCGACAGAAATTTCTACAACTCGCAGAATTTCTAGTACTCTACGCATAAACCCATATCTACTCCCCTCTCCTTAAATCTACTACCCTGACAGTAATTTCTACTACTCTTTATTTCCACGCATTTGATAATTTGCTTCTAAATTAATCTAATTCATGATCTGAACTTAAAATGATCGGCCAATATTCATAGTCAAATTAAGCTCCAACTTAACTTTAGTAATCTACTAAGTTGACAGATAATACACTGAACTGGCAGCTACTAAGCGATTTCAGCCTACTGATAAGCTTAATTATGTACCACTTTATTACATTAAAACTCACAATTGTTTCTTTCATTTTTTCGGTTTCGGCTTCGGTTTCGGCCGAAATTAAAAAAATGAGAATTCGGCTATTTCGGTTTTGGCCGAAATTAAAAAAAGCGATTTCGGTCGGTCTCTAGTTAAGACCAAAAAAAAAACAGAAAATTTTTTTTTTATTAAAAAAGTTATTATAAAACTAGAGAGTGGACTATCTCCGGCTATACCGAAGCTGAAATACCCCCACACAGTAGGAAGAAGTACCTCGAACATAAAAAAATGTCGTCTCAAGACCCTATTTTGAGCCAATTATAGGTGGTTTTGGAGCCCGGACCATGTCCAAAATCCATTTCTAAAAATTTCCAATCAAATCCACCAAAAAAAAAAAATTGGTCTCAAGACCCCATTTAGACCATTATATATGTGGCTTCGGAACCTCGGACCATGTCAAAAATACGTTTCTAAACATTTCCAATCGAATACAGCAATAAAAAAGACTTGAACAATTTTTACCATTTTTTTTGGTGTATGGGAGCCACGCCCAGTTTTTTTCCGATTTGGCTGATTCTCGAACTTGATCTCAGTATTCACGAGAAAAACATGTACCCAAAGTTTCAAGTCGATATCTCCAAAACTGCGACCGCTATCTTGCGGACGGACAGACAGACGGACATCGCTAAATCGACTCAGGAGGTGATACTGATCAAGAATATATATACTTATCCATACCGGACACGCCTCCTTATGGGCGTTACAAACGTTGTGACAAAGTGAGTATACCCTAGAGCCCGACCGATAAGCATTTTCAGGCCGAAGCCGATGCCGAAGGTCAATTGGCAGCCTATTACTTCGGCCGACGCCGAAGGCCTATACCGAAGCCGAAGCCGATACTTAAATAAAAACCCTTTAAAAACTTGTTTTTTCGTGTATTTTCATTCGAATTCGGGTATATAAATACACATTTAGTTTTTTAAAGAACTAAAAATGTATTTAAACAAATAATAAAAGTAACCAAAAGAATTCACAAACAAATCCTAGGTCAAAACTAACAATAGCCTCAAATTATCCCATATATAACGTGTAAGAACAATTGGACTTTTTTAAAATCACTTTTAAAAATTTGGAGTAAAGCTTAAAATAATGGGAATTTAGAAGAAATGGTAGAGAATTCTTCACAGAATAAATCCATCTAAGTAGCTGTTTTTTCAGGACTCCCCAAATCCGTCAGATGATGGGCAAAGGATGTTCTAGTTGATGGTAAAAACCACCTGTGAAGCTTTGAACTTTAAATGTAAAATTTTACCAAAATCGGTCCCGGATTTGAGCACCAGAACTGCTTTTCAATTTGTTGGCCCAGCAATTTGGGCTACATTTCTAAAAGGTAGAATCCTTCCGTGAGCCTCCTACCCCTATATTTGAAATTTCATACAGTTTACCAGGACTCCTTTTAACATAGACATCAGGGCAAGTAGTAGCTTCTAAATCTATATTTAAAATTCAGTAATCCACCCAGAAAATGTCCAAGGATGTGCTTTGTGACAGTTTTAACCTCGTGCCACGCAATTTGAGGCGAGATTCACTCAATATTCGATGATTACTAATTTAAACTTTAATCATATTTTTTGTTTTGTGGGCCTCTTATGTCCCATTGGAAATTCCATCAATTACACAATTTTACATTCAAGTCTCAAGAAAATCAGTAAGACCGTTTAGATGTGATGTGGGCTAGAAAATCGTATCGTAAAAAATTAGTTTTGGTTTTCGGTGTCGCAAAAATAAGGAAAAAAATTGAAAAGCTTTGGCCGATAACGGCCGAAGCCGATGCCGAAGCCGATTAATCGGTCGGGCTCTAGTATACCCTGCCACAGTGTGTGTGGGGGTATACAAATTTAGCGACGGTTGCACCGGGATTAACAGCGCAGCAACTGTCAATTTACCAGTTTAGACTATCGGATGGTTTTTAACCGCGAAAACTGTCAAATTGACCTACTTTTTCGTTGATTTTACTGTTTTTTTTCTCTCGGTGTAATGCTTTTGTGTTAATTTGAGCCCATTACACTGCGTTACAAAAAAAAAAGCCTAGAGCTTGGGGGCGCCACCTATTACGCGTTGTAGGTATGTCCAAAAAAATGATAACTGCATACCAGGTATTTTGATTACACCCCCAAAATCTGAAGTTAGAAGAGGAAAACCAATTTTTGTCGGTAGTACCCTACTTTTAATGATAAGCGTAAGATAGATGTGCAAAGACTATAGCTTGTTGAAAAGAATAGAAAAAGACACTTCAATCGGTGTATAACTTTCATTTGTATGGTGAAAAACAAAGAAGTTATTACTGTGAACATCGCGCAGACACCATTTTTCGACATTTTTTTTAACGGTCTTTTTTTATTTAAGAATTTTTTTATATAGCACCATACTAAAAATTAAAAATACATCCAATTTTGCGTTCAACGAGCCAAAACTTGTTTAAATCCGTTCAAAATTCACTGCAGTATTTAATTTTTCGCTGGAGCATTTTTGCTGATTTGGGTAAAAAATTTTTAAAAATTATCTTTTTTTTACACTTTATCGCTGGTTCATCTTTTAAGATGCTAAAAAGAAGACGTAAAAGGTATAAAAAGTATTTAACTTAAAAAAATCAAAATTTAAAAAAAAGTCGAAAACATTTTTTTTTGTAATTTTTAACGAAAATTTTTTACTCAAATTAGCAAAAAAGCTCCAGCGAAAAATGGAATACTGAAGTCAATTTAGAACGGATTGCAACCAATTTGGGATTGCAACCAATTTGGTTGAAACGGGAATTTGATGTATTTTGAATTTTTGTAAAAAAATTAGTATAGTGTTGTATGAAAAAAATTCTTAAATCGAAAAAACCGTTAAAATAAATGTAAAAAAAATGGAGTCTGAGCGATGTTTTCAGAATGAATGCATTGTCACCGGAGTTCTATCAGTAATCCAAATTTCAGCTATGAAAAAGTATGAAAAAGCTCGCCGCAGATTTGAGGATATATATATATATACATATATATATATATATATAGTCCGCCCAAAGCAAGTTAGGGGTTATAAAAAACAAAAACATTTTTGAAAAGCTTCGGAAAAACCGAAGCCGATGCCGATTATTAGGTCGGGCTCTAGAATATACCCATACCTCATGAGATGTATGGTATAAAAATGTAAAAACATACAAAAACTAGAGAGTGGACTATCTTCGGCTATACCGAAGCTGAAATACCCCCACACAGTAGGAAGAAGTACCTCCAACATTAAATTATGTGGTCTCAAGACCCCATTTTGAGCCACCTATAAATTGTTTTGGAGACCGGACCATGTTCAAAATCCGTTTCTAAAAATTTCCAATCAAATCGACCAAAAAAAAAACTTGGTCTCAAGACCCTATTTTGACCCTTATATATGTATGTGGTTTCGGAACCTCGGACCATGTCAAAAATACGTTTCTAAACATTTCCAATCGAATGCAGCAAAAAAAAAGGCTTGAAAAATGTTGACATTTTTTTCGGTGTAAGGGAGCCACGCCCAGTTTTTGTCCGATTTGGCTGATTCTCGAACTTGATCTCAGTATTCACGAGAAAAACATGTACCCAAAGTTTCAAGTCGATATTTCCTAAACTGCGACCGCTATCGTGCGGACGGACAGACGGACGGACATGGCTAAATTGACTCAACCCTATGGACTATCTTCGGCTATACCGAAGTTGAAATACCCCCACACAGTAGGAAGAAGTACCTCGAACATATAAAAATGTGGTCTCAAGACCCTATTTTGAGCCAATTATAGGTGGTTTTGGAGCCCGGACCATGTCCAAAATCCATTTCTAAAAATTTCCAATTAAATCCACAAAAAAAAAAAAATTGGTCTCAAGACCCCATTTAGACCCTTATATATGTGGCTTTGGAACCTCGGACCATGTCAAAAATACGTTTCTAAACATTTCCAATCGAATACAACAATAAAAAATTTTTACCTTTTTTTTCGGTGTATTGGAGCCACGCCCAGTTTTTGTCCGATTTGGCTGATTCTCGAACTTGATCTCAGTATTCACGAGAAAAACATGTACCCAAAGTTTCAAGTCGATATCTCCAAAACTGCGACCGCTATCGTGCGGACGGACAGACGGACAGACAGACGGACATCGCGAAATCGACTCAGGAGGTGATACTGATCAAGAATATATATACTTTTCCATACCGGACACGCCTCCTTATGGGCGTTACAAACGTTGTGACAAAGTGAGTATACCCTGCCACAGTGAGTGTGGGGGTATAAAAATTACTGAATTTTATATACAGCAAGATATTCTGAAAGCCATCCTGCTGCAGAAAATAATCCCGGAAATCCAAAAATCTCATCAAAAACACACATTTATATATACATTTGGTACATCAGTAACACTGTCACTTTTCGGCAAGTGGGCAACTTATTCAGCATGGCTATCTGTTCGTCGTATAACAGCATGGATAATTAGTATTGGCCACGAATTCTTGAGCTGGCCAACAGGTGCTTCATTAGAAGAAATATGTAGGAAGTTTAAAGCAAAAAATAAAATTCCGGGAGTTATTGGGGCAATTGATGCTACTCACATATGCATTAATGCTCCAAGGGTCAGCAAGAAAATTATTTCAACCGCAAACAAAGCTACAGCATTGTTTTACAAAGTGTAGTCGATGCAGACAAGTTATTCTTCAACGTTTATTGCGGTGAGCCTAGGTCACTGTACGACAGCCGAGTGCTCAGGAGATCTGAACTATATTCCGAAGTTCAAAGTAAGTATTTAAGCCTGTTTCCAAACTCTACCTTTTTGCTGGGAGATTTGGCGTATGCTCCATCAAGCTGGTTGGTGACTCCATTTAAAAACAATGGTCAATTAACAGATAATCATTGGCGTTTCAATTACATTCATTCCTCCACAAAATTGTGGAAAACGCTTTTGGATTGTTGAAAGAAAGATTTCGTAGGCTCTACAAGTTCACTGAACAGAGGGATCTGTGTTCAATTACGAATTTGGTGGTGAGTGCATGTATTTTGTACAACTTATGCATAAAAAGCTTTGATTTTTGGGAGACGAATGATACACAAGAAACGTCCGAAAATAGCGCGCCCGAGAGCAATGAAATAGAGCAAGATTGCACCACCGATATAAACCGTCGCGAAACACTTTTCAATTATTTAACTGAAACAAATGTCTTGTAAAATAAATATTTTTCTAATTTGTTCCTATAATTATAGAAATAAACACTATTATAACAAAAAAAAAGTATTTATTCATTACAGTTACATAAATTATTTCAAAACTTAAAGAGAAATCAAATTGAGTAAAAGAAATGTAAATAAAGATTGCAATTCATTGCAAATAAACAAATTAAGGTTAAATTAAATAAAAACTATTTATTATTTATTTTTGGGCTATAGCTCTTTTTTACCAAAAAATTATTTGGCAAAATAGGTTGTTACAACAACAAGCAAAAACCAGTAGAAATGCTGTATTTTACAATAACAAGCAAAAACCAGTTTCGCAATTTTTGCCATTCGCGCTTCTTCAGTGGAATCGGTTTGATGCAAGGAATGAATAATTCTGTGTTGTATCATGACTTTTTCCCCTTATAGAGGCGTCTTGGATTAACAAAAATTGCCGAAAGAGTGCTGATGAGGATTTTGTGGCTAAAATCCGAAACAGCTCTGCCAAGGCTGGTTTTTGCTTGTTGTTGTAACAACCTATTTTGGCAAAAAAATTTTTGGTAAAAATGAGCTATAGCCCAAAAATAATAAATAATTTATTTGGAGCTCGATAAAATCTGAATTTAACTAAATAAAAACTAGTAAGAGAATTATCTTCGGTCTGACCGAAGCTATAATACCCTGCACATGCGAGTACGATAAATTCTGAGACCATATGTTAGTAATTTTATCGAAAATCGTATTTTTTATCGATAATTTTTCGATTTTAAATCGATAATTTTTCGATTTTAAATCGATAATTTTTCGATAATTTATCGATAGTTTTTCGATTTTTTATCGATAATAATTTTTTGATAATTTATCGATAAATTTTCGATAGTTTATCGATAATTTTTTGATATTTTTTCGATAATTTTCCAATATTTATCGATAATTTTAGTTTCCTGATCCGTTTAAAAATTTTGTTCCAATTCCATTTCGTTCCGGTTTCATTCCCATTTCGTTACCGACCTCATTTCCAACCCAATGCAATAAACCGAATCCAAATCGGTTCAGTATTTCTCAAGATAAACGAAAATAATATAAAATTGGCGGCCTTCTCTTCTTGCAACTTTATTTTTTTAGTGTTTAAGTTCACTGGTGGCTGCACTTGTGGATTTGACTCGGAGAGTGACGAAAGGGCATATTGGTCTGCAATAAGAGTTGGTTACTTTGCAGGTCATGTTATTTTCCAGATCGGTTTCTGAACTTACCTTTGAGTTGGCGGAAGTGGTGTGGCTCTTCCAACGCTGTGGCAGACTTCCTCCCGAAATTTAGGGAATGGACATTGGAGATTATTGGTTATCACCAAAAAGTTCGTCCATTTCCGTCATATACGTGCTATTCAAGGGTTTGCTCCCGTTCGTTTCGCATTGTCCACTCCTAACTTACAGCAACTCACAGACAAATCATATCTTCCAAAACATGGGCATATGCAGGTCTCTTTTTTCTAGGGGGCTCGAACTCCTCCTTCCTCTCCCTGTAGCACGACAGGAACATCAAAGATTCCTCCTTTGTCCACACTTTACGCTTAGTAATGAAAAACTTAAATAATTATAAAAATTATAAAACAATTTCAAAAGCAATGCCTTTTTTCTGCGTTCGCCATTGAATTTTTTTAAATTTTGACTTTTAAAAAAGTCAATTTGAAAATAAAAAAACAAAATGTAATTTGGCAGCACATAGCTAGTTAGTATCACAAGCGACTATACAACTTGCCGCTTAGTTGTCACTAACTTCTCCATATAAAACAACGGAAATGCTAGATAATTTGTGCAACCAAAACACGCCTATTATAAAACAACACAAAATATGCCTACAAGATAATTTAGTAACTATTGAATTGAATTTGAATTGAATATATAAAGATGAAATTTGGCACGGAGTTGTATAATAACTTTCCCAAGCTTTGTGTCACATATGGACATAATTGGACAAGGGGCGTGGCACCGCCCATACAACACGTAATTTAAATACCAGCTAAGTAAGCAAGTATTGAATATATTTTAATGAAATTTGGCATGGAGCTGTATAATAACTTTCAGAAGCTTTGTGTCAAATATGGGAATAATTGGACAAGGGGCGTGGCACCGCCAGGTACGTAGCCAGGGGGGTACTTGAGGGGCTGAAGCCCGAAACGAATATCGATTCCGGTTCTCAGATATAAAAATATATCGGTTTCGGTTCCGTTTCCCAGAGATTTTAAATTATCGGTTCCATAAAGTCAAAAAAGTTGAATTTTAAAGTGGAAGTGAAAAAGATAAAAGTTATTAACAAAAACTGGATACGAAAATTTTACTAAAATTTATATTTTAAAACTGTTATTTAATTTATGAAATAACAGTGAATTTTGTAGAGGTGAATTTCGTAAAGGTGAATTTTGAAAAAGGAGAATTTTGAAAAAGAGGAATATTTACAACGGTTAGTCTTGGAAAAGGGAATTTTGTGAGGGTGAATTTCGACACCGTGAATTTCGGCAAGAGGAATTTTGACCCGCTCCCGTTTTTCATTTTTGTATGGGGAAAAAGTAGTGCATTCCGTGCCGATTTTTTTTTTTATCCGAATGGCTGTAAACTTTACATAAGTCATTTTTATATACAAAGGAACCAAACTGGCCATAAAGACTCAACTCAAAATTTGGGTTTTTGGAGTTATGCCACTAGAATCCTCAGATACTTATCGGCATGCTATCAAAAGACAGAATTCATATATTTAATTTTTGATGTATTTTAACCTTTTTTAAAAACTTGGAATCCATATAAAATACGGAAATTTTAAATTTCAAATCATGATTTTCCAACAATATGATTTTTTCAGTTGTGCCTTTATTGCAGGGAATGAGCGATATATCGAATTACTAACATTTTCAGATACTTCTTCTTGGCTTTGCTTCACCTAACAATGTTAATAATAATAAAAGGGGATTTACACTGCAACCGTTGGTCTTTTGTGACCTAACCATGATAATAAATTGGAAAATCTTCATGAATATCTGGACGATAAAATATCAATGTCTGGAGTAGGGATTGGAATCCCGGCCTTATTTCAGTCCCGATTGTTTCATGTACAATTTGCATATTTTAAGTATGTGGAAAGATGCAGCAGAGATTCTTTTGTAATATTCGTAATTTTCGACCACTTACGAGATATTGGCGAGTAGTAAACAATGCTATGTTGGTTTGTTTTAAAATTTAAAAATCCACTTTTAACTGCGATCCCCCCCCCCCCCCCCCCCTCTAACCGAAATCCTGGCTATGGGCCTGGGCACCGCCCATTTTGGATTGCAAATTTTTAAAAACGTGGTCCGAGTTTCCAACCTCCTCAAAATGGGATATTGATACCAAATGGTTTTATGTTCGATGTACATCTAAATGGATCAGACTGTGTGGGGGTATTTCAGCTTCGGCATAGTGGAAGATAGTCCACTCTCTAGTTATACCCTACACCTCATGAGGTATGGGCATATTCACTTTGGTCTGATGCTTGTAACACCAAGAAGGAGACGTCCGGTATAGTCCGGTATAGAAAACTATATATATTCTTGATCAGCGTCACTTCCTGAGTTGATTTAGCCCTATCCGTCTGTCCGTCCGTCTGTCCGTCCGTCTGTCCGTCCTCTTTTCCTGTAAACACGATTGCAGCAGCTAGAAGAAAGCTACACTGAAAAAAAAGACAGCTTTAAAACCAAGTAAATTTGGTGCTTGATTAAAGTACAAATTTTTTCCTTAATTTAAGGAATTTTTCCTAATTTTAAGGAATTATTCTTGAATTTAAGTAAAAGTACCTTAAAACGGAAATCACCGCCTCTTTAAAACAAATTTACATTTTTCTTTATTTTAAAGACAGCTGATTTTATCAATTGTGAGTAAATTTGAACTTTATTTCTAGAAATTCGTTTTTAATATATGGAAAAAATATTTTTTTTAGTATACGTGTCCTCAATTCTAGTATTTATTCCTCAATTTTTATAAATATTTTCCTATTTTAAATTCAAAGAAAATTGTACTTACTTTTAGTAAAAATCTTTGTTTTTAAGAAAGATATTTTTATAAATTGAAAGTAAGATTCAGGTTTTTTTTAAAAAGTGAGTATTTCAAAATAGAAATTGCTAAAAATAGAATTGATTTAAATAATAAAAAACAAATATTTCGCATAAATATACATTTTTGAATACCCGTGCGGGAGTTGAACCCGATACCTTTTGATAGTGAAGCGGAGGTCTTAACCACTGCACACAGCAGCTGCTGATTTTACTAATTTTAGTAAATTTTTACTTTATTTAAAGAAGTTTGTTTTTAATACAAGGAAAAAAAATTGTTTTGTATACGTCTAATGTAGTTTTCCAAAATTTTTAGAAATTTCTAGAAATAGAATTGATATAAATAAAAAAAAATATTTGGCATGAATATAAATTTCTGCTTGTCCCAGGCGAGAGTCGAACCTGATACCTTTTGATCGGGAAGCCACTGCACCACGGCCGCCGCTGGTGTGAAACGTAGTGAAAATTAGACGCCAACGCAATTATGCTGTCTATAGCACAGTCTGTTGATTGGTCTTGTCATAACGCCAAAGGTCGCAGGTTCGAATCCCACCGAAGTGAAATCTTAAGTACATATTTGTTATCACTATAAATTGTAAATTTAATTTAAGTTAATAAAATGAAATATGATTTTGAAAAATATAAAATAAAAAGAAAAAGAAAATATAAAAAAATGAACAAATACAATAAAAAAAAAAATTTTTTTGAGAAATTTTTGTCTTAAAAACGAAGAAAAACTTCTTAGAATTAAAGAACTTTTTACTAAATTCAAAGAAATATTTCTGTTATGAAAGAAATAAGTATTAAATTTAAAGTCAAAATATATACTCATCTTAAGTAAAAGTGTTCCCTAATTTCAAAGCTATCATGACTTTAGTGCTGTTTCATTCCCCTTTTTTCTTTGGATTAAGGCATTTTTCCTTAACTGGAGTACACTTTTTTTTCAGTGTAGGGATTCCATATTTTGGATTTATCTTTTTTAGGCCCTAGAAGGAGTTGGTATTGAAAATGGGCGGGACCGGTCGACTGCCACGCCTACCTCCCATATAAGTGAAAATCGTGTTTTCACAAAACATTATGAAAATTTATATGTGGGGAAATTGATGTCGGAATTTCAAAATTCAGGATGGCGGAACAAATATGGCCCAGTAGGTGCTGGGTATATAAAAGTCGGCTTTGCCCGACTGAAACTTACTCACTTCTTTTTAGTTAGATTTACCAACCAACAATTTTTCTGTTTAGGTCCAAGTAAAATTAGGAGTGTTCGTTCATAGTTAAAAATATAGTTTACTTTTTTACAAATATAATTATTCTCGTTTGCGGTTCACAATTTCAGTTAAAACCAAAACCAACCACTTTTTTGACACTTTTTTTGACAAATTCATACGCCGAATTTATATATTTTTTTAATTTTAAAATTTCTTGAAATGTTTAAAATTGGCTTTTAAAACAACTTGCAGACTGACCTTCTTTGATAAAAAGTCTTAAAGCTGCAATGGGTTGATTTTGATATTTTAACTTTGACACAGTGTTATTTGTGACTTTTTATATAGCGAAAAATTGTCGGATACAAAATATGTTTTTTATGCGTTTAGAGCTGAAATTTTTAGAGAATCATCATAAAATAAACCAAGGTTGCAACATTTACTTCAACCAGTTTGAAAAAGTATTCTCTAATTTGTGTGGAAATTTTGGTGTGTTGTATGTTGGCAAAACATTTTGTTTATATAAGGTTTATAAATAACAAGGGGGGCCGGCATTTCTAAATATGACCCTGAGTGCCACAGATATGTATGTTGAGTTATTCGTCTTCGTCTTTGGGCTATCGGAGGCCTTCCAACAGTTCCTTCGGAGAAATAGACTTCTGACGAAACGATGAGCTTGGAACCTCGAAGATGCAACCAAAAAGAAGTAAGTTAAGTGCTGATTCCCAAATTGTTCGACCAACATTTTAGAGCTCGGAGAGCCGTTAAACGGTATGTAAAAAAGAAAGGAATAGAAAATTGGCAAATTAATAAACGGAAATAAAAGGCGTATAGTTTTTATGTTTTATATATTTACTTTGCGACTGATGTCGTAGAATTTGTATAAAATATATTTGCTGAAATTCTGGAGCGTTTAGAAAAACTTACTGACTCGTCGAGATCTTATTTAAGAAGAAAGAAACGAAAGTTTTAGATGTTCACCAAAATCGTTCCAGAGCATTAAAGCTTTGGAATTCTACAAGTGCTGTCGCTCGTATTGGTCAAAGCTCTCTTTACTAGCAAGAATACGCCTGCTTAACACTGTTTTAGAAGATGGCAGAATGACTTCACATTGAATTCGAACCAATGTTAACCAGGCCTATACACACAGAAAAAAAACCATTAAAAACAACTACATTAAAATAACGTTAAAATTAAGTTGAAATTCTTCAAACTAAAGTCGTCAACTTTGACATATAATTTACAATCTCAATTTTGAAATGAAATATTCCAGTTCAAAGTGAGGTTGTTCGTACTTGTTTTGATTATAATTGTAATATTAAAAATAATTGTAATATTAAGGAATTGTTTTTTTTGTTGAATCCATATCTTTTTTTCGTTTTAAGAAATAAAATTTTATTAAACAACGAATCATTTTATTGGTACTGTATTCAGGGTACAATTTTGAATCCATGAAATAAATGTACCCAAAAGTAATTTTTTTGATATTTAAAAACCCAAAACAAAATTTGGCGACTTCAAAACATTGAAATGGTGACCAGGTATGAAAAATATCTGTCATCTGTTTACCTTGATATCATTTTGTACATCATCATTGAATTCAGTCATTTCTTGATAGCCAAGGGAGTAACACCT
Source organism: Heteromyza rotundicornis (assembly GCA_951394025.1). Lineage (NCBI taxonomy): Eukaryota > Metazoa > Arthropoda > Insecta > Diptera > Heleomyzidae > Heteromyza > Heteromyza rotundicornis. The sequence continues at coordinate 6,222,758 of OX596014.1, read as the reverse complement.
CTTGGGCCAATAGAAAGTACACCTCTCTTGTTTTCTCTAATTTTGCACTCAGATCAGAATCAGTTACTCATCACAGCAGTATAGAAGCATATTTGATGCGAAAAGTTGCTCCTGACAAACCTAATAGGGATTTGTCAAAATGGTTTTTGCAATCACCAGGGCTAATTTTTATATTTATTTAAATATAAAATATTTCAATCCATATTTTTAACATTTTCAGGCATAAATCCTTATTTTCCACATTTTATTTTTCATTTATATTTCTCATTTCTTGTATTTTTAATCCATATTTTCGCATTTTTTTAATTTTACATCCATATTTTCGACAAATTTTAATAAAAACTTAAATACACGATTGCAATGGTCCTCTGAAACCTCTGAAAGCATAAACAACACATAAAATTTAATAAACTTGAGTTTATGCTTCATTTTTGATTTTTTACAGCGAATTGTAAAAGGGCGCCAATAGCTGGACACTAAGGAATTCAATCCCGAAGTGCTTATGAAAATACCGGAATTCATTTTCATTTTTGTTTTAAAAGTTTGTTTTTGCATGCCGTATTTTAGTGTAGCCCCCATTGTGTTTAGAGCATAATACACAAACACCTTGCTGACCAAACTAAATTAAATTCATTAAAGAAAATGAGTTTAATTCTGGCAGCAGTCAGCGTAATGGAACAGAAGTGGAGGAGAAAATAAAGAGTTGAATTCTGCGAGATCACAGCCCGCTTCAGCGATTGTATTGTATAAAAGCAAAGTCTGGATGCTTTTCCAAGAACTCCAGCAACGTAGAGTTTTGCAATGAATTCGTGTGCTTCCCTCAGCAATTTTACAAAATATATCATATTGACAAACAATTAAAACAAATTTATTGAAAAAATTTATTATTTCATTTATTTGTAAGAATTCTTTCCGGTGCATGTGGACTGTCGCTCGAATTTTAACATTTGCAAATAAATAAATTTTTACAATTTCCTTTGTTAATTGCTTGTGAGTTTGGCGCAAATTTTGACTTTTGGAAGTATTCTACCGAAACAAAGCAAATTGGAAAAGTTTTCGACAACTTCTTTGCAAATACAAAAATTTTTACACAATTCCACCAGCATCCAGCTGACCGGATTCGGGTACATCGGATTTCAGAACATCAAAAATACAGTTAGAATCCGATTCAAACTGTCATCGGAAACAATCCGACATATCGGATTTCAGAACACCAACAATCGGATTCAAATCCGATTCCGATCCAAATCGGATTGCAGAACATCACTGAATATGTAAAATAAATAAAATCAAACAAAAAGTTATTGTCAAATTAAGTTAAATCTTATCTTTATGAATCTACTAAGTGTCGATGCTGAATTGACAGTTACTAAGCTGGTACTAAAGTTTAGTGGCTACCAATAATTTAAAATTACACTGATCGAACAAATTTGACATTTTACGTGTTAAATGAAGTTGTTTTATTATTTACTAGCTTATACCCACAGCTTCGCTCGCAATAATTTTGTAATTTCATGTTAACGTAGAAATGTTATATGTATTATTTAAGCAACTGAAATAAAAATAGATTTTGCAAGTCATCCCTCTGCCCATTCACCTCCCAGCACCAAATCCAAAATTTCACCGAAATCGCTTGAATACGACTCGAGTTACAGAGCTTTAAAAATTTTAGGACGTGGCAGTGGGCGGATCTTAAATTTCAATAGTCATCCCTCTGCCCATTCACCTCCCAGCACCAAATCCAAAATTTCACCAAAATCCCTTGAATAGGACCCGAGTAACAGAGCTTTAAAAATTTTAGGGCGTGGCAGTGGGCGGATCTTAAATTTCAATAGTCACCCCTCTGCCCATTCATCTCCCAGCACCAAATCCAAAATTTCAGCGAACTCCCTTGAATAGGACCCGAGTTACAGAGCTTTAAAAATTTCGGGGCGTTGCAGTGGCCGGATCTTAAATTTCAATAGTCACCCCTCTGCCCATTCACCTCCCAGCACCAAATCCAAAATTTCAGCGAACTCCCTTGAATAGGACCCGAGTTACAGAGCTTTAAAAATTTCGGGGCGTGGCAGTGGCCGGATCTTAAATTTCAATAGTCACCCCTCTGCCCATTCATCTCCCAGCACCAAATCCAAAATTTCAGCGAACTCCCTTGAATAGGACCCGAGTTACAGAGCTTTAAAAATTTCGGGGCGTTGCAGTGGCCGGATCTTAAATTTCAATAGTCACCCCTCTGCCCATTCACCTCCCAGCACCAAATCCAAAATTTCAGCGAACTCCCTTGAATAGGACCCGAGTTACAGAGCTTTAAAAATTTCGGGGCGTGGCAGTGGGCGGACTGCAAATTTTCAGAATCAACATATTACCAATTCATTACCCAAAACCACATATAAAATTTCAGCGAAATCGGTTAAACACTGCATAAATTATAGCATTTTAGAATAATATTTGCCACGCCCACTTCGAACGCCCAAATAAAATGAATATGGCATATAGCCTATGTCGAGATCAATAAAATTACCTACATTTTGGTATGTGTTTCATTAAAATTGGTTAAGCATTTCTTGAGTTATAAGGGAACAAACCTACAAACCTACAAACCTACTCACAAAGAATTTTATAATCATAAAATTCTGCCAACTCCATTTCATGATAAATACGAAAAACTCACTTTCAGTAGTTTTAGTATTATAGCGGAAACAAATACACCAATGTTAAAAGTCGTTGAAATTTTAAAATTTAATTCATATCGATAAAAAATTGTTAATTTTTTTGCGTGTGTAACAATAAATCTACAAAATTGGGTTTTTCGTGTTTACCAATAAGATTGAAAGTAAATGCTCTGCTGAATTTTTGTGGAAAAACGTCAAAAATATCTTAAACAATGCTAAAAAATAAATTTTTTGAATCCCGGGACTCCGGACTCAAAATCCCGGGTTTCCGGGATTGAGAAAACGTCCGGGATTGAATGCCTTACTGGACACATCGACTGCATAAATCGTTTTCCGAAAATTTTAAGTTCCGTTTGTAATTCTTGTTAGTTTTGGCCTCAAGACCTTAGGGTGACAGAGTGCCCACCCTCTCCCCTACTTATTACAAATAATTAATGAATTAACATGTAAAAAAATACATCGAAAACAAACAAAAATAATTAAATCCATCGTCAATATTTCTTATTTTTTCGTCCATATTTCGCCTCTTTTATCGCCCATATTCCATACATATTTTCGAGCTTTTCGTCCATATAAAAATCAGCCCTGGCAATCACTGTTAGGTTTAGGAGCGACTTTTTGCATCCATATATATTTTTTAAACCGTATGCATTTTTTTATAAAAAGACTATTAAAAGAAGCATACAAATTTAAACAAAATAATGACGTGCTGGGGAAAAACTGAAGACGCCATCGTGTTCAGCGTGGCTTAATTATATAATTTTGTTTAACTGTGTAAGTGTATGACCAAAAAATTTGTATTATACTTTTATTTTTTCACCCATTTGATCCGGACATTAAGTATTCTTGTCGGGATGTCGGGACAATGCAGGCCATATTGGGATGGTCCCGATATATCGGGACGGATGGCAACCCTAGGCATGGGTATATTCACTGTGGCCTATCAAGAAACCTATATATATCTTCTTGATCAGCATCACATCCTAAGTTGGTTTTTGTAAACACATTTGCTGAAACAACAAGTAAGCTAGGCGGTTCACGCCTCCTTTGGAGTTACATTTCTTAGGTCCCAGAAGGAGTTGGTATTGTAAATGGGTGGAATTTTACAGCGTTCGTTGTAAGGCAGGTATTTATAGGGAAATCAAATTGGTTGTTAGTAGTCAGTTGACATTGAGGTTTTCTTTTTCACATTGTTGCTCTCTAGTCAATAAAAGTTCAGGGCCGTAACCAGGGAGGGGGGGGGGGGCTGATGGGGTGGGGTGGGTCGGTGTGTTCGAATAATATATTTCAATACAGGTTGAGGTTTATTTGAAAAACAATATGACAATACATCGGCTGCCATATAAAACTAGGAAAACAAAGCGAACATTTTCCAAGTCTTTTCCAAAGTCAAATGAGGTCTGTAGACCAAATTTTGTTTGTGTATTTGATGGTAAATTTTTACAAAACGGATTTTAGACATGGTCCGAGGTTCCAAAAAGCTTATATGAATGGGTCAAAATGGGTTTCTGAGATCAAATTTGTGAGGGTATTTCAGCTTCGACATAGACGAAGATAGTTCACTCTCTAGCTTTGAGAACATAAAGTACCTTAACTACTTATTGTGCAAAATTTAAACGATATTTACAAAAACTAGACAGTGAACTATATTCGGCTATGCCGAAACTGAAAAACCCCCCACAGTATCATCCATTTAGAAGTACCTTGAATATAAAACAATTTTGTCTCATAACCCCATTTTAAGCCAATTATAGGTGGTTTAAGCATGTCCAAAATCCGTTAAAAAAAATTTCCCAAATTCACCAAAAACAAATGTGGTCTCAAGACCCCATTTAGACCCATATAGATGTGGTTTCGGAACCTCGTCAAAAATACGTTTCAAAACATTTCCAATCGAATTCTACAATAAAAAACTTTAGAAAAGACTTGGCAAAAGTTCCCTTATTTTTGTGGTATATGGGAGCCCACCCAGTTTTGTCCGATTTGGCTGATTCTCGAACTCGCTTTTACTTTTGAAGTGAAAATCATTTTCCCAAAGTTTCAAGTCGATATCTCAAAAACTGCGACCGCTATCGTGCGGACAGACAGACATGGACTTGGCTAAATCGACTCAGGAGGTGATACTGATCAAGAATATATATACTTTTCCGCCTCCTTATGGGCGTTGCCAACGTTGTGTCAAAGTTAGAATACCATGCCACAGTTAGTGTGGGGGTATAAATATTAGGAACTGTTTATTTGTTGATTCCTTTTTTCAGTCTTAAAGTAAGAATATAAAACTAGAGAGTGGACTATCTTCGGCTATACCGAAGCTGAAATACCCCCACACAGTAGGAAGAAGTACCTCGAACATAAAAAAATGTCGTCTCAAGACCCTATTTTGAGCCAATTATAGGTGGTTTTGGAGCCCGGACCATGTCCAAAATCCAATTCTAAAAATTTACAATCAAATCCACCAAAAAAAAAAATTGGTCTCAAGACCCCATTTCGACCCTTATATATGTGACTTCGGAACCTCGGACCATGTCAAAAATACGTTTCTAAACATTTCCAATCGAATACAACAATAAAAAATTTTTACCTTTTTTTTCGGTGTGTGGGAGCCACGCCCAGTTTTTATCCGATTTGGCTGTTTCTCGAACTTGATCTCAGTATTTACGAGAAAAACTTGTACCCAAAGTTTCAAGTCGATATCTCCACAACTGCGACCGCTATCGTGCGGACGGACAGACGGACAGACGGTCAGACGGTCAGACGGTCAGACGGACAGACGGACAGACAGACAGACAGACGGACATCGCTAAATCGACTCAGGAGGTGATGCTGATCAAGAATATATACTTTTCCATACCGGACACGCCTCCTTATGGGCGTTACAAACGTTGTGACAAAGTGAGTATACCCTACCACAGTGAGTGTGGGGGTATAAAAATGTATTGAATATTTAAAAAAAATATTTTCCTATATTTTAAAAATATATGAAATATGATGAATTTTCTCTTAAAAAATCTACTTTAAGTCAATTTTGTGTACGAAAACCTTTTAAAAACCGATTAAAAACCCGTAACCTGATTTATAGCATAGCTGTGTACGATTACGATTACTTTTTAAGTTACACTAATCGTACAAAAAAATGTTTGATTACTGTAATTGTACTCAAAATGTTGAATACAACACTTTTTGGGTACATCAACAAGTTTTTTTCCTACATCAAAGTAATCGTACTCCAAAAATGTTGAATACTATTGCCAAGTAATCTTATTATACCCCCACACACACTGTGGCAGGGTATACTCACTTTGTCACAACGTTTGTAACGCCCATAAGGAGGCGTGTCCGGTATGGAAAAGTATATATATTCTTGATCAGCATCACCTCCTGAGTCGATTTAGCGATGTCCGTCTGTCTGTCCGTCTGTCCCTCTGTCCGTCTGTCCGTCTGTCCGTCTGTCCGTCTGACCGTCTGTCCGTCTGTCCGTCCGCACGATAGAGGTCGCAGTTTTGGAGATATCGAATTGAAACTTTTGGTACATGTTTTTCTCGTGAATACTGAGATCAAGTTCGAGAATCAGCCAAATCGGACAAAAACTGGGCGTGGCTCCCATACACCGAAAAAAAAGGTAAAAATTGTTCAAGTCTTTTTTATTGTTGTATTCGATTGGAAATGTTTAGAAACGTATTTATGACATGGTCCGAGGTTCCGAAGCCACATATATAAGGGTCTGAATGGGGTCTTGAGACCAAAATTTTTTTTTTGGTGGATTTGATTGGAAATTTTTAGAAATGGATTTTGGACATGTTCCGGGCTCCAAAACCACCTATAATTGGGTCAAAATAGGGTCTTGAGACCACATTTTTTTATATTCGAGGTACTTCTTCCTACAGTGTGGGGGTATTTCAGCTTCGGTATAGCCGAAGATAGTCCACTCTCTAGTTTTTTTCGTAATTGATTTCAAAACACTAAGCTCGATTGTACTAAAATTACAATGTGTTTTGTTTTTGTGTGTACTCAATTAGTTTAGACCCGAGGGCACTATGCCACACCCGCTTTGGAAATACCAAGAGACATATCCTTACTCACCTTACGGGGAGGAGCGCCATAAGATCTCCGGTACTCCGGAAATTTATCGAAAAACCCTTGTATTTCTAGCCTGCTTGCGCTGCTGCTCAATATCACCGATTCTTGAACACATTCTCTTTGGACCTGACTGATTCCCAGCAAGTCTCATAAAACATTCTTTTTACATATCTGCTTTTACTGAAGAACATGGAGATGATTTTGCCAAACTTTCTGCAAAGGTTAATTTACTTAGAAAGTGATTTTTAAAAAGTCAAATGTGTAGTTAATTCTTGGCACATTTTTAAATGTTTGCATTCCGATTTTTGTTTATCTATTGGAGAAGAAAATAAAAACAACAACCAAATTACTTATTATTTTGGGATTACTTGGGAAATTGGTTGATTTACGAGTACTACTTAAATTTCATCCAAATCACATTAGTTTAATTTGGAGAAGATTTAACCGTATTCGCACTTGAATTTCGTGTATTCAATGAAAGTGTTTTTAATAATGCTTTTATTTTTCTATAAATTAATTGCTAATATATTTTGTATATATTATGTAAAGGTTCTTAATGTGAAATGTAGTATGTATATAATAATAATAATAATAATAATAATATTTAATCAGTTATATAACAAATATGTAATTTCAAGGTGGGCTGATTTTTTTTCGATTTTTAGTTTCTTAGTAACTAAATTCATTCATGTTAAATTTATTATTTTTAAACTTATTACCTAATTTGTAACAATATCTTAATGTTTTTACATAATATGTAAATATACATATATTGTTTACGTAATTATTATCATTATTTTTTTAGTTTTTTTTTTATTAATATTTTTATGCATATTGGATTATAATAAATTCAATTACGACCGCATCGTATTTTTTTCAATATCGGTTCAATATTCAGTATTTGCGTTAATTTTTAAAATAAAATTTTTGAACGCACATTAAACCACTAACATTACTTTAAATTTAAATTTAATTCAAATCAAATAAAACCAGTAAAATTTAACTTAAACATTAATATATTCAATATGGCATATTTAAAAACAACAATTCAACATTTTTTCGGCGTTTTTTGCGGATAATTCAATTTGGAACAATAATTAAATTATAGTTATAATTCTATTCTTTATATTGGGCCAATTCACGAGTTGGTCTTGGAAGTGCAGAAGTGCAAAAACAAATATTTATTGGATATTTTTACATCACAACAACAAAATATACAGATTTGCATTCGGCATAGCATATAAAAGTTATACTTTTTCTGTATTGCATATTTGCTCGAGCGTGGGAAATGCAAATCTGTATATTTTATTGTTGTGGTGCATAAATATGTAAACAATATTTGTATTTGCACTTCTGCAAGACCAACTCGTGAATTTCCCTATCGCGTTGTTTGTGCATTTAATGCTGGCCAATGCTATAGGCCAATTACAAATTGATTGAAAAGAGTTAACTCATTGTTAGTGTGTAATTGCACCAATTAATATCCGATTCTAAATAGTTTGCAATATGTATTCCATAGCGTAATAAAAAAGCGTAATAGGTAAGTAGGCTACAAATCCTATGTCCGTAGCCACAGTTGCTCAACAAATGCTATGTATTTAAATATACAATTACATCTCCTTTGAAAGAAGCAACAAATTTGAACACAGTTCCAATAAATAACCACAAATTTGACTTTTGTGGGTGACTTTAGAAGTCTATATCATGCACTGATTTCCAGACCTGTAAAATATTGCAATACTTTAACGATTAAATTCTTTGACTAATATTTAGGAAAAAATTGGAAATCTCATAATTCATTTACACGGATTTTTAAAATTTGATTGCAGTCTCACATTCATTTTGGCTGTGAACTTGATTGGATTCAATCACTTGAAGTCATCTTAGACTTCAAGTCTTTGGATTGAAATGTTTTCTAATATAAAGTAGCACTTCTCGCTGCAATTTTTGTGAGCAATGATGAAGATAAAACGTCTCTGTAAATTTTAAGGGTCTTTTACGACAAACTATACACTAGGTAACGATTTAAGTAAGTAGGACAACTGACGAAGTGACCCTGTTTCACATTGTGAAACAGGGTCACTTTAAGAAAATCTTTCTTAAATTTTTATTTAAGTATATGTATATTTTTGTTTTTTAGTTTAAAAAAAATCATCTGTTTCATTAGGGCAATTCACGATTTGGTGTAAATGGTCTTGCAGAAGAGGAAATGCAAATATTTATTGCATACTTTGTCATCACAACAACAAAATATACAGATTTGCATTTCCTACGCTCGAGCAAGTTTGCAACACAGAAAACGTATAGCTTCTATATGCTATGCAAATGCAACACCCAATGCTGCCATCTTAGCGAACATTTTATGTTAATGTGCAACACAGTTTAAAAGTTTAAAATGTAAACTAATTAAATCCAAAATGAAAAGGGAATAGCCCAACAAAAGGTGAACGGAGGAGGAGTTAAAAATGATTTGAAATCATTTGCAAGAAGCTCCGCATATTATTTTCGGCATAAGAAAACAAAATGTATTAAAAATTCAGTAACGTCAACAAAATAATACTACCATACTAGTAGATCAGCTGTTTATTTGGTATGCAACCGCTGTTGCAAAGTAACCCGATAAAAAATCGCGCTCACAATTGATTGGAAATATTTCCAACTGCACAATTTTGCAATCTGATTTGCAACAATAAATGCAAAGTTCATTTATTACAAAAAAATATATATGTAACTACTTTAACATGTAGATGTAAGACATACAAAGAAATTGTGTTTACGCCGTTTCCGACGCAGCCACACATTGAATCGAATGACGAGCAGGGAAACTCCATCAAACCGGTCACAGGCGCCAGGACTCAATGGCATACCTTACGCCGCGATGAAAGATGCGGTAAATTCATTAGAAGGTACATTTCCAAGCACATGGAAGAGATAAAGGAAACAAATCAACTGAAGACCCTTATGGCCAGTGTGGCCAGGTTTACCTTTTCGAGTCTAGATTCAACATTTTTTTACTTTTAGCCTCGGATTTTTGCATTTAGTCTCGGCTTTTTTTTAAACCCTTTTTAATTTTCAGTTTAGTTTTTTTTTTAGCCTTTTTCACCCTTTTTGATTTTGAATAAGTATATCGATTCGGTGCGACCCCGTTTTGCAATACAAACATAACTTTTCATAAAAATCCGATAAATTGATTGATTTTCAATTTTGCACATTTCTATCCAATTCCTTATTTCACCATGGTAGGCATGGTTATAGCGTCTGTCATTCTGTCAGTTGGCTTATTCTTATGCATCAAAATGCATTGATAGCAAAATAGAATTTGTAATATCTGAAAGTTATAATTAATTTTCATTGTCCCCATCCAGGCAAAACAAGTACCAGAAATTATTTTCCTTATTAAATGACGGTCATGAACCACTTAAGTTGGTTAGGACACTCGGTGGTTGTCTATAGAAACTGCTGTCAAACGTATAGTCGATCAGTGGAAAGAGCTGAAAATTCATTTCAGGACCGCATCTGTAGAAGACAATTGCCACAACGCCAAGATTTTGAGTGATTTATATACAGACCGTAACTTGGCATACCTTTTGTTTCTGAAACCAACTAGCATGAAGTACAAAAAGTTAACAAGGCATTTGAAAGTAATACGGCTGACGCTACCAAACTTTTGTCCGATTTGATATCCCTGCTCGATCACTTATGCTATCAGATTGTTTTACGTCACGAAAACTTTAACCTGTTATAGTCTCCAATTGAACCTTTTTTGATGCCTGTTCCCCATTTCTCTTACATTTTTCAAGAATACATCCATGAGAAAATTGATGAAGGAACAGATACAGAAAAAACAAAGCTGGGCATTAACTAGTTATTTAGTTAATAGTTAATTAACGAAGTTAAATTTTTGGTTTCAGTTTTTTTCGAAAACCATTTTCATTTAGTTAAGTTTAATTTCTTCGATTAACTAGCATTAGTTAACTTTAAAACGAAAAAAATTTTTTATTATGGAATGTAAAAAAAAGTAAAAATTAAGAATTTATACTATTTTTGAACTGACATTTAATTTAAAAATTATTTCACAAAACAATTAAATACACAATTCGATATATTTTGAAGTGATCTATATTCTATTTTTATGTATGAATGGACCATTCTAAACACAATGGCGTTCTCAGCCATCACGTGAGGTTTACATCGTCAGGATGTTTACATCGTATTTTCCATTTCTCTAATTTCTCAAAATGGCGAAAAACTGAGAACGACATTGTGTTTAGAATGGCCTGTGATATTTGTTCTTACCCAACCTTCATTCGTTTCATTCTTATTATTTAATATTCTAATATAATTTGTATGCCTTTATATGAATATAAATAAATTTTTTCATACACAAAATTAAGCTTTTGATAAAAGTTTTGATCTTTTTATTTTAAAGCATATAGAAACCGGGAAAAAGGGCCTGTGTGTGCAGGCAAAAGGTTTTTTTTGTTTTTTTGTAAAAAAAATTTTTTTTTTTGTTTTTCATAGAAAATTTAACTATTTAATTTAACTTTTCGACGAAACTAAATTTTTAGTTTAACGAAGTTACATTTTTTATGAACTTTTACCGGGTTAACGAAATTATTTTCTCGATTAACTATGCCCAGCTTTGAGAAAAATCATACGTGAAGAATGCAGAAGTTTCCAAATTAAATTAATTTAACAATTACGACAACGGTTGCAATATAAATACTCTTAGGAAGATGGATTTTTTTCTGTTGAAAATTCACTTAAGGTAATGAAGCCAAACATATTTTCCCACCTTGTCAATAAAAAGTCAAAGTATACCGCAGACGTAATAACTACAATTGAAATGCAATGGTGGAAGCTTTGAACATGCAATTGGAATAATTTGGCTCCTATGGACTTTTGGGTAGAAGTGAGAATGTTCAAAAACGAATTGCTCGAAACTCCCTTTTCTCAGCTTGTCAAATTGGCTTTCAGTTTTTTAGTTGTACAGTTTAGTAACGCTGAGGTTGAAAGAATTTTTAGTGCAATGAAAACGGTAAAGAATAACAAGAGCAATCGAATGAAACTCAAAATGCTCAATTCCTTGCTTAATATTCGATGTTCACTGAAAAGATTAAAAAATGCTGTCATGATTTCGAACCAATGATCTCAAATCTATGTTAGATTCACGTGATATTTATGTTGACTCTTATTCATCTGATTCATCTGATGAAGCGGAAATAGTTATAGTTTAGATATAATTTAAGCCGCTATTCCTAACCGAATTGACGTCAATAATACTGATTCTGGTTTCTTAATATTTCTCTAGTTTCGAGCGAAAATGGCAATTTCTTAGAAGTTTCATAAATTTATATCTCAATAAATTGAACAAAGAAATAACAAACAAAAATCAGTATTATAGACTACAATTCGGTTAGGAATAGGACTGAACTCAATGTACCTTTATTAACTCTAAAACAAATTTGTACTTATATATGCATACACGCAGAGAAAATACCGCGGTAAAAACAAATGCTATAGTAATTATTTCCCCCAACATTGATATCTTTGTATTAAGATTAATTACTTTAATTCAAATACTTTTTGCAAATGCTGCGCTCTTCATACAACAGTTGAAAAACTTTTAAACTGAAAACAGAATACAAATTTTTACTCAAATATAAAATTGTTGCCATAAGAATATTATTCTTGAAAATCTAATTTGAGAACTTATCTTTGCGCGAAAAACTTTCATCAAAACTTGTTGTTGATTTTACATTTATAGCATGAATAGAAGAGACGTGAGCCTACTTCTATGACTTCACTTTAGTGATCAGGAACCAATACATGTACGCGATAGAATGATTTAACAGTATTTAGATTTAACAGACTGTGCAGAGTATACTACATGGAGACGCTTGTTCAATAATTTTAGCGCAAGCTCAAACTGCTAAGAGCTTAGAGCGCACAGCAAACTCCAAAGGTCCAGGTTCGAATTCCGAGATAAGTAAGTTGAAGTTTTAAGAAAATAAAAAGTTATTACAAAAGAGTAAGAAAATACAAAAAATAAAATAAATAAAAATTAATAAAACTATATATATAATTTAAAAAAAAAAGATTTTTGATTTTTATTGATTAATAAATTAACATGTTCACAATTTGCGCCAAATAGAAAAACTGTTGAATCAGCTCAGCTGGTTATTTGAAAAAACAACAACTTTTGTGTTTTTGATACAACAATGTTGAGTTGTTGGGCATGATGACCAACAGAAGTGATTGAGATTAAGTATACAATTGTTGGCGTTACGACTTTTTTTCTGTGTGTAAGTATGTGATATAAATAAAATAAAAACTGAAAATGTCATGCAAAAATTCTGTCTTTTTTAGGTTTTTATTTTCCGTCTTTTACCCTTTTTGACCTTTTTTTAGGACGATTTAGCCTTTTTTTCAAACTCCTGGCCACACCGATTATGCCTACCAACCAATCTGCATGTTAGACACTGCTGGTAAACTACAGGAAAGGCTGATATACAGTAGACTGGAGAAAGTTATCGAGGAAGCAGGTGAATTGTCAAACCACCAATATGGATTCCGTAAGGAGCGGTCAACAGAAGATGCAATCCTGCAAATGGTGGAAGTGGCACCGAACTCCACCAAACACTATTGCCTGGTAGAAACGCATTTAACTCGGCAAACTGGCACCATATTTTGGAAGCCTTAAATCGAATGAAGGTCCTACAATACCCGATCAGGCTCATAAGAGCGTACTTCAGTGGACGAGTGCTCATATTTTACACTCAAAAAGTTAAGAAGGAATTCGTGGTGACAGGGGATGTGCAGCGTGAATCCGTCCTGGCCCACTTCTATGGATTCTGAAGTATGTTGGAATACTACGCCTTTAAATTCCGGCCCAAGCAATCATTGCTGATGATATCACCATCACGGGCAAAATTCTGGTCATCACAGCTGAAGAAGTTGTCCATACACTGAGGTCGTGGTTAACTTTCGTGGGACTCAGTCTAGCAGGGATTAAAACAGAGCCGGTCATAATAACCAAAAAAAGACTAGTGAGGACCTGTACCCTCACTATTGGAGGACACAAAATCAAGTAGAAGCCGTACATAAAGTACTTGGGCGTACTGTTGGATGCAAAGCTGAGCTACAAGAGTCAACTGAAGTATACATGTGAGGAGGCCGCCAAGGCTAGAGCTTTACTTGCACGAAAGATGCCTTGCATACGAGAACCGAAATAACGGCGACGCCATCTATTGGCAGGAGTGGTCAAATCCATCTTACACTGTAGATGGACACGGCACTCGCGACACGATCGACAACTCACAGGAACGCGAAAGTTGTTTGATCAAAGCATGATTTAACTGCAGTCAGACTCAGCTTGACCACACACAAACATTTTTGTGTGCGTGCTGGTTTGACTAGCACTCAGGGTTCGGACTCTACTACAATCGTAGTAGATCTACCACGATTTTAGATCTACCACGATCTTAGCTTGAGCTAAGATCTACTACGATTATTTTTCAGACCAAAATAACGCGGCGACACTGATTCATTGCATGAAAGTGTCACTTTTTTGCCTTTCTGTTTGTGGAGGAAAAGATGCAATACTTATATTTATGCAAAAATGCATTAAAGTGCGAAAATGAGCCAGCTATATGTCAGTTAAAGTATGTTTTCTCAGTTGGCAATGCCAGCTGTCATGTTTCGATTTTATTCTTTAAAAGCCGGTATGCTGAACTAAGCGAAAAAAGAGTTGCTTTTATGTTAGAATGACCTTTATGTTGCTTTGAAAACAATTTCTATCAGCCAACAAATTTTTTTTCACATTTTAATTTAAGGTTTTTTACGAAATTCCAAAACTAAATTGTCGAAAAATATTTGGCTCTTCACAAAACGAGAAATATGTCATTTCTTCAAAACGTAATTTCGCCGCATCTGCATACCGGGCTTAAAGCTTCGTTTCCAACTCTAAAGGAACAACTCAAGAGAAATTTGGATAAGCTTATTATGCTGTAAAATTGTATTAGAGCTGAATTTTTTGACATGTCAAAAGTCAAAATTATAAATCTACTCCGCAAAGATAGATTCTACTAAGCTTTTTTGTTTCATTTACTCCGGAATTGAATTTGCTCAGCCCCTGCTAGCATTGCTGTAAATTGTCAATTTGGGTGGATGCCACGGACGTACATACATACACACATACATACATCATTCATACGTACATTAGTACTTCATGGTTTTTCTTTTTGTTTTTGCTTATAACTACAATGCGTTCCATTGAAACCCAAAAGTTACTAAATTATATTTTGAGTACACAATTTTTTACCTATTTGGTTTAGGGTTGGGACCAAGCTCTGAATGAATTGCTAAAAGAATTTTACTACGTTTTTTCGAAAAATATTATAAAAACTGATAATTAAAAAAACTGGAAAAAATTAAAGTTTGTAACGAGCTGGTAGTCAAAAAAGTAGCAAACTTGTTATGAACTGAATTCAATACCAAGAAAATTGTAAATAAGAAACTTGAGCATTATTATGGGATTTTTGTCTACATTGTTGGCGTTTATTGATAGTTGGAACCTATTGAGAGTTGAAAGTGATGTAGTTGCCCAGTATAAGTGATGTCCATCAATAATAACTGTCCCGTAATGTATATGTAGCTTTCTACTATTAATTGTAAAAACATTTGTTGATAAAGTATGTTACTTGTAATATTTGCATTTGTGTACCGTTATTAATTAAATAACTAGAGAGTGGACTATATTCGGCTATGGCGATGCTGAAATACCCCCTCACAGTAGGAAGAAGTACCTCGAACATAAAAATATGTGGTCTCAAGACCCCATTTTGAGCCACCTATAAATAGTTTTGGAGCCCGGACCATGTCCAAAATCCGTTTCTAAAAATTTCCAATCAAATCGACCAAAAAAAAAATTCGTCTTAAGACCCCCTTATATATGTGGTTTCGTAACCTCGGACCATGCCAAAAATACGTTTCTAAACATTTCCAATCGAATGCAGCAACAAAAAAGCAACAAAAAATGTTGAGCTTTTTTTCGGTGTATGGGAGCCACGCCCAGTTTTCGTCCGATTTGGCTAATTCTCGAACGTTACAAACGTTGTGTCAAAGTTAGTATACCCTGCCACAGTGAGTGTGGGGGTATAATCACCTAAGGTTCGATGATTGAATAATAAATTGATTTCCATAAAGTAATCACTACATTAATCTAATGAGGTGCTCAGTTGCTAAGTACAACGACTCAAAATTTAAATTTACTATGCGATCAACGAATCCTATTTACTTAGATAATTCTAATTTTTTTTTGGAGTATAGACTTAACGGTCAAGGTGGGTCGAAAGTATTCATATAGAGTAGCAAAACCCTCAATGGATTTTTCAAAGCTAGTTTCCTTTCAAAAGATACAGTCGATTAAAGTTTTCTTGCTTTATTGTATTTTTCAAATCAATATTTTTTGTTACCTTTTTCAGCAGAATTGTCGGTAATGTACAGATAAACAGATTCTGTTAGCAAATTATACCTAACAAATTATAACGTGTTAGCAATTTGGTGACCAAAGTTAAAAAAAACTGCATTTTTTTTTCACCAAACATTTTCTGTTTAATTTAAATTTTTGTTCTATAAAAAAGCATAGCAATTTTCAAAAAAAGCTATGTTAGAGGCAACAATGCCTTTAAATCAACCCTTTTTGATGCAGTTGGGAGCTCAATACCGTTATCACTCATAAAAGTTTCAAGTTGTGGCCGAAAAATTAATTTGAAAAATACAGCAAAACATGCAAACTTAAAACCGCTATATCTTTGGAAAGGAAACTAACTTTGCAAAACCCATTGAGGGAATTGCTACTCTATATGAATACTTTCGACCCATCTTGACCGATACCGGTCGGATTCCATAACCTTGAAATTGTCGCACAGTGCTATGCACCGGAACGTCTCAAATATAAATTTATTTCATTATAATTTTTGTCATATGTCATATGTTTCCGAGCAAGCCTTTGAGGTATTTTGAAAAACATGTAACCAATACGTATTATGCAATTAAAACATACAAGTAAAGATGTTTTAATTGCATAATACGTATTGGTTACATGTTTTTCAAAATACCTCAAAGGCTTGCTCGGAAACATATGACTTCTAAGATAATGAAATATGAAAGTGTTCACTAACATTGCTGGAGAAACCAAAATTTTAGCGGATTGAAGAAATGAGATCAAATTTTTGAATTCGTAAACATTTGACCCTTGCGCAACTGTCGACTCGGCCTAATGCAAACCCCAAATAAAAATTCAGTACATGGGTAATTCCAAGCCAAAACGGCAGTAACTCAAGGGTGATTTCTCCGATTTGCTTCAAATTTGGAGGGTCGATAGAGGAGCATGACTATTGAAAAAATCCAAAATATGACCATTTTTCATGCCATATTTTGGATGAAACAGTAAAAACCTGATAAAATTGCGATTTTCCTAATAATTAAGTATTTTAAAACTGGTTCGGGTAAAAATTCCAAAGGGGGCCAATTTCACAAAAGTAAATTTTTTTATTTATCTTTTTGGTTATTTACATGATATTCACTTATCGCCAAATAAACAAAAAGCGGGCCTAAGACCCCAAAGGAAAGGGGGAGACCGTAGGAAAATCAAATTGTAGGCTTTTTGCTGTATTTTTGTGGTTTTAAACTCCATTTTCATTCATTTTCGTTTTTACGGTTTTGGTAAAGTTTGGACCGTGCGCGCAACTATAAAACAATATGCGATCACCAGAAAAAGTATTTCGCGCTAAGGTAAAAAAAAATAGAAAATTTAATTAGCTTCCAGTTAAAAATCCACATCTTACACAAATTATGAGACCCCCTCGCATTCTTTCATGCAAAATTTGAGCAAAAGTCACAGCTACACATATATTTATTTAAAATTTTTTTAAAATAGGGTTTTTAAAAAAAAAAGTAAGTAAGTGATTTTTTACTCGAACCAGTTTTTAAATACTTAATTATTAGGAAACTAACACAAGATCGCAAACCAGGCTTTTACACTGACTGAATGAACGACATTTTGTTTGCAAATCAGTCAAATTTTATGTGCCCAATGGATGAAATTTTTATTTTTTATTGACAAAACTACAACTACTACTTTTTTTTGGACAATTTCGATGCCATTGAGATTATTTTATTCAATATGTACGAATATTTTACTTTTTTCCACGTTGAAGATCGAGATGTTTTAATAAAATATTTCATTAAAACTGATAATACTAGCATTTCGTGAGCTTTTTCAATAGTTTTGCAGCCTAGTTTTTGCTACTAAAGATTTGACAGATATATTTAGCTAGAAGTAAACACTTTTTTGACTGATGACCCCAGCTCGAAGCTGGAGTCAAAAAAACCCTTAATTTTGCCTGGCAAAAAACAACACCTTGACAGTACCCGGGATTTATTTACGTCTATGTGGCATCTCCTTATGAGACAATGATAAAAAAAGGTGAATTTAGCGAAGTGTTTAAGTAATTTTTTGATGTTTACGTACTGGCCTGTTGTGTGAAGGTCGGGAGGGACACATTTTTTATACCCTACACCTCATGTGGTATGGGGTGTATTCACTTTGGTCTGATGTTTGTAACAGGAGACTTGTCCGTTATGGAAAACTATATATATTCTTGATCAGCGTCACCTCCTGAGTTGATTTAGCCCTATCCGTCTGTCCGTCCTCTTTTTTTATAAACACGATTGCAAGAGCTAGAAGAAAGCTAGGGATCCCAAATTTTGGATTTATCCTTTTTAGGCCCTAGAAGGAGTTAGTATTGAAAATGGGCGGAATCGGTCTACTGCCACGTCTACCTCCTATTTAAGTGGTATCTAGGTGTTTTTGGGGTCGCTGATTTCAAATTTGATGTCGAAGTTTCAAAATTCAAGATAGCGGACCCAATATGGCTGCCGAAATTTTAAAATTTCATCAAAACAGTATGAAATTCTGTATAGGGGGGGTTTTTGGTGTCGAATTTGATATTGAAATTTCTAAATTGAAGATGGCGGATCGTATATGGTCAGTAGGTGTAGGGTATATATAAGTCGGCTTGACCAACTGAAACGTTGTCACTTGTCTTACTGTAATTTGTTCTTATTTTAGACTTAACCTATATCCAAGCCCCATCTGGACATATAAAATGTTATTTTCAAAACGAATGCTTCATATGCAAACACTGCGAATCAATAAACATTCTAATTTTAATAATACCATGCAGTTTTACTTTATATTTGGCTTATTCACATTTTTGACCAACTTCGGGTCAACTGGTTTTGAACAAGACCTAAAAATGTGTTCGACTACATTTTTGACCAATTGGTGGTCAATAGCTCTTAACCAGGACCTAAATGTGTCTTCGACTATATTTTTGACCAATACCTACGATAAGAAGAACTTTTTAGGAGCTTTTGTTATCAAAATACAAAAAAATCTAATCAAATTGTTTGCTGCTAAAACAAAAACCAAAAGAAAAAATAAATCGAAATAAATTATTATTTCGACTATATTTTTGACCAATACCTACGATAAGAAGAACTTTTTAGGAGCTTTTGTTTTCAAAATACAAAAAAATCTAATCAAATTGTGTGCTGCTAAAACAAAAACCAAAAGAAAAAATAAATCGAAATTCAAAATAAATTATTACTTGTAAATTTGTAAAATGTATGTAGGTGACGTTCTTTCATGTCTGGAGTTTACATAAAATTTGCCTAATAAAAATAATGTTAACGTACGAGTAGCCTCCCAAAAGAGTGGAGACAAGTGGCCATCATAACATTATGATAAAACATTACCTCCTAACAACATCTAATGTTCAAATTTCCCGAAAGGTTATTTCATATTGACCTGAACGGAAATTCTGATAGGGATATCTTGTATCTGATAAGGATATCTTGAATATCAGGGCAATTCCGTGTCAAATCGAAACAATTTTTGAAAAAATTTCCATATCTTCGATTTTGATGAAATTTGGAAGATACACAGACAAATTTTTAGTTGGTAAATCTAACCAAAAAAAATTGTTAATGGTAAACTGTTAATGGTTGGTAAAACCGATACAAAAGTTCGGAGAACACGAAATCGGAAACAATTTCCACGTTGTTATAAACAAAAAGAAACAGTAAGAAAATAAAAATAAAATAAAATAAACAAATATAATAAATTTTTTGTTTTTGTAATAATTGCAAAAATAACAACTTTTGTGGGTTGCTAAACAATTTTTGTTGGTAAACTAACAATTTTTTATCGTTTCTATTTACTTCCTTTGTTGGTTGGATCGTTTTTAACCAACGTTTTCGGTTAGATTTGCCAACTTTTATTTTTCTGTGTAGGTAATATCAGCGAAAAAACAATACAATTTTGTTTTTGTTTCAATATTAAAATTATTTTAAAATTTATTTAAAAAAATTTTTGTAGTGGTTTAACTTAAGATGGAGCAACGATTAGAAGAATGTTTTTTTGTTCAGAATCAAAAAAAGAGAAAAATTGTTCGTGAAAAATGGTTTTAAATCATTTTATATAAGAAATTAGTGTTGGGTATTCCATTTTTTGGCTATCAGGTAGTGATACTTTTTTGTATTTTTTCGGTAAATTTTTTTTCCGCACGATAGCGGTTGCAGTTTTGGAGATATCAACTTGAAACTTTGGGTACATGTTTTTCTATTCAATCATGTTCGAGAATCAGTTAAATTGGACAAAAACTGGGCGTGGCTTCCATATAACGAAAAAAAGGGTCAACAATAATCAAGTCATTTTTTATTGCTGTATGCGATTGGAAATGTTTGGAAATTGATTTTGAACATGCTTCGGGCTTCCAAACCCACATATAAATGTGGACGTGGTTAGATTCTTTATGTGGGGGTATTTCAGCTTCAGAAGATAGTTCACTCTCTAGTTCATATTTATGAAAGTGTCCCAACTTATACCAAGATATTTTTTTCTCCAAAAAAAGGTGGCTTCATTTATTGAGCTGTAACTTGATCACGATATCAAAAAGCTAATGACTGAAGCTTCAAATCGGCCTATAGAATTTCTAAAGTTCAATACCAAAAACGAAACCCGTCCCAACGTTGACGATATAAATTTGAATTAAAAACAAGTGAGTAAGTTTCAATCGGGCACCTACTGGGCCATATTGGATTCGCCATCTTGAATTTTGAAAATGCGACATCAAATTCGAAATCAGCGACCCCAAAAACCCCACTATACAAAATTTCATACTGTTGTGATGAAATCTTAAAATTTCGGTAAAAACACGATTTTTGCTTATATGGGAGGTAGGCGTGACAGTCGACCGATTACGAACATTTGTAATACCAACTCCGTCTAGGGCCTAAAAAGGATGAATCCAAAATTTGGGATCCCTAACTTTTATCTAGCTCCTGCAATCGTGTTTACAAGAAAAGAGGACGGACAGACGGATAGGGCTAAATCAACTCAGGAGGTGACGCTGATCAAGAATGTATATACTTTTTCATACCTTCTTGGTGTTACAAACATCAGACCAAAGTGAATATACCCATACTTCATGAGGTGTAGGGTATAATAAGTTAAAAAACTCAAAAAAAAATTACTAAATATTTTAAATAATACAAAAAAACAATAATAATTACAATAATGAGGTTCATTTAAACTTGTTAAAAAAGAATATTGAAATGCCACCCTAACTTGTCGATATTTACCATCTTTACACTTCATCGTTCATTTAACTTGTTTTACAAGTTTACGGGGGCTGTACATGTTTAACCCCATTAATAAAATTGTTTGTGTCCAGAACAGAATAAATATAAAAATTTCTTTTATATTTATTTCAGAAGAAAATTTGCCTTTTCAGTCTTAATTACTTTTATTAAAAAATAATTAAGTAAAAGTGAAAACTGATACAAAAGTAATTTCACAAACCTTACTTAAGCATATTTTAAATTTAATGTTGTCTTTTCAATCAAATACAAGAAACGGTTAAGTGTTTCTCAAGATAAAGGAAAATAGTATGAGGATTTGTCGAACATTTTTCGATATTTAATGGATCATTTTTCAAAATGTTATCTATTTTTTATAACCCTTATATTAACTTGCTTTGGGTGGGCTATATATATATATATATATCCTCAAATCTGCGGCGAGCTTTTTCATACACTTCCACATGAGCTAGAGAGCTGAAATTCGGAACACTGATAGAACTCCGGTGACAATGCATTCTATCCATCAGAGTCGTAGGAAGTCGTGGGGGGACTCAAACCCCTTTTTTTTTAAACAAGGCATAACTTCCGATTCCTTCAAGCTAGGTGGGTTCTTATTGACAAAAAGATTTCGTATACCCTTTGGAAAGGGGGGTGTGTGGGCAAAGGGGAGCGGGATGGAGCCAATTTAAAGTTCTAACTTTTGTATTTTTTAAGCTACTTAGGTTAGCATTGGGAAAAAAGAGTAAAAAAAGGAAAAAAAGGGGAGCGAAAAAAAAAAAAAAAAGAGAGGAAAATAAAAAATAGTAAAAAACAAGTTTTTTAAAATATAACCCTTTAACCGACTAAAAAGCAGAAAATAAATTTCCTTTAAATTAATTTCCGCAAATTCGATTTAAAATTAAGGGTTCTTGGCGACTTCAAAATCTGCAATGATATTAGGCGGAAAGTAGCCAAAAGCCCTTAATTTTAAATCAAATTTGCGGAAATTAATTTAAAGGAAATTTTTTTTCTGCTTTTTAGTCGGTTAAAGGGTTATATTTTAAAAAACTTGTTTTTTTACTCTTTTTTTTGTGGATAATTTTTCGATATTTTATCTATAATTTTTCAATATTTATTTATGCTTGATCTATTTAAAAATTGTGAACGAAATGGGAATGAAACTGGAACGAAATGGAATGGAACCGGAACAAAATGGAATTGAAACAAAATTTTTAAATGGATCAGGGTATTGAAATTATCGATAAATGTTGGAAAATTATCGATAAAATATCGATAAATTATCAAAAAAAGTCGATAAATTTTCGAAAAATTATTGATAAAATATCGACAAATCCTCATACCACTTTGTATGGTACCTGGAGAAATACTTAACCGACTTGGACGCCTTTTCTTGTAATTGATTGGAAATGGGAATAGAACTGGAACAAAATGGAAGGAACCAAATTGTCAAATGAATCGGGCATGAATGAAATTATCGACATACAATCGAAAAAGTTCGATATAATATCGAAAAAATATCGATAAAATACCGAATACCATTTTCGATAAATTTATTAACACATGGTCGCAGAATGTATCGTACTCGCATGTGCAGGGTAGACCGAAGATAATTCTCTTACTAGTTTGTTTGCTGTTTGATATAGGAGCCCCTTTAGTTTTTGTCCGATTTGGCTGATTCTCGAACTTGAGGAAAAAGCGAGTACCTAAAACTAGAAGTCGTGACAAAATCTGTTCAATTTTTAATGCTGATCAAGAATAAATGTACTTTCCATACCGAATAAGCCTACTTATGGCGCTACAAACGTTGTGTCAAAGTTAATATACCCAAAGCATTTTTTCCTTCGTAAGAAACGAAAAATTAGACCAACATACATTCCTTTGTTGCTTCGTTTGCGTCCAACATTAGTTAAACGGAAAAAAATGTTTAACTCAGACTTGATTCGAACGCGGGACTTAAGGATTACACCGTGACGAGTTTACATCCGATTGTAAAAAGTTAACATGATTTTAAAGGTATGTTTTTCCCCTAATGCATGTTTAATATTGAAAATCCAATCAAAACTGTATTTTTGAAGAATTATTATGTACATGAGAAATATGCAAAATGCATAAATGCGATTTAAACGGTTTTAAGAATTGATCTAGAAAAACTGGGAGACACGGGTACTCTTTTTTAACCCCCTCTAACAGAATCTATAAGTCCCGATCATGTGCGTTACCAAAAGTTTATTTTTGTCGAACGGTGTTAGAAGTTCAGCATAAACACGCACTGAGCTACTTTCGTGCTGGTCGATAAAATCAAAGCTTGTATCGAATTCCATTTTATCAATGTAAACGTTTATTAGAAATTAGTTTTTAATTTGCAGCAATTTAAGTAAGTTTCCAATAAAAGTAAAATGCAATACATCTATTAAAAACTTACTTAAATTGTTGCAAATTTTTTTTTTATTTGCGGCAAAAGGACTTTATTTGGAGCAAATGTTATACATTGGTTTTTATATCCTGCATACCTGTGTCCGAGGGTATATTGTTTTTGTCACACCGTTTGTAACGCCCATAAGGATACGTGTCCGGTATGGAAAAGTATATATTCTTGATCAGCATCACCTCCTGATAGGGTTGCCAGATTTTAAATAGGGAAAAACAGTACATTGAGTAAAAAAAAAGTACAATTAGAAAATAATCAGTAAACTTTTCTACACTTCGTTTAGTCATATAAATAAAAAAATTTTTTAAATCAGATAAAACACAAAGATACTCACTTAGTACCCGATTACACTACCGAGAAAATGCCGTCTGAAAATGTTGTTCAAATTTTCATTTACCCTGGGCAGCGATTTTATTTTTTTCAACATTTGCGAGTTGGGATTATTTTCTGTCCAAAGTACTCAAAAAAGCAACTCTTTTTTAGCTTTCTCTTCATTTTTTGTACAGTGAGTGGCACTTCAAATCGTACACCATAAATCGTTATATAGTTTCCTCAAATTCCTCATTATGTGTATATTGGTATCATTGAAATCGTCAAATTAATTCCTTCCCTGAATTTTGAGAATTTTTTAAAAATTGGGTTATAGGTAAATTTGTAGGAATATTATTAAATTTCATGTAATTTCATAATTTTTGGTCAAAATTCCAGGGACCGAAAATAACGGTTATTTTCAAAATTGAAAAATAAAAAGCAATTCGAAAGAAATGGTCAGGGGGTCATATAAAGACTGCATTATGAATTTCACGTCCATATCTCACTTAATAAAGAAAGCTTAAAAAAATAAAACTCAAAAATAACCGTTATATTCTACTTAAAAAAATAAACGGCTAAAATAAACGTTGTTTCAACACTGCCGCCACATTTTTGCACTATTCTTGTTGAAACTGGGTATATAGGGGTTTTCGGGGTCGCTGATCTCAAATTGTATAATTCAAGATGGCGGATCCAATATAGCGACAAAAACAACCAAATGCTATCATATTTCAATGAAACTGGGTATATGAGGTTTTCGGGGTCGCTAATCTAAATTTGTTTGTCAACATTTTAAAATTCAAGATGACGGCCAAAATAGCAAAATGTTTACATATTTTTGTCAAGATTTAAGATTTGAACTTTGAGTATTTGAATTTTAACAGCTGGAAAGTTTTTAAAAACGTTTTCAAAACAATAATAACTAAAGATGTGAATTCTATCTTTTGGCAGTATGTTGATTAATATCTGAGGATCCTAGTGACATTCATAGCTCCAAACACCCGAGTTTAGAGATGTGTCTCTATTGCAGGGAATGAGCGATATGAAAATGCTTTTTAAATGTGGAGTTAACAAGCAAAATTTCTGCCCAACAACAATTTTTTAACATTTTCCATTTGATATTCGAGTTTTTTTTGTTATTTCCTTGTTTTTTCGTAAGTATTTTATCGATTTTTTATCGATAATTTTTCGGTTTTTATCGATAATTTTTCGATTTTTTATCGATATTTTACTCACTTTGACACATCGTTTGTAACGCCCATAAGGAGGCGTGTCCGGTATGGAAAAGTATATATATTCTTGAGCAGCATTACCGCCGGAGTCGATTTAGCGATGTCCGTCTGTCCGTCCGTCTGTCCGTCCGTCCGTACGATAGCGGTCGCAATTTTAGAGATATCTTGAAACTTTGGGTACATGTTTTTCTCTTCAGTACTGAGATCAAGTTCGAGAATCAGCCAAATCGGACAAAAACTGGGCGTGGCTCCCATACACCGAAAAAAAGGTCAACATTTTTCAAGTCTTTTTTATTGCTGCATTCGATTGGAAATGTTTAGAAACGTATTTTTGATATGGTCCGAGGTTCCGAAACCACATATATAAGGGTCAAAATGGGGTCTTGAGACCAAGTTTTTTTTTTTGGTCGCATTGATTGGAAATTTTTAGAAACGGATTTTGGACATAGTCCGGGCCCCAAAACTATTTATAGGTTGCTCAAAATGGGGTCTTGAGACCACATAATATTATGTTCAATGTACTTCTTCCTACTGTGTGGGGGTATTTCAGCTTCGGTATAGCCGAAGATAGTCCACTCTCTAGTTTATCGATAATTTTAGTTTCCTCATCCATTTAAAAATGTTGTTCCAATTAAATTTTGTTCCGGTCCAATTCCATTTCGTTCCAGTTTCATTCCCATTTCGTTCCCGACCTCATTTCCAACCCAATGCAAAAAACCGCATCCAAGTTGGTTCAGTATTTCTCAAGATAAACGAATATAATACGAATTTTGCGGCCATTTTGTATGGGAGGTAGGCGTGGTTCATGGACTAATGGACTCAGGAGGTGATGCTGATCAAGAATATATATACTTTTCCATACCGGACACACCTCCTTATGGGCGTTACAAACGGTGTGACAAAAACAATATACCCTTGGACACTAGTGTGCAGGGTATAATAAGAAATGTAGAAATTTTGACAACGTCTCCCGGTGGAGTCGAACCATCTATATATGTTATCCTCATTTGCAGACATGGAATAATATGCTAGCAGAAATTTTGTATTTAATTATATATATATTTAAGATTATTTAGTTTGTTGTATTGATAACTGCTTATACACAAGTGTCCAAGCGAATATGGTTTTTGTCACACCGTTTGTAACGCCCATAAGGAGGTGTGCCCGGTATGGTATAAAGTATATATATTCTTGATCAGCATCACTTCCTCTGTCTGTCATTTCGCACGATAACTGTCGTAGCTTTTGAGCTATCGCCTTTAAATTTTGGGATTCCTCTTATTTTGGCGAATGATTGGACGGTATTGAAAATGGGCAACATCGGATAAGAACCACGCCTACCTTCCATACAAAATGGCCGCCGCATTTGTATCATTTTCGTTTATTTTGAGAAACACTGAACCAATACTTTAATCCAAAAACTCAACAAATAAAAAATGCATTTCAAAATCAATCGAATAAATGAAATTCATCAACATCTGAATCGAAAGCAAAAGGAGCTATGCATTTATTATTTGTTGAATTTTTGATTTAAAGTATTGGATTTAGTAAAATACATACATAATAAACCAACACACAAAACATGAAAATTTGAAGAACTATGTACCGATGTAGTTATGAAAGTGCAGAAATTATCAACAATATAATTCATTTCATTTGTCGTTGGCAAACGAAATTACCAGAGCAAATGAAAATTATTGCCAAAAGGAATCTGCTCGTTACCTAAAAATTCTTTTAATCAATTAAAATCCAATGAAAAGAAATATTGTATATGGTTCAAAAAAAGTAATCAAACTGCATGGGCGTCGGTGGTTCGGTGGAACCGTGACAGGTTGCTGAACCTGTTGGTTGGTGGTTCGACCCCCCGTTGAGTCGGGTGAATACTTTTTCGTTTGAAATATTTAAAGAATTTTTTAAAATTCTTTTTACTAAAAATTTTTTAATTTATAATATATATAGGGATTATTTGGATACAATTATTATTGTTCAGTAAAATTTAAAATTTATTATTGATTTTATTATTCAATTAAAACGAAGGACTTTTATTTCAATGAACATAACAAAAATAATTAAAAACCAATACAATAAACTAAATAATCTTAAAAATATATAAAACTAGCAGTTACATACCCGGCGTTGCACGGGTTGTGTAAAATTAAAAACCATATATATATATAGGAATTTGCGACAACATCAATGGACTCTGTAGTTGATGGTTAATTCCCCCCGTTAAACTTGGTGCCAGTTGTAATCCCACCCGGTATGATCCACCCAAAAAATGTCCAAGGACGCACTTGGTGGCAGTTGTAATCCCCCCCGATATGATCCACCCAAAAAATGTCCAAGGACGCACTTGGTGCCAGCTGTAATCCCACCCGTCATGATTCACCCAAAAAATTTCCAAGGACGTACTTGGTGGCACAGCTGTAATCCCCCCCCCGGCGTTATTCACTCAAGAAATATGCAAGGACACAGTTGGTGGCATGAACCACTCAACATTCGATGGTTACTAAGTTACATTTTAATGATATTTTTTGTTGTATGGGAGGTGCCATGCCCCGTTGTCCAAATCCAATCTCTTATGTCCTATTGCAAATTCCATTACTTACACAATTTTACCTTAAAATTTCAATAAAATCATTAAAACCGTTTAACCGTGTTATGGGGTAGAAAATTGTATGTACAATTATGCTCATATTTGGCATAAAGCTTGGAAAAGTTATTATGCAACTCCGTGCCAAATTTCGTCTTTATATATTCAATATTCAATTCAAATTCAATTCAATAGTTACAAAAATATTCTTGTAGGCATATTTTGTGTTGTATGGAAGTTGCCACGCCCCTGTGTCCAATCCCAACCCCATATACCCTATGTTACATGTCGATACCTATAGAATTTATCCTGAAAGTTTCAAGAAAATTGGTACATCCGTTTAGCCGTGATTGAGGGACAAACAGACAGACAGACAGACACACAATCAGTTTTATAATATATATGTAGGGATTAAATACAAAATTTCTGCTAGCATATTATTCCATATCTGCAAATGAGGATAAAGCTACGGTCAGATTAGGCAAATATTTGCCCAAATACACTCAGATATTTTTAAAATCACATAAAATCGTATGTGACTGAACCAGTATTTTATTATACTGAGTGTATTTTCCCAGTATTTGGGCAAATATTTGCCTAATCTGACCGTAGCTTAACATACATAGATCACATTAGTTTTTAAAGCTGCCCCCGGTAAGCTAGAAAAAATTCAAACACACGAAAAATTGCAATATCAGTCAAAAGTATTAAAAGAAAGATTGGACATCATTCAGAATAACTAAGCAAACGGCATGACCGATGGTGGTGAACCGGTAGAAACGCTGGCTCCCGATCTTTTTGGTAAGTGGTTCGACTCCACCGGGAGACGTTGTCAAAATTTCTACATTTCTTATGTTTTTATAAGTTTTTATTGAATTTAATTTTAATAGAATGAATAGAATTTGCACCGGCAAATCGCTGTTAAAAAAGTAAAGGAAAAGCTTATGACGCTTCTCTTAAGGCCCAATTAGTCTAGACGTAAAATCGCTGCGCAGCAAACAGCTGACTGAAGCTGCCTTACCCGAACTCCATACAAACGATTACTCGAGCGCCGATTTGATTTTTTTTACGAAAGTGTGTTGCCATTGTGCTACAATTTTACTCAAACTAAAAATAACTTATCAAATTGTTAAAATTTTTGGAAAAACTAATATAGAATCAAAATTTGTCGCAATTAAAACTATTCTGCATAAAAAATTTGATGCATATTACAAAATACAACCCGAAACAAGTGAAATGTAGGAATTCTTCTTCTGCGGATAGAGATATCCGGCAACACTGGTGGTAAAGCTTTGCTGACAAAGTGGGTTGCCACTGTGCTACAATTTTACTCAAACTAAAATAAATAATTAAAACTATTCTGCATAAATAATTGGCTGAATATTACAAAATATAGCACCGAAAAAGTAAAATGTAGGAATTGTTATTCTGCGAATAGACATATACGGCAACGCTGTTGATAAATAAACCAAAAGCACAAACAGCTGACTTCTGCGATAGCTTAGGTTTGCAGACTGTCGAGTAATCGCTGAAAATGTACGTTTACGCTGAGTTTACGAAAATACGTTTACGTCTGGACTAATTGGGTCTTTAGAATATAAGTTATCTGGCTGTAGCTAGCAGCGTGTAATAGTTGACACTGTTCGACAAATGAAAACGTTTTGAATAATTATTTAGTTTTGATAGTAGTATAAGGGTAAATCGGGGTCGCTGGTCACGAATCCGGGCTCCGTTTTGCTCCACTACCTCTAGATTTCTTGGATCAACATTCCGATTCTTAAAAATTACAATAAAAAAAATTGGCAAATGTAGATTGGTTTCATTGCAAAGTTAATTGTTAAATTTTAACACGAATTTTTTTTATTTTACAAATTTTTTTGTTCATTTGTTTGAAGTAATTTTTTGGGTTTTCTAATAATTTCGATTTTGTGAACAAATCTATATACAGTTATTTCCGCTTAATTGAGTCGACAACTTTTGTTGCAATTAACCGAAAAAATCAATAATGCGATACTCGTTTAATTGTTTCACTGACGCAATTAAAAGAAATGCGCTAAAATAGAGTAGTACCGACACCAGTGTTCCTGTCTTCAAAAATCCTACTCTGTTCTTCAAAATGCCCTTTTTATCCCATTTTAGGAATGAAAAATCCCAGAAAAAATCCCTTTACAAATATTCATTTAAAAAGCTGTTTAGCAATAGCAACTTTGAGGGGGATTGTCTATCTATAACTACCTGTGTCCCCCTTGCTACAAAAGGCTCCTTAGATCCCCCTTTTTCCCTTCAATGGCACATTTTTGCTTTTTTTTCCAAATCTTAAAAAGCAGCCAAAATTCATGGGGTTTCCCCAGTGCTTACCTTTTTATCGCATGCTTCACATACAGCATAAAATAAGCGCTACCTGCCTTGATCATGAAATGTATATTTGTGCATTTGCAAAGCTTGATTTTCAATAGGTTGTTCCATGTCGAGTTAAGGGAAAAACCTTCTATAAATAGGTAAAACCTTCAATTTGGTAAAATAAGCTTTAAAATTTTACCTTTAGAACAGGTTATATGTATGAACAGAAAGAAATTTTTTTGTATTACATATTTTTATACCCCCACACTCACTGTGGCAGGGTATACTAACTTTGTCACAACGTTTGTAACGCCCATAAGGAGGCGTATCCGGTATGGAAAAGTATATATATTCTTGATCAGCATCACCGCCGGAGTCAATTTAGCGATGTCCGTCTGTCTGTCCGTCTGTCCGTCCGCACGATAGCGGTCGCAGGTTTGGAGATATCGACTTGAAACTTTGGGTACATGTTTTTCTCGTGAATACTGAGATCAAGTTCGAGAATCAGCCAAATCGGATAAAAACTGGGCGTGGCTCCCATACACCGAAAAAAAACATTTTTCAAGTCTTTTTTATGGTTGTATTCGATTGGAAATGTTTAGAAACGTATTTTTGACATGGTCCGAGGTTCCGTAGCCACATATATAAGGGTCTAAGTGGGGTCTTGAGACCAATTTTTTTTTTTGGTGGATTTGATTGGAAATTTTTAGAAATGGATTTTGGACATGGTCCGGGCTCCAAATCCACCTATAATTGGCTCAAAATAGGGTCTTGAGACCACCTTTTATGTTCGAGGTACTTCTTCCTACTGTGTGGGGGTATTTGGTTAACTATGAGATCATATATAATTTCCTTGCCTGCAGCAATTATTTCAAGTACCTCAGGTTTCAGGACTATTTTTAAAAGAAGTACCAACATTTGCTTCGACTCCTGGTGAAGTTTGTGAATTAATATATGTGCCGATTAAAATAAAGCATTAAATCTATTGAAACTGTCTAAAAAACTTTTTAAAAATATTAGATACATTTTAATATGGTTGCCCTTTTTTGGGGGAAATTTCAATTGCAAAAAAAATGCATTTAATTTAATTAAAACTAAAAAAATCGTCAATGACTCAAAAATCCCATTTTTAGCGTCAATATTCCTCGCGCCCTTTTTTTGCGCCCCCGAAAAGAGGGCGAAATCCCCATTTCTGGCAACACTGACCGACACAGATATATATTTTTTGAAATATTTATTATTAACAAAAATCAGTATTTTTCCGAAAGATTAAATTCCAAATGCCGCAAAAGCGTAAAATTTTATATTCAAGGGCTATATTAAAAAACAATTATTTTACAAACGTAACACCAAATTTCATCATTGTATCAATTCAAAGGTTCTTCACTTGAAAAAATGCATGACAAAAAGAGATCAGTATTGAAGTTAGAATTATTCAAAGCATATGACAATTTTTATCATTAAAAAATGTTGGCAAACATTTTTCAAATGACAATAAACCGAAATTTTTTTTAAAAGAATTACAAAGCATCATATATTATGCTACACAATTAAGAGAGTATTGCAATAAAGCGTAATTCAATACAGCGGCTAAATCCCTGTATATCTTATATTGGACTTTTTCATTGAACATTTCTTGACTCAAATAGGGGGAAAATCACTTAAGCGAGGCACAATGAAGCGGAAACAACTGTACTATGTACGAGAAATTCAAAGAGAAACACTTTTTATATTTTTAATTTAAAACGTTTTATTTAAAAAAAGTTGTAAAAGAAATACAATTTCAAGAATACGCACATTCAATTGTGCTTAAACAGTTTTTTTTAAAAATATGTTTTAAATAAAAGTTTCCACATTCAATTGTGATCTGAAATATAAATGTTCTATATTTTTTAACAGTATCATAGAAGAGCAACAAAAATCTTTGCAATTACCCATTTTTTATTCGTCATTTATGTCGAAATATTTTTAATATTTTTTATGCGGGGTGCCATTTTTAAACCGACAGAATTATTTGAATTTTTAAACAGGTTGCCAGTTTTGATAAAAAAAATCAAACAAATATGGACCACAAACCAAATTTTGTATCTTTTTTTGCGTTTGGTATCTTGGAACCTTTTTTCTCGTATTGGTATCCGTTTTCACACTTTGGCTATAAAAAGTAGTAACAACTTTTTCAGTAGTAAACATTTTTTTGTACGTAGTAGTTCTTGTCAAAAACTCATTTTTGAGTTTTTGCTCATGAGCAATGAGGAAAAAATTTTTGATTTTACTCACTCGCTGCAAACTCATTTTTCTCGGAAGGATTTCAGAGACTTATCCATTATAACTCCCAGTAAAGTTCTATCTGAGTCTGAAATAACTTTATTAACTTTGGTGTCTACTTTTCCAAATTTGATTGAATGTGATCCTGAGATAATTCTCACTCAATGGAAATTGTTACGATTTTCAAATATTGAGCTTAAAAGTGACATGGACATTATAGATTTTCGGGAGAGTTTCTTGTTTTAAAACTGGAATCGGAGAAAACTGTTTCAAGGAACTAACAAATTTTGTAGAGAATTTAATGTCATTGCCGCACAGTTCGGTCGCTGCTAAAAGAACATTTTCTGATTTATATTTAATTAAATCAAAGTTAAGAAATAAATTAGATTTTTAAACTGTAAAAAACATAATGTTGTCCAAAAAATTATTACGAAGAACACTATGAGGGAGTTCACAAAGGTCTCATATTGGTCATAAAGTCATATTTTTGTAAAAATATGCAAAAGTCATAAAAATGTTGTTGCTTTTTTCCATACAAAAATTTTACGACCAATACAACTCTGCAGTGTTTTTGAAGGTTGTATTGAATCAGCTGTCAAATTTCTTATTTTTTTTTTGTGCAGGCAAAAATTTAAATTGTTTACTTTATTAGTGTAGAAAAAACACATTGAAATATGACAGTGTGCTCACAAATGTCATATTTTTTCAAATATGATTATACGCCATAGAACTTTATGAGACCTTTGTGAACTCCCTTTATGTATGGTCGGCCAAAGATATTTTTAATTTTTAGCATTAAGTGTGATGTTATTGGACGTACAGTGTCGGGTATTCATTATTCGTCCCTCGAATTTACCGATTCTTCACTATTTAGGAAAATGTTTAAGTACACTCAAAGAATTAATGTTTTTGAGGAGTAATTTCTGCAAATGAAGAATATTTTTAGAGAAAATATACTTGTATTGAGGTGACTGAAAGAAACAGTTTTTGCATTTGTGAGAATTACTTTCGACTGCGGTCTACGAGCTTTGGTAGCAAACGAAATAACATGCGAATGTATGTTTGTCTAATTTTTCGTTTCTTACGAACGAAAAAATTCTATGAGTGCATTGATTATGACATAATAAAAATCAGGCGAAAGAATCGAACAGTTAACATTGCAATAATACCAATCTATATTTGCCATTTTTTTTTGGCATTTTTAAGAATAGGAATGTTGATTCCAAGAAATCTAGATGTAGTGGGGCAAAACTTTCAAGTTAAAAGTTAACAGTATAAGGGCCCTCTAAATTCGAATCTTTTGTCAAAATTTGTCTACCTGTGATAGTTTCGGCAGGTGAGACTGATCGATTAGTCGAACAATTTCCGTTGGTCACATCTCAATTCATATGCACTTTATGCTTAGCTTCTGCGAAATCAACGAAATATTTTCGGAAATTCAATGAAAACAAGATTATTTTGTTATACAGGGTGTCCCTGTCCAAGACGACAAACTTCCGCCAGTTGATTCCTGAAGTCGTGAAACGAACAAAAATTTTATGGGAGGGGGGGGGCGCAAATGACCCTGTAAGGAGTTATAGGGTTAGGTGTGCGAAGGAATGGGAAAAAGTGCTTTCACTGTTTTTTTATTACTTCTGAAAAACAGCAGCTAGAAGGCTATACTTGAGCGGTTTGAAAAGCTAATTCGATAACGAAAACCACGGTATAAAATACGGCAAAATCCGATAAACATAAATAGCGGTAATTTATTGTTAAAGTCAAAATAATGATTTTTTATGTTTATTTCGAAAACTCTGTTTATGCTTTTTTTTTTGAATGAGGCTGTTCCTTGAACATTTCTCTACAAAATACCTCTTAGTATTTTTTTTTCCGATCAACAGTTTTTCCTATAAATCAGATATAGTGAATTGTCCTCGGATTTTTTTCATACAAAAAGTCATTCTTCAAATTCTAAAAATGATGTCCAATCTTGATATTAAAAAGTTTAAATTTTTGTATGAAAAAATTAGAGGTATGTTCACAAAATCTGTTGATCGGAGAGAAAAAAAAACAAAGAGTTATTTTGAAGAGAATGGTTCAAGGAACAAAACTGTATCGTTCATAAAAAAAACAGAAATTTCGAAATAAACATGATTAAACACAAAATTTCTCAAAAAAAATAAATTTTTTGACTTTGACAGTAAATTACCGCTATTTATGTTTATCGGATTTATGTTTATACATCGTGGTTTTCGTTATCGAATCAGCTGTTCACTCGCCTAAGTATAGCAGTAATCCAGAAGTACATATGGCAAACTTTCCACCGCCTGGTCTTACAATAATAAGTTGGTGATGGCCAAATTCACGAGAACTATCGTTTTTATCTGAAAAATCGCAAAAATTTTCGAAAATGTTCGCATTGCTATGGAAATTATGTATTATACACTCGAACAGTCAAATTATGGGTCTGCTTGTAAGGGTATTTTTCAACCCCCACCTGGAGCCCCCGAAGAGGACGGGGGTGATCGCAATACTTCGTCATAGAAAAAAATGTAGGTGAAAATATGGAAATTTTCTGTTCGATTACTCGAACAGCGGCACAAAATTGGTTAAGGGAATTCACAATGGTCAAAGAATCTGTTATCAAATCACAAAAAAGTGTATTGAGTTGTGTACTACAACCTTTCATAGAGGAGGAGAAATTATTATGTAATTAACTTACAATTTGCTATATGTATGATACCGCATTATTTAGGGAATTCACAAGGGTCTTGTATCGGTCGTATTGGTTGAAATGTCGTGAAAATATACAAAAGTCGTATGTAGTTGCGACCAATACAACTTCTTATTTGAAAAGCATATTGCTGAAATTGTGAAAATTAGTTTTTTAAACATATTTTATTACATAGAACATCCGGGTTGAAGAAAATACTACAACAAAGATCATAGGGAACACCATAACTTTTCCTACCGTCAACTAGGGCCAGATGACCAGTTACACTAACGGGCACACGGATGCCAGTCCCAGAGGTTTTTGAAAGCATTTTCAATGCATTAAACATGTGCGACTGCTTGAAAATATTGAAACAAAGCTCACGTGAACCACAGAATTACTTTCAACCGTTGATTTGGGTTGCAACACCACCTCCGCGATTGGTGGCGTGCACCCCGGGGCCAATGAATTAGGTTAGGTTCGACATTTGTAATGTCAGAGGGTTTATTTTGAAATGAGTGCGTTCACAAGTATCGCATTTTTTTCAAATATGATTATATGACAATATGACTTTATGATTACTTGTGAACTGCCTTATGGTTTTCTCTCTTAATGTGGGACAGCTGTCTACAAAGGCTTGGAAGTTTGTAATGCCAATAAGGAGGCTTGGTAGATATATAAAAGTTAATATTCTTGATCTGCGTCATCTCCGAAGTTGATTCGTCATAAATGTAGTACGTCTGTCTGTCCGTTCTGCTGATTGCTAATCGTAATTAAAGGAGTAAGCTTTTTTAAGTCCTCGACAGATTTGGTGTTGCAAATAGGCCTATCTTCAACTCAAATGAAATATTTGAAAACTCATGTTTTAGAACATATGTTAAACCAATTTCGCTAAAAAAGTAGGTACTTACCAAACTTGGTGTTGAGGGGTTTAGGTTGAAATGTTGAAACTTCGGATCGGTGGATCCAATATGGCGACCAAACTTTTAGGACTTCGTTCCCATTTTATTCCGGTTATTTTTACTTTCGGTTCGGCTATTTCATTCGTAAGTTTTTTCATTTACATTTCCATCAAGTCCGTTTCAATTTCTTTCCGATTCCATTATCAGGGCTCCAGTATGTACGTCGGATTTGATCTACTGAAATTTACTCACTTGCTTTTGTTCTGGCTTTGAAGCCGTCGGTTGTGCACAGTTATGACGTCCAACGGACACTGTAGATGTTTATTATGGAATTTTGTCGAAAATTCGCTAATCAGAAGTAATTTTATTTTGGATAGTTTTTTCATGAAATTTGCTTGTGGAATTTTGTGGAAGACAATAAATATTTAAAATAACACGGTACTAATGGGAATAGTGGACAAGTCTGACCAAATACTGATGGTGTCAGCTACAAAAACTTCCCAGTTCGATGAACTTCGAGAAGTCACAAATTTTGCAAAAATTAGCGACGGTCTTACACGGTTATGGTAGTACTTATATCCTATCCATCCATCAGCCAGGTTTTAAATCGGTACAACTTTTCTAAAAATGCTGCACAGCAACAAATACAGCGAATTTAAATTTCACTTTGAACTTTTAACAGCAAATTTTGCGGCTGTTATTGGATATTTAATGCATATTTTTTCCGTATATTTGAGTACCTATAAATCCACGCCTAAGTAATAAGCGACACATTAACTTTTGTGTACGCAGCGTTTTATAAAAAAAAACGTTCACCTAAATGCACCGACTTTTACATCTATTTTGGAACAATTGCTCTAATTTTTAAATGTTTATTAATGAGAATAACGTCGCACACAAGCAACTCGTAATTTCATTTAAAGCTCATAAAAGCTATTAGAATTAATTGGTTTTACTTTTTTAAATTAAATACGTCGAGTTGTCAGTAAAAATGAAACGAAATAAAAAAATACGCGCTGATATTCTACATCATTTATATGCGTCGTGTAGCTCCAAAGGGAAGCTGGCCTATGGTCTATATGTGGGGGTCCTATTGAGCAACTAGCAGAGAAAACTATTTCATAGTTTTCGGTCAGCACTGCCAGGGTATAATAAAGTTCCAATAAGCGTTTTATTTGCCACAGAGATAGCTAACTTTTAGGCGTGACAAATAAAACACGACTAATATCATTTCATTTCAAAAGTACTCTCCGAACTTAGCACACTTTATTTTAACACTGTGATTGGGGGGTATATTATTTAAATACTGTATTGTATGACTTTAAAATGGTGTACCGCTTCTGAAAATTTGAGTGTTTTTTTTATATTTAAAACTGAAATTCTTTGTTTGGTAACTATGAATTTGTTTTAAAAATTTCGGGGGTTTTACCTATTTACTAGAAATGTATAAATTTATTAGAATTTCTTTTTTCACGTCAAAAAAGATCTTCCTTGGTATTGTTTTAATATTATTGAACTAATTTTATCGGTTCTGTTTTTTAAACTCTTTTTGTGAAATATATAATGCAACCCTGACGCACTACTACTTATCGGTAGTTGTAGCCTGGCTAATTTATTCCGGCTTGAGGCGGTGCCATTGCATGATCGTTTGGCGTGGTTTTGAAATCATGTCCTGCCAATGTTTCGTTTCGGAGGCTCCAGATCCGTTCTTGCCTGCTTGATGTTATAGGTGGGTATGGTTGTGGATGGTGTTGTGGCGTAAATATGAAAAGTTATATATAAATAATGTTTTTTTATACATTTGTATTATTATTGTTTCTTTTTACTATAATTTTTCAAGATAACAGTCCTAAAACTGATCTCATAAATAATACACTTTTAAATATAAGATAGGTTTGTTGATTGTAATTTATGTTTTCATTTTAAGTAACTGTTGACTTGAAAATTCATATTTTTGGCGCTCTTTTATGGTAAATCACAGAATTAATGACAATATTTTGACATTATGAGATATCGTAATTTTTTTTTTAAATTTGAAATATATAAGGTTTTTAGTTGAAAGTGCAAAAATTGTAAGATATATATTTATACTTATAAAAAGCAGACTGTAAAGATGCAAATCAATAAGAAAATTAATATAATATCACAAAACAATACCTAACAAATAAAAATACGATGTGCTACTGTTGAAATGCAACCCTTCAACTCACAAAAAACACTATCGATAACTTTTTGTATACATACTTTCTCATTCCTACACTGAAAGAAAAAACATATTTTAAAATTAAACATTTTTTTTCAATTGGCATTTTAAAACATACATTTTTCTGCTGTACATTTATGTTTTCATTTTTAAAAGAAATGTTTTCAATTACAATCGTCTTGCTCTATCGTTAGTCGTTTGAAATTGATAATGCTGTTGTTCTTTTCTATTCAAAAAAATCAAAGCATACTAAGTATGCTTTTACTACAAAAAATGTATATATAATACATTTAGATTCTGTTAAATAATGTTAACAGTAGACCAACCTGTTGAGCGTTTAGCGCGCCATCCAAACTCCGTAGGAGTGGGTTTGAATTTGAGAAAATAAAAAGTTAACTAAATATAAATAAATAAAATAATTGCAAAAAAAAAATTAACTACTCTTAAAAAAAAAATTTTTTTTTATTTTGAAAAAAATGTTTTAAAATTTAATATTTGCTTTGTAGATTTTGTTTTGAGCACACGTGTTTTAAAATTGAACAAATCTGTACTAAACTCTGTTCTAAAAACAAAATCGTTAAATTTTCAAACAATTTTGTTTCATTTTAAAACAATTTTGTTTCATTTTAAAACATTTTCCTCTCAGTATATGTTAAAAACCAAATTGAAATAAAAACTTTTCTTCTTTCTTCGAACTGAAAAATCGCAACAGGTTATAGGCCCAGATGCAAATTCCTGGGAGTTAAATAATTTAAACAAATTTATAGCGCGACTACTTCGTCGATGTTCAACATCGAGAAATTAGATGAGTCCAACTACGACTCATGGAGCATTCAGGTGCGCAGTATGCTGATCCGCCAGGACTTGTGGTCAGTAGCATCGGGCGAGTGTGTCAAGCCGGATTTTAAGCATTATGGCAATGCAAGTTGTTCATGTCAGGAATTGCCAAACTTCAACTGAAGCATGGAGCCTACTTCGGGGAATTCATCGACCGAAAGGTCCAGTCCAAAAAGTAACCCTGATAAGGTAGCGTACAAGCTTTTATGGCCCGAAACAGCTATGATTCAAATAAGAAATATGCAAGCAAGAAGAACGGCGAGTACACAAATACAG
This sequence comes from Heteromyza rotundicornis, assembly GCA_951394025.1. Taxonomy (NCBI): domain Eukaryota; kingdom Metazoa; phylum Arthropoda; class Insecta; order Diptera; family Heleomyzidae; genus Heteromyza; species Heteromyza rotundicornis. The sequence continues at coordinate 6,183,220 of OX596014.1, read as the reverse complement.
CAAACCACAACAACGAAAGTAAAAATACCGCAAGCAACAACAATAGAAATCAACGTTCGAATTTTAAATGTTTGTCATGTGGTGGCAAGGGTCACTACTAAGGCATTCAATACCGGGATCCCGAATCCCGGGATCCCGGACGTTTTCTCAATCCCGGAAACCCGGGATTTTGAGTCCGGAATCCCGCGATTCAAAAAATGCATTTTTTATGCATTGCTTAAGATATTTTTGAAGTTTTTCCACACACACACAAAAATTGACAAAATGTTTGTCAATAACGGTGAACAAACAATTTTTATCGATCTGAACCAAATTTTGTCAATTTAAACAATTTTTTTTACAAAATAGATATATCTCTACCCATTAGCGATAACATCTTAAGTCTGTTTTTCAACTTTTTCAGGAGAGCAAAAAAATCGGAAATATCGAAATTGTAAAAACATCAACCAATTTGCTATCAAATTGACTAAGTCTTAGCTGAAAATTTTTTTGATTACAACTTTAGATGCTCATCTTATATACCATTATTTAGATTAATTGGACGAAAGAATTCAATGCATTTAAAGGTTTTAGTGACTTAAGATGTTATTCAAAATTGAAAATACTAAGCAACTAATTGCAATAGGAGCAAACCGATGACACAGAATTGTAGGTATCCTAAATGCGAAAGTATTGCCATAAAAAGAAACCTTTTATTTCATCTATAAACAAGGAAAAGAGACTTCTATTCGCTAACACCTATAAAACAAAATGTTTGGAGTTTTGGCGAACAGTCATCTTTAGTGACGAAAGCAAGTTCAACATCTTCGGATCGATGACACAGAATTGTAGGTATCCTAAATGCGAAAGTATTGCCATAAAAAGAAACCTTTTATTTCATCTATAAACAAGGAAAAGAGACTTCTATTCGCTAACACCTATAAAACAAAATGTTTGGAGTTTTGGCGAACAGTCATCTTTAGTGACGAAAGCAAGTTCAACATCTTCGGATCGGATGGCCGCCGTATGGTGTGGCGTAAGCCAAATAACGAGTTAAAACTAAATAATTTGAAAGCTACAGTTAAACATGGTGGAGGTTCCGTGATGGTATGGGGCTGTATGTCCGCTCTTGAAATTGGAAACCTGAAATTTATAGAAGGTATAATGGACAAATATATTTATTTAGCCATTCTAAAGGAAAATTTACATGCCAGTGCGGAAAAAATGGGTCTGTCAAAGAACGGCTTTTTGTTTCAGCAAGACAATGACCCTAAACACACAGCCCACGATGTTAAAATGTTGCTTCTGTTCAACACTAAACATCTGCCAACACCTCCTCAAAGCCCAGACCTAAATCCGATAGAAAACCTAGAAAAGAATGTTAGGGAACACCAAAAATTGCTAGAATCCATGCCAAGACGTTTGGAAGCTGTTTGCGCAAATAAGGGCTACCATACAAAATATTAATTAGCCAAACATTTTTTTTATATGGTAAAAAGTGAATTAAATGACTCAAAAGCAAAATACTTTTGTGAGTAAAAAATCTTGAATATTTTTGAATTATGATTTAATTGAACGAAATGTAATTTTTAAGTTTGTAATGAAGCAATATGAAAAGTTAAGTTTCCTGTAATACATATATTTTCAATAAAAAATGAATTATATGAAAAATGCAAAGAAAAATCAGCGTTTATTTAATTTTTTCATATGCAAAATACTTTTGTGACTCACTCACTGTATGTTGTTTGTCATGCAAAGCAGTAGAAAAATATTTCATTTTGCAATAACTCAACGCTTGCTTTTCATTGCACTTTGGGATGTCATCTTCTGTACCGAAATATATACATACATACATACATTGGTGTAATGCAAAGCAGAAGAAAAGAAAATGGATTTTGCGACGCCTGCTTCTCATGTTGAAATTGTTTGTAAATTGACTGGGTTTGCTTAGAAAAAGACCAACATAAACAAGATAAGAATAAAGGAATTCGTTTAAGAATATACATTGACCGACAAAAGTCTACATACGACCCACATTTTCGCGATTCTACGAGTCCAGGATCTTTTTGAAAAAAAGTAATAATGCATTTTGGTTTGGTAGTCCATTTAATAAATAAACCCAAAAAAAAAATTTTACTTTTATACAAAATTATAAAAATATTTACTTAAAACTAAAAAAAAGCAATGACAAAAGTCTACATACGATGTGCAATTAAAAGACAATATTATTGTGAAATGTTGAATGCTAACGGGAAAGTACCGTTTTTATTTTGTTGTACATCTTTGCTTTGTTTTCAATTCAAAACAAATTGTGTCAGTTGTGATTTGGACTCCGCACTAAATGTTTAAAATTGTGCAAATGGCTCCTCGGAAAGAAATTTCTATTGATGTTCGAAATTTAGTAATAAAACTCCGAAATGAAAAAAAATCTCTTGGGGAAATTGCTAAATTATTAAATTTAAGCAAAGCTACTATTCAAACCGTAGTTAATAACTACAATGGGACTGGTAGTACAGAAAACAAACCGCGCAGTGGACGACCAAAGAAGCTTAGCAGAAGAGACACCAGCTTCATTCTCAAAGAAGTAGACCAGAATCCCAAGGAGAATGCCACAAAGCTAGCCGAAAAGATAGCACTAAGAGCGGGAACAGTTGTGCATCCAAGAACCATCGAAAGAACGTTGAATGCCAACGGTTTCCACAGTCGGACTCCTCGGAAAAAACCCCTTATTAGCGAAAAAAACCGTAAGCTTCGCTTGGAATTCGCCCAGAGGTACATTGACAAGGGAATCGACTTCTGGAAACGAGTTTTGTTTACGGACGAATCAAAATATAATATATTTGGAAGTGACGGCAGAGATAAAGTTTGGCGAAAACCTAATACTGTCATGGATCCAAAGCATTTAGTTCCTACAGTGAAACATGGTGGTGGCAGTGTGATGGTTTGGGGTGCCGTCGCAGCATCTGGAGTGGGTGTTTATCGAGGGAATTATGGATCGGTACCTCTATAAATCCATTTTAGAAGAAAATCTGAAGCCATCGGTTTATATTTTGAATCTTGGTAACCAATGGATTTTCCACCAAGACAATGATCCTAAACATACAGCTCACATCGTCAGAGATTGGCTGCTTTATTATGCCCCACGTCGATTGTACCCACCACCTCAAAGCTCGGACTTAAATGTTATTGTGCACGTTTGGGAAATACTACAAAGAAAAATCCGAAAACACCACATTACTGGTGCACCAATGCTGAAGGAGAAGCTCAAGGGGGAGTGGCGTAATATAACGCCAAGTGAAACCGAAAATTTGGTGAATTCAATGCCGAGACGACTGCAGGCAGTTATAGATGCTCGTGGTGGACCAACAAAATATTAAAACCAAATAATATTTAGAAAAAAGTTCCTTAATTTAAGTATTTTCCATTAGTTTATATAACGTATGTACACTTTTGTCATTCTTTTTTTTTTGTTTTTTGTGAAGTGAACTATTTTTTAATTTTGTGTAAAGGAAAAATTTTTTTTTGGATTTATTTATTAAATGGACTACCAAATAAAACTTTTCAAAAAGATCCTGGACTCGTAGAATCGCGAAAATGTGGGTCGTATGTAGACTTTTGTCGGTCACTGTATGAATTTCAAGTTTTTGCATCATTTTTTAAACATTTTTAAGAGCATAACAAGAAATTACATTTAAAATTATATTTTTAAATTGTATTTTTTTGACTTATTAATTTTGGAACTAGAACCGAACTAATTATACGGTTTCGGTTCCGAAATTGAAAAAAATGTCGGTTTCGGTTCCGGTTCTCAAATTTTCAGAATATCGGTTTCGGTTCCTGTTTCATAAAAAATAACAGTTCCGGTTTCGGTTCCGGAACCGGTTCTTGGCGGTCCCTGGTTATAATATTAGATTTTCCAGAAGATGGATTGGTATCCAAATATTGAAAATAAATTTTTCAGTTTTTAGAACATAAAAACAGTTTTCCAAAAATTTAGTGGAAGCATGACCTAGAGCCTGAAGAAGTAACCAAATCATCATACAAAATTAAGGTCGAAAAAATACAATTAATACAAGTATTAATTTAATAATAAGTAAGTATGAACAATAATTAAAAAGAATTTCACTAAGGACAGGTTCGGCCGCTCCCATGTTTAGTACGTGATAATATTATGCCCAAAAACATTTGCCTACAAAATTTTAACCAGGTTGTTCAAGAATTTCTCATGCTTTTTGTGCTTTGATAATCAGGGTTATAAGGAGGTGGGAGAAAAAATTACCTGACCACGACCATTTTTCACA